>OX453035.1:7353438-7883107 GCA_949699805.1 Tromatobia lineatoria | reverse complement strand
ACGGATATTATAAATTCTCCGCAGTTTATCAATAAAATAATTTTATTTTCGTGTTTAGCGACTAAAAATACGTAATTTAAACTATATGCAGAGTCCGAGGAATAATGCAAACAGTTTTTCGCGTTTTTCTTGCGAAATATCGGTCCTAGCGCGAAAAGGACGTTGATCTGTGATCACTAACTTCCCATGCGGACATCTAGTTACGTGATGGGTTTTCCGTAGAACCATCGTTATATTCCTGATCAGCGGAGCACAGTGAATTAAAAAAACTTAGGCACGTATGAAAATAAAGATTTCTCAGAAAGATACCGAGAAATTACTGAGTAAATCGGAAAACGAGAAAAATCAAGATCCCCGGGGCCGGTTTTTCACGGATATCATCAATTCTCTGCGTTCTATCAATAAAATAATGTTATTTTCGTGTTCAGCGACCAAAAATACGTAATATTAGCTATATGCAGAGTTCGAGGAATGATGCGAACAGTTTTTCGCGTTTTTCTCGCGAAAAATTGGTCCTAGCGCGAAAAGGACGTTGATTTGTGATCACTAACTTCCCATGCGGATATCTGGTTAACTGATAGATTTTCCGTAAAACCATCGTTATATTCCTAATCAGCGGAGCACAGCGCATTGAAAAAACTTGAGCGCGTGTAAAAATAATGATTTCTCAGAAAGATATCGGGGAATTACTGAGTATATCGGAAAACGAGAAAAATTAAGATCCTCGGGGCCGGTTTTTCACGGATATTGTAAATTCTCCGCGTTCTATCAATAAAATAATTTTATTTTCGTGTTCAGGGACCAAAAATACGTAATATAAGCTATATGCAGATTCCGAGGAATGATGCAAACAGTTTTTTGCGTTTTTCTCGCGAAATATCGGTCCTAGAGCGAAAAGGACGTTGATTTGTGATCACCAACTTCCCATGCGGATTTCTAGTCACCTGATGGGTTTTTCGTAAAACCATGGCTATATTCCTAATCAGCGGAGCACAGTGCATCAAAAAAACTTAAGCGCGTGTAAAAAGAATGATTTTTCAGAAAGATTTCGGGAAATTACTGAGTTTATTGGAAAACCAGTAAAATTAAGATCCTCGGGGCCGTTTTTTCACGGATATTATAAATTCTCCGGGTTCTAGCAATAAAATAATGTTATTTTCGTGTTCAGCGACCAAAAATTAGTAATATAAACTATATGCAGAGTCCGAGGAATAATGCAAACAGTTTTTCGCGTTTTTCTCGCGAAATATCGGTCCTAGCGCGAAAAGGACGTTGATCTGTGATCACTTACTTCCCATGCGGATTTCTAGTTACGTGATGGGTTTTCCGTAGAACCATCGTTATATTCCTGATCAGCGGAGCACAGTGCATTAAAAAAACTTAGGCGCGTATGAAAATGAAGATTTCTCAGAAAGATACCGAGAAAATACTGAGTAAATCGGAAAACGAGAAAAATCAAGATCCCCGGGGCCGGTTTTTCACGGATATCATCAATTCTCTGCGTTCTATCAATAAAATAATGTTATTTTTGTGTTCAGCGACCAAAAATACGTAATATTAGATATATGCAGAGTTCGAGGAATGATGCAAACAGTTTTTCGCGTTTTTCTCGCGAAATATCGGTCCTAGCGCGAAAAGGACGTTGATTTGTGATCACCAACTTCCCATGCGGATATCTAGTTACGTGATGGGTTTTCCGTAGAACCATCATTATATTCCTGATCAGCGGAGCACAGTGCATTGAAAAAACTTAGGCACGTATGAAAATAAAGATTTCTCAGAAAGATACCGAGAAATTACTGAGTAAATCGGAAAACGAGAAAAATCAAGATCCCCGGGGCCGGTTTTTCACGGATATCATCAATTCTCTGCGTTCTATCAATAAAATAATGTTATTTTCGTGTTCAGCGACCAAAAATACGTAATATTAGCTATATGCAGAGTTCGAGGAATGATGCAAACAGTTTTTCGCGTTTTTCTCGCGAAATATCGGTCCTAGCGCGAAAAGGACGTTGATTTGTGATCACTAACTTCCCATGCGGATATCTGGTTAACTGATGGATTTTCCGTAAAACCATCGTTATATTCCTAATCAGCGGAGCACAGCGCATTGAAAAAACTTGAGCGCGTGTAAAAATAATGATTTCTCAGAAAGATATCGGGAAATTACTCAGTTTATCGGAAAACCAGTAAAATTAAGATCCTCGGGGCCGGTTTTTTACGGATATTATAAATTCTCCGCGGTTTATCAATAAAATAATTTTATTTTCGTGTTCAGCGACCAAAAATACGTAATTTGAACTATATGCAGAGTCCGAGGAATAATGCAAACAGTTTTTTCGCGTTTTCCTCGCGAAATATCGGTCCTAGCGCAAAAAGGACGTTGATTTGTGATCACCAACTTCCCATGCGGATTTCTAGTCACCTGATGGGTTTTTCGTAAAACCATGGTTATATTCCTAATCAGCGGAGCACAGTGCATTAAAAAAACTTAAGCGCGTGTAAAAATAATGATTTCTCAGAAAGATATCGGGAAATTACTCAGTTTATCGGAAAACCAGTAAAATTAAGATCCTCGGGGCCGGTTTTTTACGGATATTATAAATTCTCCGCGGTTTATCAATAAAATAATTTTATTTTCGTGTTCAGCGACCAAAAATACACAGTTTGAACTATATGCAGAGTCCGAGGAATAATGCAAACAGTTTTTCGCGTTTTTCTCGCGAAATATCGGTCCTAGCGCAAAAAGGACGTTGATTTGTGATCACCAACTTCCCATGCGGATTTCTAGTCACCTGATGGGTTTTTCGTAAAACCATGGTTATATTCCTAATCAGCGGAGCACAGTGCATTAAAAAAACTTAAGCGCGTGTAAAAAGAATGATTTTTCAGAAAGATTTCGGGAAATTACTGAGTTTATTGGAAAACCAGTAAATTTAAGATTCTCGGGGCCGTTTTTTTACGGATGTTATAAGATCTCCGGGTTCTATCGATAAAATAATGTTATTTTCGTGTTCAGCGACCAAAAATTAGTAATATAAACTATATGCAGAGTCCGAGGAATAATGCAAACAGTTTTTCGCGTTTTTCTTGCGAAATATCGGTCCTAGCGCGGAAAGGACGTTGATCTGTGATCACTAACTTCCCATGCGGATATCTAGTTACGTGATGGGTTTTCCGTGAAACCATCGATATATTCCTGATCAGCGGAGCACAGTGCATTAAAAAAACTTAGGCGCGTATGAAAATAATGATTTCTCAGAAAGATATCGGGAAATTACTGAGTAAATCGGAAAACGAGAAAAATCAAGATCCCCGGGCCCGGTTTTTCACGGATATCATCAATTCTCTGCGTTCTATCAATAAAATAATGTTATTTTTGTGTTCAGCGACCAAAAATACGTAATATTAGATATATGCAGAGTTCGAGGAATGATGCAAACAGTTTTTCGCGTTTTTCTCGCGAAATATCGGTCCTAGCGCGGAAAGGACGTTGATCTGTGATCACTAACTTCCCATGCGGATATCTAGTTACGTGATGGGTTTTCCGTGAAACCATCGATATATTCCTGATCAGCGGAGCACAGTGCATTAAAAAAACTTAGGCGCGTATGAAAATAATGATTTCTCAGAAAGATATCGGGAAATTACTGAGTTTATTGGAAAACCAGTAAATTTAAGATTCTCGGGGCCGTTTTTTTACGGATGTTATACGATCTCCGGGTTCTATCAATAAAATAATGTTATTTTCGTGTTCAGCGACCAAAAATTAGTAATATAAACTATATGCAGAGTCCGAGGAATAATGCAAACAGTTTTTCGCGTTTTTCTCGCGAAATATCGGTCCTAGCGCGAAAAAGACGTTGATTTGTGATCACCAACTTCCCATGCGGATATCTAGTTACCTGATGGATTTTCCGTAAAACTATCGATATATTCCTAATCAGCGGAGCACAGCGCATTGAAAAAACTTGAGCGCGTGTAAAAATAATGATTTCTCAGAAAGATATCGGGAAATTACTGAGTTTATCGGAAAACCAGTAAACTTAAGATCCTCGGAGCCGGTTTTTTACGTATATCATAAATTCTCCGGGTTCTATCAATAAAATAATGTTATTTTCGTGTTCAGCGACCAAAAATTAGTAATATAAACTATATGCAGAGTCCGAGGAATAATGCAAACAGTTTTTCGCGTTTTTCTCGCGAAATATCGGTCCTAGCGCGAAAAGGACGTTGATCTGTGATCACTTACTTCCCATGCGGATATCTAGTTACGTGATGGGTTTTCCGTAGAACCATCGTTATATTCCTGATCAGCGGAGCACAGTGCATTAAAAAAACTTAGGCACGTATGAAAATAAAGATTTCTCAGAAAGATACCGAGAAATTACTGAGTAAATCGGAAAACGAGAAAAATCAAGATCCCCGGGGCCGGTTTTTCACGGATATCATCAATTCTCTGCGTTCTATCAATAAAATAATGTTATTTTCGTGTTCAGCGACCAAAAATACGTAATATTAGCTATATGCAGAGTTCGAGGAATGATGCAAACAGTTTTTCGCGTTTTTCTCGCGAAATATCGGTCCTAGCGCGAAAAGGACGTTGATTTGTGATCACTAACTTCCCATGCGGATATCTGGTAAACTGATGGATTTTCCGTAAAACCATCGTTATATTCCTAATCAGCGGAGCACAGCGCATTGAAAAAACTTGAGCGCGTGTAAAAATAATGATTTCTCAGAAAGATATCGGGAAATTACTCAGTTTATCGGAAAACCAGTAAAATTAAGATCCTCGGGGCCGGTTTTTTACGGATATTATAAATTCTCCGCGGTTTATCAATAAAATAATTTTATTTTCGTGTTCAGCGACCAAAAATACGTAATTTGAACTATATGCAGAGTTCGAGGAATGATGCAAACAGTTTTTCGCGTTTTTCTCGCGAAATATCGGTCCTAGCGCGAAAAGGACGTTGATTTGTGATCACTAACTTCCCATGCGGATATCTGGTTACCTGATGGATTTTCCGTAAAACCATCGTTATATTCCTAATCAGCGGAGCACAGCGCATTGAAAAAACTTGAGCGCGTGTAAAAATAATGATTTCTCAGAAAGATATCGGGGAATTACTGAGTATATCGGAAAACGAGAAAAATTAAGATCCTCGGGGCCGGTTTTTCACGGATATTGTAAATTCTCCGCGTTCTATCAATGAAATAATTTTATTTTCGTGTTCAGCGACCAAAAATACGTAATATAAGCTATATGCAGATTCCGAGGAATGATGCAAACAGTTTTTTGCGTTTTTCTCGCGAAATATCGGTCCTAGCGCGAAAAGGACGTTGATTTGTGGTCACCAACTTCCCATGCGGATTTCTAGTCACCTGATGGGTTTTTCGTAAAACCATGGTTATATTCCTAATCAGCGGAGCACAGTGCATCAAAAAAACTTAAACGCGTGTAAAAAGAATGATTTTTCAGAAAGATTTCGGGAAATTACTGAGTTTATTGGAAAACCAGTAAAATTAAGATCCTCGGGGCCGTTTTTTCACGGATATTATAAATTCTCCGGGTTCTAACAATAAAATAATGTTATTTTCGTGTTCAGCGACCAAAAATACGTATTATTAGCTATATGCAGGGTTCGAGGAATGATGTAAACAGTTTTTCGCGTTTTTCTCGCGAAATATCGGTCCTAGCGCGAAAAGGACGTTGATTTGTGATCACCAACTTCCCATGCGGATATCTAGTTACCTGATGGATTTTCCGTAAAACCATAGCTATATTCCTAATCAGCGGAGCACAGTGCATCAAAAAAACTTGAGCGCGTGTAAAAATAATGATTTCTCAAAAAGATATCGGAAAATTACTGAGTTTATCGGAAAACCAGTAAATTTAAGATCCTCGGGGCCGTTTTTTCACGGATATTATGAGATCTCCGGGTTCTATCAATAAAATAATGTTATTTTCGTGTTTCGCGACCAAAAATTAGTGAAATAAACTATATGCAGAGTCCGAGGAATAATGCAAACAGTTTTTCGCGTTTTTCTCGTGAAATATCGGTCCTAGCGCGAAAAGGACGTTGATTTGTGATCACCAACTTCCCATGCGGATTTCTAGTCACCTGATGATATTTCTAGAAAACCATGGTTATATTCGTTATCAGCGGAGCACAGTGCATTCAAAAAACTTGAGCGCGTGTAAAAATGATGATTTCTCAGAAAGATATCGGGAAATTACTCAGTTTATCGGAAAACCAGTAAAATTAAGATCCTCGGGGCCGGTTTTTTACGGATATTATAAATTCTCCGCAGTTTATCAATAAAATAATTTTATTTTCGTGTTTAGCGACTAAAAATACGTAATTTAAACTATATGCAGAGTCCGAGGAATGATGCAAACAGTTATTCGCGTTTTTCTCGCGAAATATCGGTCCTAGCGCGAAAAGGACGTTGATTTGTGATCACTAACTTCCCATGCGGATATCTGGTTATCTGATGGATTTTCCGTAAAACCATCGTTATATTCCTAATCAGCGGAGCACAGCGTTTTGAAAAAACTTGAGCGCGTGTAAAAATAATGATTTCTCAGAAAGATATCGGGAAATTACTGAGTAAATCGGAAAACGAGAAAAATCAAGATCCTCGGGGCCGGTTTTTCACGAATATCATAAATTTTCCGCGTTCTATCAATAAAATAATTTTATTTTCGTGTTCAGCGACCAAAAAT
This sequence comes from Tromatobia lineatoria, assembly GCA_949699805.1. Classification (NCBI taxonomy): domain Eukaryota; kingdom Metazoa; phylum Arthropoda; class Insecta; order Hymenoptera; family Ichneumonidae; genus Tromatobia; species Tromatobia lineatoria. Next base: position 7,876,377 of record OX453035.1, on the reverse strand, counting down.
ACGTAATTTGAACTATATGCAGAGTCCGAGGAATAATGCAAACAGTTTTTCGCGTTTTTCTCGCGAAATATCGGTCCGAGCGCGAAAAGGACGTTGATCTGTGATCACTTACTTCCCATGCGGATATCTAGTTACGTGATGGGTTTTCCGTAGAACCATCGTTATATTCCTGATCAGCGGAGCACAGTGCATTAAAAAAACTTAGGCGCGTATGAAAATGAAGATTTCTCAGAAAGATACCGAGAAATTACTGAGTAAATCGGAAAACGAGAAAAATCAAGATCCCCGGGGCCGGTTTTTCACGGATATCATCAATTCTCTGCGTTCTATCAATAAAATAATGTTATTTTCGTGTTCAGCGACCAAAAATACGTAATATTAGCTATATGCAGAGTTCGAGGAATGATGTAAACAGTTTTTCGCGTTTTTCTCGCGAAATATCGGTCCTAGCGCGAAAAGGACGTTGATTTGTGATCACCAACTTCCCATGCGGATATCTAGTTACCTGATGGATTTTCCGTAAAACCATAGCTATATTCCTAATCAGCGGAGCACAGTGCATCAAAAAAACTTGAGCGCGTGTAAAAAGAATGATTTTCCAGAAAGATTTCGGGAAATTACTGAGTTTATTGGAAAACCAGTAAATTTAAGATTCTCGGGGCCGTTTTTTTACGGATGTTATAAGATCTCCGGGTTCTATCAATAAAATAATGTTATTTTCGTGTTCAGCGACCAAAAATTAGTAATATAAACTATATGCAGAGTCCGAGGAATAATGCAAACAGTTTTTCGCGTTTTTCTCGCAAAATATCGGTCCTAGCGCGAAAAGGACGTTGATCTGTGATCACTAACTTCCCATGCGGATATCTAGTTACGTGATGGGTTTTCCGTGAAACCATCGTTATATTCCTGATCAGCGGAGCACAGTGCATTAAAAAAACTTAGGCGCGTATGAAAATAATGATTTCTCAGAAAGATATCGGGAAATTACTGAGTAAATCGGAAAACGAGAAAAATCAAGATCCCCGGGGCCGGTTTTTCACGGATATTATCAATTCTCTGCGTTCTATCAATAGAATAATGTTATTTTCGTGTTCAGCGACCAAAAATACGTGATATTAGCTATATGCAGAGTTCGAGGAATGATGCAAACAGTTTTTCGCGTTTTTCTCGCGAAATATCGGTCCTAGCGCGAAAAGGACGTTGATTTGTGATCACTAACTTCCCATGCGGATATCTGGTTACCTGATGGATTTTCCGTAAAACCATCGTTATATTCCTAATCAGCGGAGCACAGCGCATTGAAAAAACTTGAGCGCGTGTAAAAATAATGATTTCTCAGAAAGATATCGAGGAATTACTGAGTATATCGGAAAACGAGAAAAATTAAGATCCTCGGGGCCGGTTTTTCACGGATATTGTAAATTCTCCAGGTTCTATCAATAAAATAATTTTATTTTCGTGTTCAGCGACCAAAAATACGTAATATAAGCTATATGCAGATTCCGAGGAATGATGCAAACAGTTTTTTGCGTTTTTCTCGCGAAATATCGGTCCTAGAGCGAAAAGGACGTTGATTTGTGATCACCAACTTCCCATGCGGATTTCTAGTCACCTGATGGGTTTTTCGTAAAACCATGGCTATATTCCTAATCAGCGGAGCACAGTGCATCAAAAAAACTTAAGCGCGTGTAAAAAGAATGATTTTTCAGAAAGATTTCGGGAAATTACTGAGTTTATTGGAAAACCAGTAAAATTAAGATCCTCGGGGCCGTTTTTTCACGGATATTATAAATTCTCCGGGTTCTATCAATAAAATAATGTTATTTTCGTGTTCAGCGACCAAAAATTAGTAATATAAACTATATGCAGAGTCCGAGGAATAATGCAAACAGTTTTTCGCGTTTTTCTCGCGAAATATCGGTCCTAGCGCGAAAAGGACGTTGATCTGTGATCACTTACTTCCCATCCGGATATCTAGCTACGTGATGGGTTTTCCGTAGAACCATCGTTATATTCCTGATCAGCGGAGCACAGTGCATTAAAAAAACTTAGGCACGTATGAAAATAAAGATTTCTCAGAAAGATACCGAGAAATTACTGAGTAAATCGGAAAACGAGAAAAATCAAGATCCCCGGGGCCGGTTTTTCACGGATATCATCAATTCTCTGCGTTCTATCAATAAAATAATGTTATTTTCGTGTTCAGCGACCAAAAATACGTAATATTAGCTATATGCAGAGTTCGAGGAATGATGCAAGCAGTTTTTCGCGTTTTTCTCGCGAAATATCGGTCCTAGCGCGAAAAGGACGTTGATTTGTGATCACTAACTTCCCATGCGGATATCTGGTTAACTGATGGATTTTCCGTAAAACCATCGTTATATTCCTAATCAGCGGAGCACAGCGCATTGAAAAAACTTGAGCGCGTGTAAAAATAATGATTTCTCAGAAAGATATCGGGAAATTACTCAGTTTATCGGAAAACCAGTAAAATTAAGATCCTCGGGGCCAGTTTTTTACGGATATTATAAATTCTCCGCGGTTTATCAATAAAATAATTTTATTTTCGTGTTCAGCGACCAAAAATACGTAATTTGAACTATATGCAGAGTCCGAGGAATAATGCAAACAGTTTTTCGCGTTTTCCTCGCGAAATATCGGTCCTAGCGCAAAAAGGACGTTGATTTGTGATCACCAACTTCCCATGCGGATTTCTAGTCACCTGATGGGTTTTTCGTAAAACCATGGTTATATTCCTAATCAGCGGAGCACAGTGCATTAAAAAAACTTAAGCGCGTGTAAAAATAATGATTTCTCAGAAAGATATCGGGAAATTACTCAGTTTATCGGAAAACCAGTAAAATTAAGATCCTCGGGGCCGGTTTTTTACGGATATTATAAATTCTCCGCGGTTTATCAATAAAATAATTTTATTTTCGTGTTCAGCGACCAAAAATACGTAGTTTGAACTATATGCAGAGTCCGAGGAATAATGCAAACAGTTTTTCGCGTTTTTCTCGCGAAATATCGGTCCTAGCGCAAAAAGGACGTTGATTTGTGATCACCAACTTCCCATGCGGATTTCTAGTCACCTGATGGGTTTTTCGTAAAACCATGGTTATATTCCTAATCAGCGGAGCACAGTGCATTAAAAAAACTTAAGCGCGTGTAAAAAGAATGATTTTTCAGAAAGATTTCGGGAAATTACTGAGTTTATTGGAAAACCAGTAAATTTAAGATTCTCGGGGCCGTTTTTTTACGGATGTTATACGATCTCCGGGTTCTATCAATAAAATAATGTTATTTTCGTGTTCAGCTACCAAATATTAGTAATATAAACTATATGCAGAGTCCGAGGAATAATGCAAACAGTTTTTCGCGTTTTTCTCGCGAAATATCGGTCCTAGCGCGAAAAAGACGTTGATTTGTGATCACCAACTTCCCATGCGGATATCTAGTTACCTGATGGATTTTCCGTAAAACTATCGTTATATTCCTAATCAGCGGAGCACAGCGCATTGAAAAAACTTGAGCGCGTGTAAAAATAATGATTTCTCAGAAAGATATCGGGAAATTACTGAGTTTATCGGAAAACCAGTAAACTTAACATCCTCGGAGCCGGTTTTTCACGTATATCATAAATTCTCCGGGTTCTATCAATAAAATAATGTTATTTTCGTGTTCAGCGACCAAAAATTAGTAATATAAACTATATGCAGAGTCCGAGGAATGATGCAAACAGTTTTTCGCGTTTTTCTCGCGAAATATCGGTCCTAGCGCGAAAAGGACGTTGATCTGTGATCACTTACTTCCCATGCGGATATCTAGTTACGTGATGGGTTTTCCGTAGAACCATCGTTATATTCCTGATCAGCGGAGCACAGTGCATTGAAAAAACTTAGGCACGTATGAAAATAAAGATTTCTCAGAAAGATACCGAGAAATTACTGAGTAAATCGGAAAACGAGAAAAATCAAGATCCCCGGGGCCGGTTTTTCACGGATATCATCAATTCTCTGCGTTCTATCAATAAAATAATGTTATTTTCGTGTTCAGCGACCAAAAATACGTAATATTAGCTATATGCAGAGTTCGAGGAATGATGCAAACAGTTTTTCGCGTTTTTCTCGCGAAATATCGGTCCTAGCGCGAAAAGGACGTTGATTTGTGATCACTAACTTCCCATGCGGATATCTGGTTAACTGATGGATTTTCCGTAAAACCATCGTTATATTCCTAATCAGCGGAGCACAGCGCATTGAAAAAACTTGAGCGCGTGTGAAAATAATGATTTCTCAGAAAGATATCGGGGAATTACTGAGTATATCGGAAAACGAGAAAAATTAAGATCCTCGGGGTCGGTTTTTCACGGATATTGTAAATTCTCCGCGTTCTATCAATAAAATGATTTTATTTTCGTGTTCAGCGACCAAAAATACGTAATATAAGCTATATGCAGATTCCGAGGAATGATGCAAACAGTTTTTTGCGTTTTTCTCGCGAAATATCGGTCCTAGCGCGAAAAGGACGTTGATTTGTGGTCACCAACTTCCCATGCGGATTTCTAGTCACCTGATGGGTTTTTCGTAAAACCATGGTTATATTCCTAATCAGCGGAGCACAGTGCATCAAAAAAACTTAAGCGCGTGTAAAAAGAATGATTTTTCAGAAAGATTTCGGGAAATTACTGAGTTTATTGGAAAACCAGTAAAATTAAGATCCTCGGGGCCGTTTTTTCACGGATATTATAAATTCTCCGGGTTCTAACAATAAAATAATGTTATTTTCGTGTTCAGCGACCAAAAATACGTAATATTAGCTATATGCAGGGTTCGAGGAATGATGTAAACAGTTTTTTGCGTTTTTCTCGCGAAATATCGGTCCTAGCGCGAAAAGGACGTTGATTTGTGATCACCAACTTCCCATGCGGATATCTAGTTACCTGATGGATTTTCCGTAAAACCATAGCTATATTCCTAATCAGCGGAGCACAGTGCATCAAAAAAACTTGAGCGCGTGTAAAAATAATAATTTCTCAAAAAGATATCGGAAAATTACTGAGTTTATCGGAAAACCAGTAAATTTAAGATCCTCGGGGCCGTTTTTTCACGGATATTATGAGATCTCCGGGTTCTATCAATAAAATAATGTTATTTTCGTGTTTAGCGACCAAAAATTAGTGAAATAAACTATATGCAGAGTCCGAGGAATAATGCAAACAGTTTTTCGCGTTTTTCTCGTGAAATATCGGTCCTAGCGCGAAAAGGACGTTGATTTGTGATCACCAACTTCCCATGCGGATTTCTAGTCACCTGATGATATTTCTAGAAAACCATGGTTATATTCGTTAGCAGCGGAGCACAGTGCATTCAAAAAACTTGAGCGCGTGTAAAAATGATGATTTCTCAGAAAGATATCGGGAAATTACTCAGTTTATCGGAAAACCAGTAAAATTAAGATCCTCGGGGCCGGTTTTTTACGGATATTATAAATTCTCCGCAGTTTATCAATAAAATAATTTTATTTTCGTGTTTAGCGACTAAAAATACGTAATTCAAACTATATGCAGAGTCCGAGGAATGATGCAAACAGTTATTCGCGTTTTTCTCGCGAAATATCGGTCCTAGCGCGAAAAGGACGTTGATTTGTGATCACTAACTTCCCATGCGGATATCTGGTTATCTGATGGATTTTTCGTAAAACCATCGTTATATTCCTAATCAGCGGAGCACAGCGTTTTGAAAAAACTTGAGCGCGTGTAAAAATAATGATTTCTCAGAAAGATATCGGGAAATTACTGAGTAAATCGGAAAACGAGAAAAATCAAGATCCTCGGGGCCGGTTTTTCACGAATATCATAAATTTTCCGCGTTCTATCAATAAAATAATTTTATTTTCGTGTTCAGCGACCAAAAATACGTAATTTGAACTATATGCAGAGTCCGAGGAATAATGCAAACAGTTTTTCGCGTTTTTCTCGCGAAATATCGGTCCTAGCGCGAAAAGGACGTTGATCTGTGATCACTTACTTCCCATGCGGATATCTAGTTACGTGATGGGTTTTCCGTAGAACCATCGTTATATTCCTGATCAGCGGAGCACAGTGCATTAAAAAAACTTAGGCGCGTATGAAAATGAAGATTTCTCAGAAAGATACCGAGAAATTACTGAGTAAATCGGAAAACGAGAAAAATCAAGATCCCCGGGGCCGGTTTTTCACGGATATCATCAATTCTCTGCGTTCTATCAATAAAATAATGTTATTTTTGTGTTCAGCGACCAAAAATACGTAATATTAGCTATATGCGGAGTTCGAGGAATGATGCAAACAGTTTTTCGCGTTTTTCTCGCGAAATATCGGTCCTAGCGCGAAAAGGAAGTTGATTTGTGATCACCAACTTCCCATGCGGATTTCTAGTCACCTAATGGGTTTTTCGTAAAACCATCGTTATATTCCTGATCAGCGGAGCACAGTGCATTAAAAAAACTTAGGCACGTATGAAAATAAAGATTTCTCAGAAAGATACCGAGAAATTACTGAGTAAATCGGAAAACGAGAAAAATCAAGATCCCCGGGGCCGGTTTTTCACGGATATCATCAATTCTCTGCGTTCTATCAATAAAATAATGTTATTTTCGTGTTCAGCGACCAAAAATACGTAATATTAGCTATATGCAGAGTTCGAGGAATGATGCAAACAGTTTTTCGCGTTTTTCTCGCGAAATATCGGTCCTAGCGCGAAAAGGACGTTGATTTGTGATCACTAACTTCCCATGCGGATATCTAGTTACCTGATGGATTTTCCGTAAAACTATCGTTATATTCCTAATCAGCGGAGCACAGTGCATCAAAAAAACTTAAGCGCGTGTAAAAAGAATGATTTTTCAGAAAGATTTCGGGAAATTACTGAGTTTATTGGAAAACCAGTAAAATTAAGATCCTCGGGGACGTTTTTTCACGGATATTATAAATTCTCCGGGTTCTAACAATAAAATAATGTTATTTTCGTGTTCAGCGACCAAAAATTAGTAATATAAACTATATGCAGAGTCCGAGGAATAATGCAAACAGTTTTTCGCGTTTTTCTCGCGAAATATCGGTCCTAGCGCGAAAAAGACGTTGATCTGTGATCATTAACTTCCCATGCGGATATCTAGTTACGTGATGGGTTTTCCGTGGAACCATCGTTATATTCCTGATCAGCGGAGCACAGTGCATTAAAAAAACTTTGGCGCGTATGAAAATAATGATTTCTCAGAAAGATATCGGAAAATTACTGAGTTTATCGGAAAACCAGTAAATTTAAGATCCTCGGGGCCGTTTTTTCACGGATATTATGAGATCTCCGGGTTCTATCAATAAAATAATGTTATTTTCGTGTTCAGCGACCAAAAATACGTAATTTGAACTATATGCAGAGTCCGAGGAATAATGCAAACAGTTTTTCGCGTTTTTCTCGCGAAATATCGGTCCTAGCGCAAAAAGGACGTTGATTTGTGATCACCAACTTCCCATGCGGATTTCTAGTCACCTGATGGGTTTTTCGTAAAACCATGGTTATATTCCTAATCAGCGGAGCACAGTGCATTAAAAAAACTTAAGCGCGTGTAAAAATAATGATTTCTCAGAAAGATATCGGGAAATTACTCAGTTTATCGGAAAACCAGTAAAATTAAGATCCTCGGGGCCGTTTTTTCACGGATATTATGAGATCTCCGGGTTCTATCAATAAAATAATGTTATTTTCGTGTTCAGCGACCAAAAATACGTAAAATTAGCTATATGCAGAGTTCAAGGAATGATGCAAACAGTTTTTCGCGTTTTTCTCGCGAAATATCGGTCCTAGCGCGAAAAGGACGTTGATTTGTGATCACTAACTTCCCATGCGGATATCTGGCTAACTGATGGATTTTCCGTAAAACCATCGTTATATTCCTAATCAGCGGAGCACAGCGCATTGAAAAAACTTGAGCGCGTGTAAAAATAATTATTTCTCAGAAAGATATCGGGAAATTACTGAGTAAATCGGAAAACGAGAAAAATCAAGATCCTCGGGGCCGGTTTTTCACGAATATCATAAATTTTCCGCGTTCTATCAATAAAATAATTTTATTTTCGTGTTCAGCGACCAAAAATACGTAATTTGAACTATATGCAGAGTCCGAGGAATAATGCAAACAGTTTTTCGCGTTTTTCTCGCGAAATATCGGTCCTAGCGCAAAAAGGACGTTGATCTGTGATCACTTACTTCCCATGCGGATATCTAGTTACGTGATGGGTTTTCCGTAGAACCATCGTTATATTCCTGATCAGCGGAGCACAGTGCATTAAAAAAACTTAGGCGCGTATGAAAATGAAGATTTCTCAGAAAGATACCGAGAAATTACTGAGTAAATCGGAAAACGAGAAAAATCAAGATCCCCGGGGCCGGTTTTTCACGGATATCATCGATTCTCTGCGTTCTATTAATAAAATAATGTTATTTTTGTGTTCAGCGACCAAAAATACGTAATATTAGCTATATGCGGAGTTCGAGGAATGATGCAAACAGTTTTTCGCGTTTTTCTCGCGAAATATCGGTCCTAGCGCGAAAAGGAAGTTGATTTGTGATCACCAACTTCCCATGCGGATTTCTAGTCACCTAATGGGTATTTCGTAAAACCATTGTTATATTCCTGATCAGCGGAGCACAGTGCATTAAAAAAACTTAGGCACGTATGAAAATAAAGATTTCTCAGAAAGATACCGAGAAATTACTGAGTAAATCGGAAAACGAGAAAAATCAAGATCCCCGGGGCCGGTTTTTCACGGATATCATCAATTCTCTGCGTTCTATCAATAAAATAATGTTATTTTCGTGTTCAGCGACCAAAAATACGTAATATTAGCTATATGCAGAGTTCGAGGAATGATGCAAACAGTTTTTCGCGTTTTTCTCGCGAAATATCGGTCCTAGCGCGAAAAGGACGTTGATTTGTGATCACTAACTTCCCATGCGGATATCTGGTTAACTGATGGATTTTCCGTAAAACCATCGTTATATTCCTAATCAGCGGAGCACAGCGCATTGAAAAAACTTGAGCGCGTGTAAAAATAATGATTTCTCAGAAAGATATCGGGGAATTACTGAGTATATCGGAAAACGAGAAAAATTAAGATCCTCGGGGCCGGTTTTTCACGGATATTGTAAATTCTCCGCGTTCTATCAATAAAATAATTTTATTTTCGTGTTCAGCGACCAGAAAAACGTAATATAAGCTATATGCAGATTCCGAGGAATGATGCAAACAGTTTTTTGCGTTTTTCTCGCGAAATATCGGTCCTAGCGCGAAAAAGACGTTGATTTGTGATCACCAACTTCCCATGCGGATTTCTCGTCACCTGATGGGTTTTTCGTAAAACCATGGTTATATTCCTAATCAGCGGAGCACAGTGCATCAAAAAAACTTAAGCGCGTGTAAAAAGAATGATTTTTCAGAAAGATTTCGGGAAATTACTGAGTTTATTGGAAAACCAGTAAAATTAAGATCCTCGGGGACGTTTTTTCACGGATATTATAAATTCTCCGGGTTCTAACAATAAAATAATGTTATTTTCGTGTTCAGCGACCAAAAATTAGTAATATAAACTATATGCAGAGTCCGAGGAATAATGCAAACAGTTTTTCGCGTTTTTCTCGCGAAATATCGGTCCTAGCGCGAAAAAGACGTTGATCTGTGATCATTAACTTCCCATGCGGATATCTAGTTACGTGATGGGTTTTCCGTGGAACCATCGTTATATTCCTGATCAGCGGAGCACAGTGCATTAAAAAAACTTTGGCGCGTATGAAAATAATGATTTCTCAGAAAGATATCGGAAAATTACTGAGTTTATCGGAAAACCAGTAAATTTAAGATCCTCGGGGCCGTTTTTTCACGGATATTATGAGATCTCCGGGTTCTATCAATAAAATAATGTTATTTTCGTGTTTAACGACCAAAAATTAGTGAAATAAACTATATGCAGAGTCCGAGGAATAATGCAAACAGTTTTTCGCGTTTTTCTCGTGAAATATCGGTCCTAGCGCGAAAAGGACGTTGATCTGTGATCACTAACTTCCCATGCGGATATCTAGTTACGTGATGGGTTTTCCGTGAAACCATCGTTATATTCCTGATCAGCGGAGCACAGTGCATTAAAAAAACTTAGGCGCGTATGAAAATAATGATTTCTCAGAAAGATATCGGGAAATTACTGAGTAAATCGGAAAACGAGAAAAATCAAGATCCCCGGGGCCGGTTTTTCACGGATATTATCAATTCTCTGCGTTCTATCAATAGAATAATGTTATTTTCGTGTTCAGCGACCAAAAATACGTGATATTAGCTATATGCAGAGTTCGAGGAATGATGCAAACAGTTTTTCGCGTTTTTCTCGCGAAATATCGGTCCTAGCGCGAAAAGGACGTTGATTTGTGATCACTAACTTCCCATGCGGATATCTGGTTACCTGATGGATTTTTTGTAAAACCATCGTTATATTCCTAATCAGCGGAACACAGCGTTTTAAAAAAACTTGAGCGCGTGTAAAAATAATGATTTCTCAGAAAGATATCGGGGAATTACTGAGTATATCGGAAAACGAGAAAAATTAAGATCCTCGGGGCCGGTTTTTCACGAATATCATAAATTTTCCGCGTTCTATCAATAAAATAATTTTATTTTCGTGTTCAGCGACCAAAAATACGTAATATAAGCTATATGCAGCTTCCGAGGAATGATGCAAACAGTTTTTTGCGTTTTTCTCGCGAAATATCGGTCCTAGCGCGAAAAGGACGTTGATTTGTGATCACCAACTTCCCATGCGGATTTCTCGTCACCTGATGGGTTTTTCGTAAAACCATGGTTATATTCCTAATCAGCGGAGCACAGTGCATCAAAAAAACTTAAGCGCGTGTAAAAAGAATGATTTCTCAGAAAGATATCGGGGAATTACTGAGTATATCGGAAAACGAGAAAAATTAAGATCCTCGGGGCCGGTTTTTCACGAATATCATAAATTTTCCGCGTTCTATCAATAAAATAATTTTATTTTCGTGTTCAGCGACCAAAAATACGTAATATAAGCTATATGCAGATTCCGAGGAATAATGCAAACAGTTTTTCGCGTTTTTCTCGCGAAATATCGGTCCTAGCGCGAAAAAGACGTTGATCTGTGATCATTAACTTCCCATGCGGATATCTAGTTACGTGATGGGTTTTCCGTGGAACCATCGTTATATTCCTGATCAGCGGAGCACAGTGCATTAAAAAAACTTAGGCGCGTATGAAAATAATGATTTCTCAGAAAGATATCGGAAAATTACTGAGTTTATCGGAAAACCAGTAAATTTAAGATCCTCGGGGCCGTTTTTTCACGGATATTATGAGATCTCCGGGTTCTATCAATAAAATAATGTTATTTTCGTGTTTAGCGACCAAAAATTAGTGAAATAAACTATATGCAGAGTCCGAGGAATAATGCAAACAGTTTTTCGCGTTTTTCTCGTGAAATATCGGTCCTAGCGCGAAAAGGACGTTGATTTGTGATCACCAGCTTCCCATGCGGATTTCTAGTCACCTGATGATATTTCTAGAAAACCATGGTTATATTCGTTATCAGCGGAGCACAGTGCATTCAAAAAACTTGAGCGCGTGTAAAAATGATGATTTCTCAGAAAGATATCGGGAAATTACTCAGTTTATCGGGAAACCAGTAAAATTAAGATCCTCGGGGCCGGTTTTTTACGGATATTATAAATTCTCCGCAGTTTATCAATAAAATAATTTTATTTTCGTGTTTAGCGACCAAAAATACGTAATTTAAACTATATGCAGAGTCCGAGGAATGATGCAAACAGTTATTCGCGTTTTTCTCGCGAAATATCGGTCCTAGCGCGAAAAGGACGTTGATTTGTGATCACTAACTTCCCATGCGGATATCTGGTTATCTGATGGATTTTCCGTAAAACCATCGTTATATTCCTAATCAGCGGAACACAGCGTTTTGAAAAAACTTGAGCGCGTGTAAAAATAATGATTTCTCAGAAATATATCGGGAAATTACTGAGTAAATCGGAAAACGAGAAAAATCAAGATCCTCGGGGCCGGTTTTTTACGAATATCATAAATTTTCCGCGTTCTATCAATAAAATAATTTCATTTTCGTGTTCAGCGACCAAAAATACGTAATTTGAACTATATGCAGAGTCCGAGGAATAATGCAAACAGTTTTTCGCGTTTTTCTCGCGAAATATCGGTCCTAGCGCAAAAAGGACGTTGATTTGTGATCACCAACTTCCCATGCGGATATCTAGTTACGTGATGGGTTTTCCGTGAAACCATCGTTATATTCCTGATCAGCGGAGCACAGTGCATTAAAAAAACTTAGGCGCGTATGAAAATAATGATTTCTCAGAAAGATATCGGGAAATTACTGAGTAAATCGGAAAACGAGAAAAATCAAGATCCCCGGGGCCGGTTTTTCACGGATATTATCAATTCTCTGCGTTCTATCAATAGAATAATGTTATTTTCGTGTTCAGCGACCAAAAATACGTAATATTAGCTATATGCAGAGTTCGAGGAATGATGCAAACAGTTTTTCGCGTTTTTCTCGCGAAATATCGGTCCTAGCGCGAAAAGGACGTTGATTTGTGATCACTAACTTCCCATGCGGATATCTGGTTACCTGATGGATTTTCCGTAAAACCATCGTTATATTCCTAATCAGCGGAGCACAGCGCATTGAAAAAACTTGAGCGCGTGTAAAAATAATGATTTCTCAGAAAGATATCGGGAAATTACTCAGTTTATCGGAAAACCAGTAAAATTAAGATCCTCGGGGCCGGTTTTTTACGGATATTATAAATTCTCCGCGGTTTATCAATAAAATAATTTTATTTTCGTGTTCAGCGACCAAAAATACGTAATATAAGCTATATGCAGATTCCGAGGAATGATGCAAACAGTTTTTTGCGTTTTTCTCGCGAAATATCGGTCCTAGCGCGAAAAGGACGTTGATTTGTGATCACCAACTTCCCATGCGGATTTCTAGTCACCTGATAAGTTTTTCGTAAAACCATGGTTATATTCCTAATCAGCGGAGCACAGTGCATCAAAAAAACTTAAGCGCGTGTAAAAAGAATGATTTTTCAGAAAGATTTCGGGAAATTACTGAGTTTATTGGTAAACCAGTAAAATTAAGATCCTCGGGGCCGGTTTTTTACGGATATTATAAATTCTCCGCGGTTTATCAATAAAATAATTTTATTTTCGTGTTCAGCGACCAAAAATACGTAATATAAGCTATATGCAGATTCCGAGGAATGATGCAAACAGTTTTTCGCGTTTTTCTCGCGAAATATCGGTCCTAGCGCGAAAAGGACGTTGATTTGTGATCACTAACTTCCCATGCGGATATCTGGTTACCTGATGGATTTTTTGTAAAACCATCGTTATATTCCTAATCAGCGGAACACAGCGTTTTAAAAAAACTTGAGCGCGTGTAAAAATAATGATTTCTCAGAAAGATATCGGGGAATTACTGAGTATATCGGAAAACGAGAAAAATTAAGATCCTCGGGGCCGGTTTTTCACGAATATCATAAATTTTCCGCGTTCTATCAATAAAATAATTTTATTTTCGTGTTCAGCGACCAAAAATACGTAATATAAGCTATATGCAGCTTCCGAGGAATGATGCAAACAGTTTTTTGCGTTTTTCTCGCGAAATATCGGTCCTAGCGCGAAAAGGACGTTGATTTGTGATCACCAACTTCCCATGCGGATTTCTCGTCACCTGATGGGTTTTTCGTAAAACCATGGTTATATTCCTAATCAGCGGAGCACAGTGCATCAAAAAAACTTAAGCGCGTGTAAAAAGAATGATTTCTCAGAAAGATATCGGGGAATTACTGAGTATATCGGAAAACGAGAAAAATTAAGATCCTCGGGGCCGGTTTTTCACGAATATCATAAATTTTCCGCGTTCTATCAATAAAATAATTTTATTTTCGTGTTCAGCGACCAAAAATACGTAATATAAGCTATATGCAGATTCCGAGGAATAATGCAAACAGTTTTTCGCGTTTTTCTCGCGAAATATCGGTCCTAGCGCGAAAAAGACGTTGATCTGTGATCATTAACTTCCCATGCGGATATCTAGTTACGTGATGGGTTTTCCGTGGAACCATCGTTATATTCCTGATCAGCGGAGCACAGTGCATTAAAAAAACTTAGGCGCGTATGAAAATAATGATTTCTCAGAAAGATATCGGAAAATTACTGAGTTTATCGGAAAACCAGTAAATTTAAGATCCTCGGGGCCGTTTTTTCACGGATATTATGAGATCTCCGGGTTCTATCAATAAAATAATGTTATTTTCGTGTTTAGCGACCAAAAATTAGTGAAATAAACTATATGCAGAGTCCGAGGAATAATGCAAACAGTTTTTCGCGTTTTTCTCGTGAAATATCGGTCCTAGCGCGAAAAGGACGTTGATTTGTGATCACCAGCTTCCCATGCGGATTTCTAGTCACCTGATGATATTTCTAGAAAACCATGGTTATATTCGTTATCAGCGGAGCACAGTGCATTCAAAAAACTTGAGCGCGTGTAAAAATGATGATTTCTCAGAAAGATATCGGGAAATTACTCAGTTTATCGGGAAACCAGTAAAATTAAGATCCTCGGGGCCGGTTTTTTACGGATATTATAAATTCTCCGCAGTTTATCAATAAAATAATTTTATTTTCGTGTTTAGCGACCAAAAATACGTAATTTAAACTATATGCAGAGTCCGAGGAATGATGCAAACAGTTATTCGCGTTTTTCTCGCGAAATATCGGTCCTAGCGCGAAAAGGACGTTGATTTGTGATCACTAACTTCCCATGCGGATATCTGGTTATCTGATGGATTTTCCGTAAAACCATCGTTATATTCCTAATCAGCGGAACACAGCGTTTTGAAAAAACTTGAGCGCGTGTAAAAATAATGATTTCTCAGAAATATATCGGGAAATTACTGAGTAAATCGGAAAACGAGAAAAATCAAGATCCTCGGGGCCGGTTTTTTACGAATATCATAAATTTTCCGCGTTCTATCAATAAAATAATTTTATTTTCGTGTTCAGCGACCAAAAATACGTAATTTGAACTATATGCAGAGTCCGAGGAATAATGCAAACAGTTTTTCGCGTTTTTCTCGCGAAATATCGGTCCTAGCGCAAAAAGGACGTTGATTTGTGATCACCAACTTCCCATGCGGATATCTAGTTACGTGATGGGTTTTCCGTGAAACCATCGTTATATTCCTGATCAGCGGAGCACAGTGCATTAAAAAAACTTAGGCGCGTATGAAAATAATGATTTCTCAGAAAGATATCGGGAAATTACTGAGTAAATCGGAAAACGAGAAAAATCAAGATCCCCGGGGCCGGTTTTTCACGGATATTATCAATTCTCTGCGTTCTATCAATAGAATAATGTTATTTTCGTGTTCAGCGACCAAAAATACGTAATATTAGCTATATGCAGAGTTCGAGGAATGATGCAAACAGTTTTTCGCGTTTTTCTCGCGAAATATCGGTCCTAGCGCGAAAAGGACGTTGATTTGTGATCACTAACTTCCCATGCGGATATCTGGTTACCTGATGGATTTTCCGTAAAACCATCGTTATATTCCTAATCAGCGGAGCACAGCGCATTGAAAAAACTTGAGCGCGTGTAAAAATAATGATTTCTCAGAAAGATATCGGGAAATTACTCAGTTTATCGGAAAACCAGTAAAATTAAGATCCTCGGGGCCGGTTTTTTACGGATATTATAAATTCTCCGCGGTTTATCAATAAAATAATTTTATTTTCGTGTTCAGCGACCAAAAATACGTAATATAAGCTATATGCAGATTCCGAGGAATGATGCAAACAGTTTTTTGCGTTTTTCTCGCGAAATATCGGTCCTAGCGCGAAAAGGACGTTGATTTGTGATCACCAACTTCCCATGCGGATTTCTAGTCACCTGATAAGTTTTTCGTAAAACCATGGTTATATTCCTAATCAGCGGAGCACAGTGCATCAAAAAAACTTAAGCGCGTGTAAAAAGAATGATTTTTCAGAAAGATTTCGGGAAATTACTGAGTTTATTGGTAAACCAGTAAAATTAAGATCCTCGGGGCCGTTTTTTCACGGATATTATAAATTCTCCGGGTTCTAACAATAAAATAATGTTATTTTCGTGTTCAGCGACCAAAAATTAGTAATATAAACTATATGCAGAGTCCGAGGAATAATGCAAACAGTTTTTCGCGTTTTTCTTGCGAAATATCGGTCTTAGCGCGAAAAGGACGTTGATCTGTGATCACTAACTTCCCATGCGGACATCTAGTTACGTGATGGGTTTTCCGTAGAACCATCGTTATATTCCTGATCAGCGGAGCACAGTGCATTAAAAAAACTTAGGCGCGTATGAAAATGAAGATTTCTCAGAAAGATACCGAGAAATTACTGAGTAAATCGGAAAACGAGAAAAATCAAGATCCCCGGGGCCGGTTTTTCACGGATATCATCAATTCTCTGCGTTCTATCAATAAAATAATGTTATTTTTGTGTTCAGCGACCAAAAATACGTAATATTAGCTATATGCAGAGTTCGAGGAATGATGTAAACAGTTTTTCGCGTTTTTCTCGCGAAATATCGGTCCTAGCGCGAAAAGGACGTTGATTTGTGATCACCAACTTCCCATGCGGATATCTAGTTACCTGATGGGTTTTCCGTAAAACCATAGCTATATTCCTAATCAGCGGAGCACAGTGCATCAAAAAAACTTGAGCGCGTGTAAAAATAATGATTTCTCAAAAAGATATCGGAAAATTACTGAGTTTATCGGAAAACCAGTAAATTTAAGATCCTCGGGGCCGTTTTTTCACGGATATTATGAGATCTCCGGGTTCTATCAATAAAATAATGTTATTTTCGTGTTTAGCGACCAAAAATTAGTGAAATAAACTATATGCAGAGTCCGAGGAATAATGCAAACAGTTTTTTGCGTTTTTCTCGTGAAATATCGGTCCTAGCGCGAAAAGGACGTTGATTTGTGATCACCAACTTCCCATGCGGATTTCTAGTCACCTGATGATATTTCTAGAAAACCATGGTTATATTCGTTATCAGCGGAGCACAGTGCATTCAAAAAACTTGAGCGCGTGTAAAAATGATGATTTCTCAGAAAGATATCGGGAAATTACTCAGTTTATCGGAAAACCAGTAAAATTAAGATCCTCGGGGCCGGTTTTTTACGGATATTATAAATTCTCCGCAGTTTATCAATAAAATAATTTTATTTTCGTGTTTAGCGACCAAAAATACGTAATTTAAACTATATGCAGAGTCCGAGGAATGATGCAAACAGTTATTCGCGTTTTTCTCGCGAAATATCGGTCCTAGCGCGAAAAGGACGTTGATTTGTGATCACTAACTTCCCATGCGGATATCCGGTTATCTGATGGATTTTCCGTAAAACCATCGTTATATTCCTAATCAGCGGAGCACAGCGTTTTGAAAAAACTTGAGCGCGTGTAAAAATAATGATTTCTCAGAAAGATATCGGGAAATTACTGAGTAAATCGGAAAACGAGAAAAATCAAGATCCTCGGGGCCGGTTTTTCACGAATATCATAAATTTTCCGCGTTCTATCAATAAAATAATTTTATTTTCGTGTTCAGCGACCAAAAATTAGTAATATAAACTATATGCAGAGTCCGAGGAATAATGCAAACAGTTTTTTGCGTTTTTCTCGCGAAATATCGGTCCGAGCGCGAAAAAGACGTTGATCTGTGATCATTAACTTCCCATGCGGATATCTAGTTACGTGATGGGTTTTTCGTGGAACCATCGTTATATTCCTGATCAGCAGAGCACAGTGCATTAAAAAAACTTAGGCGCGTATGAAAATAATGATTTCTCAGAAAGATATCGGGAAATTACTGAGTAAATCGGAAAACGAGACAAATCAAGATCCTCGGGGCCGGTTTTTCACGGATATCATAAATTCTCCGCGTTCTATCAATAAAATGATGTTATTTTTGTGTTCAGCGACCAAAAATACGTAATATAAGCTATATGCAGAGTTCGAGGAATGATGCAAACAGTTTTTCGCGTTTTTCTCGCGAAATATCGGTCCTAGCGCGAAAAGGACGTTGATTTGTGATCACCAACTTCCCATGCGGATATCCAGTTACCTGATGGATTTTCCGTAAAACCATGGCTATATTCCTAATCAGCGGAGCACAGTGCATTAAAAAAACTTGAGCGCGTGTAAAAATAATGATTTCTCAAAAAGATATTGGAAAATTACTGAGTTTATCGGAAAACCAGTGAAATTAAGATCCTCGGGGCCGGTTTCTCACGGATATCATAAATTCTCCGCGTTCTATCAATAAAATGATGTTATTTTCGTGTTCAGCGACCAAAGATTAGTAAAATAAACTATATGCAGAGTCCGAGGAATGATGCAAACAGTTTTTCGCTTTTTTCTCGCGAAATATCGGTCCTAGCGCGAAAAGGACGTTGATTTGTGATCACCAACTTCCCATGCGAATTTCTAGTCACCTGATGGGTTTTTTGTAAAACCATCGTTATATTCCTAATCAGCGGAGCACAGTGCATTAAAAAAACTTGAGCGCGTGTGAAAATTATGATTTTTCAGAAAGATTTCGGGAAATTACTGAGTTTATTGGAAAACCAGTAAAATTAAGATCCTCGGGGCCGTTTTTTCACGGATATTATAGATTCTCCGGGTTCTATCGATAAAATAATGTTATTTTCGTGTTCAGCGACCAAAAATTAGTAATATAAACTATATGCAGAGTCCGAGGAATAATGCAAACAGTTTTTTGCGTTTTTCTCGCGAAATATCGGTCCGAGCGCGAAAAAGACGTTGATCTGTGATCATTAACTTCCCATGCGGATATCTAGTTACGTGATGGGTTTTTCGTGGAACCATCGTTATATTCCTGATCAGCGGAGCACAGTGCATTAAAAAAACTTAGGCGCGTATGAAAATAATAATTTCTCAGAAAGATATCGGAAAATTACTGAGTAAATCGGAAAACGAGAAAAATCAAGATCCCCGGGGCCGGTTTTTCACGGATATCATCAATTCTCTGCGTTCTATCAATAAAATAATGTTATTTTCGTGTTCAGCGACCAAAAATACGTAATATTAGCTATATGCAGAGTTCGAGGAATGATGTAAACAGTTTTTCGCGTTTTTCTCGCGAAATATCGGTCCTAGCGCGGAAAGGACGTTGATTTGTGATCACCAACTTCCCATGCGGATATCTAGTTACCTGATGGATTTTCCGTAAAACCATCGTTATATTCCTAATCAGCGGAGCACAGCGTTTTGAAAAAACTTGAGCGCGTGTAAAAATAATGATTATTTAGAAAGATATCGGGAAATTACTGAGTAAATCGGAAAACGAGGAAAATCAAGATCCTCGGGGCCGGTTTTTCACGAATATCATAAATTTTCCGCGTTCTATCACTGAAATAATTTTATTTTCGTGTTCAGCGACCAAAAATACGTAATTTAAACTATATGCAGAGTCCGAGGAATGATGAAAACAGTTATTCGCGTTTTTCTCGCGAAATATCGGTCCTAGCGCGAAAAGGACGTTGATTTGTGATCACTAACTTCCCATGCCGATATCTGGTTACCTGATGGATTTTCCGTAAAACCATCGTTATATTCCTAATCAGCGGAGCACAGCGTTTTGAAAAAACTTGAGCGCGTGTAAAAATAATGATTTTTTAGAACGATATCGGGAAATTACTGAGTTTATCGGAAAACCAGTAAACTTAAGATCCTCGGAGCCGGTTTTTCACGGATATCATAAATTCTCTGCGTTCTATCAATAAAATAATGTTATTTTCGTGTTCAGCGACCAAAAATACGTAATATAAGCTATATGCAGCGTTCGAGGAATGATGCAAACAGTTTTTCGCGTTTTTCTCGCGAAATATCGGTCCTAGCGCGAAAAGGACGTTGATTTGTGATCACCAACTTCCCATGCGAATTTCTAGTCACCTGATGGGTTTTTCGTAAAACCATGGTTATATTCCTAATCAGCGGAGCACAGTGCATTAAAAAAACTTGAGCGCGTGTAAAAATAATGATTTTTCAGAAAGATTTCGGGAAATTACTGAGTTTATTGGAAAACCAGTAAAATTAAGATCCTCGGGGCCGTTTTTTCACGGATATTATAAATTCTCCGGGTTCTATCAATGAAATAATGTTATTTTCGTGTTCAGCGACCAAAAATTAGTAATATAAACTATATGCAGAGTCCGAGGAATAATGCAAACAGTTTTTTGCGTTTTTCTCGCGAAATATCGGTCCGAGCGCGAAAAAGACGTTGATCTGTGATCATTAACTTCCCATGCGGATATGTAGCTACCTGATGGATTTTCCGTAAAACCATCGTTATATTCCTAATCAGCGGAGCACAGTGCATTGAAAAAACTTGAGCGCGTGTAAAAATAATGATTTCTCAGAAAGATATCGGGAAATTACTCAGTTTATCGGAAAACCAGTAAAATTAAGATCCTCGGGGCCGGTTTTTTACGGATATTATAAATTCTCCGCGGTTTATCAATAAAATAATTTTATTTTCGTGTTCAGCGACAAAAAATTAGTAATATAAACTATATGCAGAGTCCGAGGAATAATGCAAACAGTTTTTCGCGTTTTTCTCGCGAAATATCGGTCTTAGCGCGAAAAAGACGTTGATCTGTGATCACCAACTTCCCATGCGAATTTCTAGTCACCTGATGGGTTTTTCGTAAAACCATGGTTATATCCCTAATCAGCGGAGCACAGTGCATTAAAAAAACTTGAGCGCGTGTAAAAATAATGATTTCTCAGAAAGATATCGGGAAATTACTGAGTTTATTGGAAAACCAGTAAAATTAAGATCCTCGGGGCCGTTTTTTCACGGATATTATAAATTCTCCGGGTTCTATCAATGAAATAATGTTATTTTCGTGTTCAGCGACCAAAAATTAGTAATATAAACTATATGCAGAGTCCGAGGAATAATGCAAACAGTTTTTCGCGTTTTTCTCGCGAAATATCGGTCCTAGCGCGAAAAAGACGTTGATCTGTGATCATTAACTTCCCATGCGGATAACTAGTTACGTGATGGGTTTTCCGTAAAACCATCGTTATATTCCTGATCAGCGGAGCACAGTGCATTAAAAAAACTTAGGCGCGTATGAAAATAATGATTTCTCAGAAAGATATCGGGAAATTACTGAGTAAATCGGAAAACGAGACAAATCAAGATCCTCGGGGCCGGTTTTTCACGGATATCATAAATTCTCCGCGTTCTATCAATAAAATGATGTTATTTTTGTGTTCAGCGACCAAAAATACGTAATATAAGCTATATGCAGATTTCGAGGAATGATGCAAACAGTTTTTCGCGTTTTTCTCGCGAAATATCGGTCCTAGCGCGAAAAGGACGTTGATTTGTGATCACCAACTTCCCATGCGGATATCTAGTTACGTGATGGGTTTTCCGTAGAACCATCGTTATATTCCTAATCAGCGGAGCACAGCGCATTGAAAAAACTTGAGCGAGTGTAAAAATAATGATTTCTCAGAAAGATATCGGGAAATTACTGAGTTTATCGGAAAACCAGTAACTTTAAGATCCTCGGAGCCGGTTTTTCACGGATATCATAAATTCTCTGCGTTCTATCAATAAAATAATGTTATTTTCGTGTTCAGCGACCAAAAATACGTAATATAAGCTATATGCAGCGTTCGAGGAATGATGCAAACAGTTTTTCGCGTTTTTCTCGCGAAATATCGGTCCTAGCGCGAAAAGGACGTTGATTTGTGATCACCAACTTCCCATGCGAATTTCTAGTCACCTGATGGGTTTTTCGTAAAACCATGGTTATATTCCTAATCAGCGGAGCACAGTGCATTAAAAAAACTTGAGCGCGTGTAAAAATAATGATTTTTCAGAAAGATTTCGGGAAATTACTGAGTTTATTGGAAAACCAGTAAAATTAAGATCCTCGGGGCCGTTTTTTCACGGATATTATAAATTCTCCGGGTTCTATCAATGAAATAATGTTATTTTCGTGTTCAGCGACCAAAAATTAGTAATATAAACTATATGCAGAGTCCGAGGAATAATGCAAACAGTTTTTCGCGTTTTTCTCGCGAAATATCGGTCCTAGCGCGAAAAAGACGTTGATCTGTGATCACCAACTTCCCATGCGAATTTCTTGTCACCTGATGGGTTTTTCGTAAAACCATGGTTATATTCCTAATCAGCGGAGCACAGTGCATTAAAAAAACTTGAGCGCGTGTAAAAATAATGATTTTTCAGAAAGATTTCGGGAAATTACTGAGTTTATTGGAAAACCAGTAAAATTAAGATCCTCGGGGCCGTTTTTTCACGGATATTATAAATTCTCCGGGTTCTATCAATGAAATAATGTTATTTTCGTGTTCAGCGACCAAAAATTAGTAATATAAACTATATGCAGAGTCCGAGGAATAATGCAAACAGTTTTTTGCGTTTTTCTCGCGAAATATCGGTCCGAGCGCGAAAAAGACGTTGATCTGTGATCATCAACTTCCCATGCGGATATGTAGCTACCTGATGGATTTTCCGTAAAACCATCGTTATATTCCTAATCAGCGGAGCACAGTGCATTGAAAAAACTCGAGCGCGTGTAAAAATAATGATTTCTCAGAAAGATATCGGGAAATTACTCAGTTTATCGGAAAACCAGTAAAATTAAGATCCTCGGGGCCGGTTTTCCACGGATATCATAAATTCTCTGCGTTCTATCAATAAAATAATGTTATTTTCGTGTTCAGCGACCAAAAATACGTAATATAAGCTATATGCAGCGTTTGAGGAATGATGCAAACAGTTTTTCGCGTTTTTCTCGCGAAATATCGGTCCTAGCGCGAAAAGGACGTTGATTTGTGATCACCAACTTCCCATGCGAATTTCTAGTCACCTGATGGGTTTTTCGTAAAACCATGGTTATATTCCTAATCAGCGGAGCACAGTGCATTAAAAAAACTTGAGCGCGTGTAAAAATAATGATTTTTCAGAAAGATTTCGGGAAATTACTGAGTTTATTGGAAAACCAGTAAAATTAAGATCCTCGGGGCCGTTTTTTCACGGATATTATAAATTCTCCGGGTTCTATCAATGAAATAATGTTATTTTCGTGTTCAGCGACCAAAAATACGTAATATAAGCTATATGCAGATTTCGAGGAATGATGCAAACAGTTTTTCGCGTTTTTCTCGCGAAATATCGGTCCTAGCGCGAAAAGGACGTTGATTTGTGATCACCAACTTCCCATGCGGATATCTAGTTACCTGATGGATTTTCCGTAAAACCATCGTTATATTCCTAATCAGCGGAGCACAGCGCATTGAAAAAACTTGAGCGCGTGTAAAAATAATGATTTCTCAGAAAGATATCGGGAAATAACTGAGTAAATCGGAAAACGAGGAAATCAAGATCCTCGGGGCCGGTTTTTCACGGATATCATAAATTCTCCGCGTTCTATCAATAAAATGATGTTATTGTCGTGTTCAGCGACCAAAGATTAGTAAAATAAACTATATGCAGAGTCCGAGGAATGATGCGAACAGTTTTTCGCTTTTTTCTCGCGAAATATCGGTCCTAGCGCGAAAAGGACGTTGATTTGTGATCACTAACTTCCCATGCGGATATCTAGTTACCTGATGGGTTTTTCGTAAAACCATCGTTATATTCCTAATTAGCGGAGCACAGTGCATTAAAAAAACTTAGGCGCGTATGAAAATAAAGATTTCTCAGAAAGATATCGAGAAATTACTGAGTATATTGGAAAACGAGAAAAATTAAGATCCTCGGGGCCGGTTTTTCACGGATAGTATAAATTCTCCGCGTTCTATTAATAGAATAATGTTATTTTCGTGTTCAGCGACCAAAAATACGTAATATGAGCTATATGCAGAGTTCGAGGAATGATGCAAACAGTTTTTCGCGTTTTTCTCGCGAAATATCGGTCCTAGCGCGAAAAGGACGTTGATTTGTGATCACCAACTTCCCATGCGGATATCCAGTTACCTGATGGATTTTTCGTAAAACCATGGCTATATTCCTAATCAGCGGAGCACAGTGCATTAAAAAAACTTGAGCGCGTGTAAAAATAATGATTTCTCAAAAAGATATTGGAAAATTACTGAGTTTATCGGAAAACCAGTGAAATTAAGATCCTCGGGGCCGGTTTCTCACGGATATCATAAATTCTCCGCGTTCTATCAATAAAATGATGTTATTTTCGTGTTCAGCGACCAAAGATTAGTAAAATAAACTATATGCAGAGTCCGAGGAATGATGCAAACAGTTTTTCGCTTTTTTCTCGCGAAATATCGGTCCGAGCGCGAAAAAGACGTTGATCTGTGATCATTAACTTCCCATGCGGATATCTAGTTACGTGATGGGTTTTTCGTGGAACCATCGTTATATTCCTGATCAGCGGAGCACAGTGCATTAAAAAAACTTAAGCGCGTATGAAAATAATGATTTCTCAGAAAGATATCGGAAAATTACTGAGTAAATCGGAAAACGAGAAAAATCAAGATCCCCGGGGCCGGTTTTTCACGGATATCATCAATTCTCTGCGTTCTATCAATAAAATAATGTTATTTTCGTGTTCAGCGACCAAAAATACGTAATATTAGCTATATGCAGAGTTCGAGGAATGATGTAAACAGTTTTTCGCGTTTTTCTCGCGAAATATCGGTCCTAGCGCGAAAAGGACGTTGATTTGTGATCACCAACTTCCCATGCGGATATCTAGTTACCTGATGGATTTTCCGTAAAACCATCGTTATATTCCTAATCAGCGGAGCACAGCGTTTTGAAAAAACTTGAGCGCGTGTAAAAATAATGATTATTTAGAAAGATATCGGGAAATTACTGAGTAAATCGGAAAACGAGGAAAATCAAGATCCTCGGGGCCGGTTTTTCACGAATATCATAAATTTTCCGCGTTCTATCACTGAAATAATTTTATTTTCGTGTTCAGCGACCAAAAATACGTAATTTAAACTATATGCAGAGTCCGAGGAATGATGAAAACAGTTATTCGCGTTTTTCTCGCGAAATATCGGTCCTAGCGCGAAAAGGACGTTGATTTGTGATCACTAACTTCCCATGCCGATATCTGGTTACCTGATGGATTTTCCGTAAAACCATCGTTATATTCCTAATCAGCGGAGCACAGCGTTTTGAAAAAACTTGAGCGCGTGTAAAAATAATGATTTTTTAGAAAGATATCGGGAAATTACTGAGTTTATCGGAAAACCAGTAAACTTAAGATCCTCGGAGCCGGTTTTTCACGGATATCATAAATTCTCTGCGTTCTATCAATAAAATAATGTTATTTTCGTGTTCAGCGACCAAAAATACGTAATATAAGCTATATGCAGCGTTCGAGGAATGACGCAAACATTTTTTCGCGTTTTTCTCGCGAAATATCGGTCCTAGCGCGAAAAGGACGTTGATTTGTGATCACCAACTTCCCATGCGAATTTCTAGTCACCTGATGGGTTTTTCGTAAAACCATGGTTATATTCCTAATCAGCGGAGCACAGTGCATTAAAAAAACTTGAGCGCGTGTAAAAATAATGATTTTTCAGAATGATTTCGGGAAATTACTGAGTTTATTGGAAAACCAGTAAAATTAAGATCCTCGGGGCCGTTTTTTCACGGATATTATAAATTCTCCGGGTTCTATCAATGAAATAATGTTATTTTCGTGTTCAGCGACCAAAAATTAGTAATATAAACTATATGCAGAGTCCGAGGAATAATGCAAACAGTTTTTCGCGTTTTTCTCGCGAAATATCGGTCCTAGCGCGAAAAAGACGTTGATCTGTGATCACCAACTTCCCATGCGAATTTCTAGTCACCTGATGGGTTTTTCGTAAAACCATGGTTATATTCCTAATCAGCGGAGCACAGTGCATTAAAAAAACTTGAGCGCGTGTAAAAATAATGATTTTTCAGAAAGATTTCGGAAAATTACTGAGTTTATTGGAAAACCAGTAAAATTAAGATCCTCGGGGCCGTTTTTTCACGGATATTATGAATTCTCCGGGTTCTATCAATGAAATAATGTTATTTTCGTGTTCAGCGACCAAAAATTAGTAATATAAACTATATGCAGAGTCCGAGGAATAATGCAAACAGTTTTTTGCGTTTTTCTCGCGAAATATCGGTCCGAGCGCGAAAAAGACGTTGATCTGTGATCATTAACTTCCCATGCGGATATGTAGCTACCTGATGGATTTTCCGTAAAACCATCGTTATATTCCTAATCAGCGGAGCACAGTGCATTGAAAAAACTTGAGCGCGTGTAAAAATAATGATTTCTCAGAAAGATATCGGGAAATTACTCAGTTTATCGGAAAACCAGTAAAATTAAGATCCTCGGGGCCGGTTTTTTACGGATATTATAAATTCTCCGCGGTTTATCAATAAAATAATTTTATTCTCGTGTTCAGCGACCAAAAATACGTAATTGAAACTATATGCAGAGTCCGAGGAATGATGCAAACAGTTATTCGCGTTTTTCTCGCGAAATATCGGTCCTAGCGCGAAAAGGACGTTGATTTGTGATCACTAACTTCCCATGCGGATATCTAGTTACGTGATGGGTTTTCCGTAGAACCATCGTTATATTCCTAATCAGCGGAGCACAGCGCATTGGAAAAACTTGAGCGAGTGTAAAAATAATGATTTCTCAGAAAGATATCGGGAAATTACTGAGTTTATCGGAAAACCAGTAAAATTAAGATCCTCGGGGCCGTTTTTTCACGGATATTATAAATTCTCCGGGTTCTATCAATGAAATAATGTTATTTTCGTGTTCAGCGACCAAAAATTAGTAATATAAACTATATGCAGAGTCCGAGGAATAATGCAAACAGTTTTTCGCGTTTTTCTCGCGAAATATCGGTCCTAGCGCGAAAAAGACGTTGATCTGTGATCATTAACTTCCCATGCGGATATCTAGTTACGTGATGGGTTTTCCGTAAAACCATCGTTATATTCCTGATCAGCGGAGCACAGTGCATTAAAAAAACTTAGGCGCGTATGAAAATAATGATTTCTCAGAAAGATATCGGGAAATTACTGAGTAAATCGGAAAACGAGACAAATCAAGATCCTCGGGGCCGGTTTTTCACGGATATCATAAATTCTCCGCGTTCTATCAATAAAATGATGTTATTTTTGTGTTCAGCGACCAAAAATACGTAATATAAGCTATATGCAGATTTCGAGGAATGATGCAAACAGTTTTTCGCGTTTTTCTCGCGAAATATCGGTCCTAGCGCGAAAAGGACGTTGATTTGTGATCACCAACTTCCCATGCGGATATCTAGTTACCTGATGGATTTTCCGTAAAACCATCGTTATATTCCTAATCAGCGGAGCACAGCGCATTGAAAAAACTTGAGCGCGTGTAAAAATAATGATTTCTCAGAAAGATATCGGGAAATAACTGAGTAAATCGGAAAACGAGGAAATCAAGATCCTCGGGGCCGGTTTTTCACGGATATCATAAATTCTCCGCGTTCTATCAATAAAATGATGTTATTGTCGTGTTCAGCGACCAAAGATTAGTAAAATAAACTATATGCAGAGTCCGAGGAATGATGCGAACAGTTTTTCGCTTTTTTCTCGCGAAATATCGGTCCTAGCGCGAAAAGGACGTTGATTTGTGATCACTAACTTCCCATGCGGATATCTAGTTACCTGATGGGTTTTTCGTAAAACCATCGTTATATTCCTAATCAGCGGAGCACAGTGCATTAAAAAAACTTAGGCGCGTATGAAAATAAAGATTTCTCAGAAAGATATCGAGAAATTACTGAGTATATCGGAAAACGAGAAAAATTAAGATCCTCGGGGCCGGTTTTTCACGGATAGTATAAATTCTCCGCGTTCTATTAATAAAATAATGTTATTTTCGTGTTCAGCGACCAAAAATACGTAATATGAGCTATATGCAGAGTTCGAGGAATGATGCAAACAGTTTTTCGCGTTTTTCTCGCGAAATATCGGTCCTAGCGCGAAAAGGACGTTGATTTGTGATCACCAACTTCCCATGCGGATATCCAGTTACCTGATGGATTTTCCGTAAAACCATGGCTATATTCCTAATCAGCGGAGCACAGTGCATTAAAAAAACTTGAGCGCGTGTAAAAATAATGATTTCTCAAAAAGATATTGGAAAATTACTGAGTTTATCGGAAAACCAGTGAAATTAAGATCCTCGGGGCCGGTTTCTCACGGATATCATAAATTCTCCGCGTTCTATCAATAAAATGATGTTATTTTCGTGTTCAGCGACCAAAGATTAGTAAAATAAACTATATGCAGAGTCCGAGGAATGATGCAAACAGTTTTTCGCTTTTTTCTCGCGAAATATCGGTCCCAGCGCGAAAAGGACGTTGATTTGTGATCACCAACTTCCCATGCGGATTTCTAGTCACCTGATGGGTTTTTTGTAAAACCATCGTTATATTCCTAATCAGCGGAGCACAGTGCATTAAAAAAACTTGAGCGCGTGTAAAAATAATGATTTTTCAGAAAGATTTCGGGAAATTACTGAGTTTATTGGAAAACCAGTAAAATTAAGATCCTCGGGGCCGTTTTTTCACGGATATTATAGATTCTCCGGGTTCTATCGATAAAATAATGTTATTTTCGTGTTCAGCGACCAAAAATTAGTAATATAAACTATATGCAGAGTCCGAGGAATAATGCAAACAGTTTTTTGCGTTTTTCTCGCGAAATATCGGTCCGAGCGCGAAAAAGACGTTGATCTGTGATCATCAACTTCCCATGCGGATATCTAGTTACGTGATGGGTTTTTCGTGGAACCATCGTTATATTCCTGATCAGCGGAGCACAGTGCATTAAAAAAACTTAGGCGCGTATGAAAATAATGATTTCTCAGAAAGATATCGGAAAATTACTGAGTAAATCGGAAAACGAGAAAAATCAAGATCCCCGGGGCCGGTTTTTCACGGATATCATCAATTCTCTGCGTTCTATCAATAAAATAATGTTATTTTCGTGTTCAGCGACCAAAAATACGTGATATTAGCTATATGCAGAGTTCGAGGAATGATGCAAACAGTTTTTCGCGTTTTTCTCGCGAAATATCGGTCCTAGCGCGAAAAGGACGTTGATTTGTGATCACTAACTTCCCATGCGGATATCTGGTTACCTGATGGATTTTTTGTAAAACCATCGTTATATTCCTAATCAGCGGAACACAGCGTTTTGAAAAAACTTGAGCGCGTGTAAAAATAATGATTTCTCAGAAAGATATCGGGGAATTACTGAGTATATCGGAAAACGAGAAAAATTAAGATCCTCGGGGCCGGTTTTTCACGGATAGTATAAATTCTCCGCGTTCTATTAATAAAATAATGTTATTTTCGTGTTCAGCGACCAAAAATACGTAATATGAGCTATATGCAGAGTTCGAGGAATGATGCAAACAGTTTTTCGCGTTTTTCTCGCGAAATATCGGTCCTAGCGCGAAAAGGACGTTGATTTGTGATCACCAACTTCCCATGCGGATATCCAGTTACCTGATGGATTTTCCGTAAAACCATGGCTATATTCCTAATCAGCGGAGCACAGTGCATTAAAAAAACTTGAGCGCGTGTAAAAATAATGATTTCTCAAAAAGATATTGGAAAATTACTGAGTTTATCGGAAAACCAGTGAAATTAAGATCCTCGGGGCCGGTTTCTCACGGATATCATAAATTCTCCGCGTTCTATCAATAAAATGATGTTATTTTCGTGTTCAGCGACCAAAGATTAGTAAAATAAACTATATGCAGAGTCCGAGGAATGATGCAAACAGTTTTTCGCTTTTTTCTCGCGAAATATCGGTCCCAGCGCGAAAAGGACGTTGATTTGTGATCACCAACTTCCCATGCGGATTTCTAGTCACCTGATGGGTTTTTTGTAAAACCATCGTTATATTCCTAATCAGCGGAGCACAGTGCATTAAAAAAACTTGAGCGCGTGTAAAAATAATGATTTTTCAGAAAGATTTCGGGAAATTACTGAGTTTATTGGAAAACCAGTAAAATTAAGATCCTCGGGGCCGTTTTTTCACGGATATTATAGATTCTCCGGGTTCTATCGATAAAATAATGTTATTTTCGTGTTCAGCGACCAAAAATTAGTAATATAAACTATATGCAGAGTCCGAGGAATAATGCAAACAGTTTTTTGCGTTTTTCTCGCGAAATATCGGTCCGAGCGCGAAAAAGACGTTGATCTGTGATCATTAACTTCCCATGCGGATATCTAGTTACGTGATGGGTTTTTCGTGGAACCATCGTTATATTCCTGATCAGCGGAGCACAGTGCATTAAAAAAACTTAGGCGCGTATGAAAATAATGATTTCTCAGAAAGATATCGGAAAATTACTGAGTAAATCGGAAAACGAGAAAAATCAAGATCCCCGGGGCCGGTTTTTCACGGATATCATCAATTCTCTGCGTTCTATCAATAAAATAATGTTATTTTCGTGTTCAGCGACCAAAAATACGTAATATTAGCTATATGCAGAGTTCGAGGAATGATGTAAACAGTTTTTCGCGTTTTTCTCGCGAAATATCGGTCCTAGCGCGAAAAGGACGTTGATTTGTGATCACCAACTTCCCATGCGGATATCTAGTTACCTGATGGATTTTCCGTAAAACCATCGTTATATTCCTAATCAGCGGAGCACAGCGTTTTGAAAAAACTTGAGCGCGTGTAAAAATAATGATTATTTAGAAAGATATCGGGAAATTACTGAGTAAATCGGAAAACGAGGAAAATCAAGATCCTCGGGGCCGGTTTTTCACGAATATCATAAATTTTCCGCGTTCTATCACTGAAATAATTTTATTTTCGTGTTCAGCGACCAAAAATACGTAATTTAAACTATATGCAGAGTCCGAGGAATGATGAAAACAGTTATTCGCGTTTTTCTCGCGAAATATCGGTCCTAGCGCGAAAAGGACGTTGATTTGTGATCACTAACTTCCCATGCCGATATCTGGTTACCTGATGGATTTTCCGTAAAACCATCGTTATATTCCTGATCAGCGGAGCACAGCGTTTTGAAAAAACTTGAGCGCGTGTAAAAATAATGATTTTTTAGAAAGATATCGGGAAATTACTGAGTAAATCGGAAAACGAGAAAAATCAAGATCCTCGGGGCCGGTTTTTCACGAATATCATAAATTTTCCGCGTTCTATCACTGAAATAATGTTATTTTCGTGTTCAGCGACCAAAAATTAGTAATATAAACTATATGCAGAGTCCGAGGAATAATGAAAAAAGTTTTTCGCGTTTTTCTCGCGAAATATCGGTCCTAGCGCGAAAAGGACGTTGATCTGTGATCACTTACTTCCCATGCGGATATCTAGTTACGTGATGGGTTTTCCGTAGAACCATCGTTATATTCCTGATCAGCGGAGCACAGTGCATTAAAAAAACTTAGGCGCGTATGAAAATAATCATTTCTCAGAAAGATATCGGGAAATTACTGAGTAAATCGGAAAACGAGAAAAATCAAGATCCCCGGGGCCGGTTTTTCACGGATATTGTAAATTCTCCGCGTTCTATCAATAAAATAATTTTATTTTCGTGTTCAGCGACCAAAAATACGTAATATAAGCTATATGCAGATTCCGAGGAATGATGCAAACAGTTTTTTGCGTTTTTCTCGCGAAATATCGGTCCTAGCGCAAAAAGGACGTTGATTTGTGATCACCAACTTCCCATGCGGATATCTAGTTACCTGATGGATTTTCCGTAAAACCATAGCTATATTCCTAATCAGCGGAGCACAGTGCATCAAAAAAACTTGAGCGCGTGTAAAAATAATGATTTCTCAAAAAGATATCGGAAAATTACTGAGTTTATCGGAAAACCAGTAAATTTAAGATCCTCGGGGCCGTTTTTTCACGGATATTATGAGATCTCCGGGTTCTATCAATAAAATAATGTTATTTTCGTGTTTAGCGACCAAAAATTAGTGAAATAAACTATATGCAGAGTCCGAGGAATAATGCAAACAGTCTTTCGCGTTTTTCTCGTGAAATATCGGTCCTAGCGCGAAAAGGACGTTGATTTGTGATCACCAAGTTCCCATGCGGATTTCTAGTCACCTGATGATATTTCTAGAAAACCATGGTTATATTCGTTATCAGCGGAGCACAGTGCATTCAAAAAACTTGAGCGCGTGTAAAAATGATGATTTCTCAGAAAGATATCGGGAAATTACTCAGTTTATCGGAAAACCAGTAAAATTAAGATCCTCGGGGCCGGTTTTTTACGGATATTATAAATTCTCCGCAGTTTATCAATAAAATAATTTTATTTTCGTGTTTAGCGACCAAAAATACGTAATTTAAACTATATGCAGAGTCCGAGGAATGATGCAAACAGTTATTCGCGTTTTTCTCGCGAAATATCGGTCCTAGCGCGAAAAGGACGTTGATTTGTGATCACTAACTTCCCATGCGGATATCTGGTTATCTGATGGATTTTCCGTAAAACCATCGTTATATTCCTAATCAGCGGAGCACAGCGTTTTGAAAAAACTTGAGCGCGTGTAAAAATAATGATTTCTCAGAAAGATATCGGGAAATTACTGAGTAAATCGGAAAACGAGAAAAATCAAGATCCTCGGGGCCGGTTTTTCACGAATATCATAAATTTTCCGCGTTCTATCAATAAAATAATTTTATTTTCGTGTTCAGCGACCAAAGATTAGTAAAATAAACTATATGCAGAGTCCGAGGAATGATGCAAACAGTTTTTCGCTTTTTTCTCGCGAAATATCGGTCCGAGCGCGAAAAAGACGTTGATCTGTGATCATTAACTTCCCATGCGGATATCTAGTTACGTGATGGGTTTTTCGTGGAACCATCGTTATATTCCTGATCAGCGGAGCACAGTGCATTAAAAAAACTTAGGCGCGTATGAAAATAATGATTTCTCAGAAAGATATCGGAAAATTACTGAGTAAATCGGAAAACGAGAAAAATCAAGATCCCCGGGGCCGGTTTTTCACGGATATCATCAATTCTCTGCGTTCTATCAATAAAATAATGTTATTTTCGTGTTCAGCGACCAAAAATACGTAATATTAGCTATATGCAGAGTTCGAGGAATGATGTAAACAGTTTTTCGCGTTTTTCTCGCGAAATATCGGTCCTAGCGCGAAAAGGACGTTGATTTGTGATCACCAACTTCCCATGCGGATATATAGTTACCTGATGGATTTTCCGTAAAACCATCGTTATATTCCTAATCAGCGGAGCACAGCGTTTTGAAAAAACTTGAGCGCGTGTAAAAATAATGATTATTTAGAAAGATATCGGGAAATTACTGAGTAAATCGGAAAACGAGGAAAATCAAGATCCTCGGGGCCGGTTTTTCACGAATATCATAAATTTTCCGCGTTCTATCACTGAAATAATTTTATTTTCGTGTTCAGCGACCAAAAATACGTAATTTAAACTATATGCAGAGTCCGAGGAATGATGAAAACAGTTATTCGCGTTTTTCTCGCGAAATATCGGTCCTAGCGCGAAAAGGACGTTGATTTGTGATCACTAACTTCCCATGCCGATATCTGGTTACCTGATGGATTTTCCGTAAAACCATCGTTATATTCCTAATCAGCGGAGCACAGCGTTTTGAAAAAACTTGAGCGCGTGTAAAAATAATGATTTTTTAGAAAGATATCGGGAAATTACTGAGTTTATCGGAAAACCAGTAAACTTAAGATCCTCGGAGCCGGTTTTTCACGGATATCATAAATTCTCTGCGTTCTATCAATAAAATAATGTTATTTTCGTGTTCAGCGACCAAAAATACGTAATATAAGCTATATGCAGCGTTCGAGGAATGACGCAAACATTTTTTCGCGTTTTTCTCGCGAAATATCGGTCCTAGCGCGAAAAGGACGTTGATTTGTGATCACCAACTTCCCATGCGAATTTCTAGTCACCTGATGGGTTTTTCGTAAAACCATGGTTATATTCCTAATCAGCGGAGCACAGTGCATTAAAAAAACTTGAGCGCGTGTAAAAATAATGATTTTTCAGAAAGATTTCGGGAAATTACTGAGTTTATTGGAAAACCAGTAAAATTAAGATCCTCGGGGCCGTTTTTTCACGGATATTATAAATTCTCCGGGTTCTATCAATGAAATAATGTTATTTTCGTGTTCAGCGACCAAAAATTAGTAATATAAACTATATGCAGAGTCCGAGGAATAATGCAAACAGTTTTTCGCGTTTTTCTCGCGAAATATCGGTCCTAGCGCGAAAAAGACGTTGATCTGTGATCACCAACTTCCCATGCGAATTTCTAGTCACCTGATGGGTTTTTCGTAAAACCATGGTTATATTCCTAATCAGCGGAGCACAGTGCATTAAAAAAACTTGAGCGCGTGTAAAAATAATGATTTTTCAGAAAGATTTCGGGAAATTACTGAGTTTATTGGAAAACCAGTAAAATTAAGATCCTCGGGGCCGTTTTTTCACGGATATTATAAATTCTCCCGGTTCTATCAATGAAATAATGTTATTTTCGTGTTCAGCGACCAAAAATTAGTAATATAAACTATATGCAGAGTCCGAGGAATAATGCAAACAGTTTTTTGCGTTTTTCTCGCGAAATATCGGTCCGAGCGCGAAAAAGACGTTGATCTGTGATCATTAACTTCCCATGCGGATATGTAGCTACCTGATGGATTTTCCGTAAAACCATCGTTATATTCCTAATCAGCGGAGCACAGTGCATTGAAAAAACTTGAGCGCGTGTAAAAATAATGATTTCTCAGAAAGATATCGGGAAATTACTCAGTTTATCGGAAAACCAGTAAAATTAAGATCCTCGGGGCCGGTTTTTTACGGATATTATAAATTCTCCGCGGTTTATCAATAAAATAATTTTATTCTCGTGTTCAGCGACCAAAAATACGTAATTGAAACTATATGCAGAGTCCGAGGAATGATGCAAACAGTTATTCGCGTTTTTCTCGCGAAATATCGGTCCTAGCGCGAAAAGGACGTTGATTTGTGATCACTAACTTCCCATGCGGATATCTAGTTACGTGATGGGTTTTCCGTAGAACCATCGTTATATTCCTAATCAGCGGAGCACAGCGCATTGGAAAAACTTGAGCGAGTGTAAAAATAATGATTTCTCAGAAAGATATCGGGAAATTACTGAGTTTATCGGAAAACCAGTAAAATTAAGATCCTCGGGGCCGTTTTTTCACGGATATTATAAATTCTCCGGGTTCTATCAATGAAATAATGTTATTTTCGTGTTCAGCGACCAAAAATTAGTAATATAAACTATATGCAGAGTCCGAGGAATAATGCAAACAGTTTTTCGCGTTTTTCTCGCGAAATATCGGTCCTAGCGCGAAAAAGACGTTGATCTGTGATCATTAACTTCCCATGCGGATATCTAGTTACGTGATGGGTTTTCCGTAAAACCATCGTTATATTCCTGATCAGCGGAGCACAGTGCATTAAAAAAACTTAGGCGCGTATGAAAATAATGATTTCTCAGAAAGATATCGGGAAATTACTGAGTAAATCGGAAAACGAGACAAATCAAGATCCTCGGGGCCGGTTTTTCACGGATATCATAAATTCTCCGCGTTCTATCAATAAAATGATGTTATTTTTGTGTTCAGCGACCAAAAATACGTAATATAAGCTATATGCAGATTTCGAGGAATGATGCAAACAGTTTTTCGCGTTTTTCTCGCGAAATATCGGTCCTAGCGCGAAAAGGACGTTGATTTGTGATCACCAACTTCCCATGCGGATATCTAGTTACCTGATGGATTTTCCGTAAAACCATCGTTATATTCCTAATCAGCGGAGCACAGCGCATTGAAAAAACTTGAGCGCGTGTAAAAATAATGATTTCTCAGAAAGATATCGGGAAATAACTGAGTAAATCGGAAAACGAGGAAATCAAGATCCTCGGGGCCGGTTTTTCACGGATATCATAAATTCTCCGCGTTCTATCAATAAAATGATGTTATTGTCGTGTTCAGCGACCAAAGATTAGTAAAATAAACTATATGCAGAGTCCGAGGAATGATGCGAACAGTTTTTCGCTTTTTTCTCGCGAAATATCGGTCCTAGCGCGAAAAGGACGTTGATTTGTGATCACTAACTTCCCATGCCGATATCTGGTTACCTGATGGATTTTCCGTAAAACCATCGTTATATTCCTGATCAGCGGAGCACAGCGTTTTGAAAAAACTTGAGCGCGTGTAAAAATAATGATTTTTTAGAAAGATATCGGGAAATTACTGAGTAAATCGGAAAACGAGAAAAATCAAGATCCTCGGGGCCGGTTTTTCACGAATATCATAAATTTTCCGCGTTCTATTAATAAAATAATGTTATTTTCGTGTTCAGCGACCAAAAATACGTAATATGAGCTATATGCAGAGTTCGAGGAATGATGCAAACAGTTTTTCGCGTTTTTCTCGCGAAATATCGGTCCTAGCGCGAAAAGGACGTTGATTTGTGATCACCAACTTCCCATGCGGATATCCAGTTACCTGATGGATTTTCCGTAAAACCATCGTTATATTCCTAATCAGCGGAACACAGCGTTTTGAAAAAACTTGAGCGCGTGTAAAAATAATGATTTCTCAGAAAGATATCGGGGAATTACTAAGTATATCGGAAAACGAGAAAAATTAAGATCCTCGGGGCCGGTTTTTCACGGATAGTATAAATTCTCCGCGTTCTATTAATAAAATAATGTTATTTTCGTGTTCAGCGACCAAAAATACGTAATATGAGCTATATGCAGAGTTCGAGGAATGATGCAAACAGTTTTTCGCGTTTTTCTCGCGAAATATCGGTCCTAGCGCGAAAAGGACGTTGATTTGTGATCACCAACTTCCCATGCGGATATCCAGTTACCTGATGGATTTTCCGTAAAACCATGGCTATATTCCTAATCAGCGGAGCACAGTGCATTAAAAAAACTTGAGCGCGTGTAAAAATAATGATTTCTCAAAAAGATATTGGAAAATTACTGAGTTTATCGGAAAACCAGTGAAATTAAGATCCTCGGGGCCGGTTTCTCACGGATATCATAAATTCTCCGCGTTCTATCAATAAAATGATGTTATTTTCGTGTTCAGCGACCAAAGATTAGTAAAATAAACCATATGCAGAGTCCGAGGAATGATGCAAACAGTTTTTCGCTTTTTTCTCGCGAAATATCGGTCCCAGCGCGAAAAGGACGTTGATTTGTGATCACCAACTTCCCATGCGGATTTCCAGTCACCTGATGGGTTTTTTGTAAAACCATCGTTATATTCCTAATCAGCGGAGCACAGTGCATTAAAAAAACTTGAGCGCGTGTAAAAATAATGATTTTTCAGAAAGATTTCGGGAAATTACTGAGTTTATTGGAAAACCAGTAAA
The DNA here is from genome assembly GCA_949699805.1 of Tromatobia lineatoria. Classification (NCBI taxonomy): domain Eukaryota; kingdom Metazoa; phylum Arthropoda; class Insecta; order Hymenoptera; family Ichneumonidae; genus Tromatobia; species Tromatobia lineatoria. The sequence continues at coordinate 7,838,735 of OX453035.1, read as the reverse complement.
ATTAAGATCCTCGGGGCCGTTTTTTCACGGATATTATAGATTCTCCGGGTTCTATCGATAAAATAATGTTATTTTCGTGTTCAGCGACCAAAAATTAGTAATATAAACTATATGCAGAGTCCGAGGAATAATGCAAACAGTTTTTTGCGTTTTTCTCGCGAAATATCGGTCCGAGCGCGAAAAAGACGTTGATCTGTGATCATTAACTTCCCATGCGGATATCTAGTTACGTGATGGGTTTTTCGTGGAACCATCGTTATATTCCTGATCAGCGGAGCACAGTGCATTAAAAAAACTTAGGCGCGTATGAAAATAATGATTTCTCAGAAAGATATCGGAAAATTACTGAGTAAATCGGAAAACGAGAAAAATCAAGATCCCCGGGGCCGGTTTTTCACGGATATCATCAATTCTCTGCGTTCTATCAATAAAATAATGTTATTTTCGTGTTCAGCGACCAAAAATACGTAATATTAGCTATATGCAGAGTTCGAGGAATGATGTAAACAGTTTTTCGCGTTTTTCTCGCGAAATATCGGTCCTAGCGCGAAAAGGACGTTGATTTGTGATCACCAACTTCCCATGCGGATATCTAGTTACCTGATGGATTTTCCGTAAAACCATCGTTATATTCCTAATCAGCGGAGCACAGCGTTTTGAAAAAACTTGAGCGCGTGTAAAAATAATGATTATTTAGAAAGATATCGGGAAATTACTGAGTAAATCGGAAAACGAGGAAAATCAAGATCCTCGGGGCCGGTTTTTCACGAATATCATAAATTTTCCGCGTTCTATCACTGAAATAATTTTATTTTCGTGTTCAGCGACCAAAAATACGTAATTTAAACTATATGCAGAGTCCGAGGAATGATGAAAACAGTTATTCGCGTTTTTCTCGCGAAATATCGGTCCTAGCGCGAAAAGGACGTTGATTTGTGATCACTAACTTCCCATGCCGATATCTGGTTACCTGATGGATTTTCCGTAAAACCATCGTTATATTCCTGATCAGCGGAGCACAGCGTTTTGAAAAAACTTGAGCGCGTGTAAAAATAATGATTTTTTAGAAAGATATCGGGAAATTACTGAGTAAATCGGAAAACGAGAAAAATCAAGATCCTCGGGGCCGGTTTTTCACGAATATCATAAATTTTCCGCGTTCTATCACTGAAATAATGTTATTTTCGTGTTCAGCGACCAAAAATTAGTAATATAAACTATATGCAGAGTCCGAGGAATAATGAAAAAAGTTTTTCGCGTTTTTCTCGCGAAATATCGGTCCTAGCGCGAAAAGGACGTTGATCTGTGATCACTTACTTCCCATGCGGATATCTAGTTACGTGATGGGTTTTCCGTAGAACCATCGTTATATTCCTGATCAGCGGAGCACAGTGCATTAAAAAAACTTAGGCGCGTATGAAAATAATCATTTCTCAGAAAGATATCGGGAAATTACTGAGTAAATCGGAAAACGAGAAAAATCAAGATCCCCGGGGCCGGTTTTTCACGGATATTGTAAATTCTCCGCGTTCTATCAATAAAATAATTTTATTTTCGTGTTCAGCGACCAAAAATACGTAATATAAGCTATATGCAGATTCCGAGGAATGATGCAAACAGTTTTTTGCGTTTTTCTCGCGAAATATCGGTCCTAGCGCAAAAAGGACGTTGATTTGTGATCACCAACTTCCCATGCGGATATCTAGTTACCTGATGGATTTTCCGTAAAACCATAGCTATATTCCTAATCAGCGGAGCACAGTGCATCAAAAAAACTTGAGCGCGTGTAAAAATAATGATTTCTCAAAAAGATATCGGAAAATTACTGAGTTTATCGGAAAACCAGTAAATTTAAGATCCTCGGGGCCGTTTTTTCACGGATATTATGAGATCTCCGGGTTCTATCAATAAAATAATGTTATTTTCGTGTTTAGCGACCAAAAATTAGTGAAATAAACTATATGCAGAGTCCGAGGAATAATGCAAACAGTCTTTCGCGTTTTTCTCGTGAAATATCGGTCCTAGCGCGAAAAGGACGTTGATTTGTGATCACCAAGTTCCCATGCGGATTTCTAGTCACCTGATGATATTTCTAGAAAACCATGGTTATATTCGTTATCAGCGGAGCACAGTGCATTCAAAAAACTTGAGCGCGTGTAAAAATGATGATTTCTCAGAAAGATATCGGGAAATTACTCAGTTTATCGGAAAACCAGTAAAATTAAGATCCTCGGGGCCGGTTTTTTACGGATATTATAAATTCTCCGCAGTTTATCAATAAAATAATTTTATTTTCGTGTTTAGCGACCAAAAATACGTAATTTAAACTATATGCAGAGTCCGAGGAATGATGCAAACAGTTATTCGCGTTTTTCTCGCGAAATATCGGTCCTAGCGCGAAAAGGACGTTGATTTGTGATCACTAACTTCCCATGCGGATATCTGGTTATCTGATGGATTTTCCGTAAAACCATCGTTATATTCCTAATCAGCGGAGCACAGCGTTTTGAAAAAACTTGAGCGCGTGTAAAAATAATGATTTCTCAGAAAGATATCGGGAAATTACTGAGTAAATCGGAAAACGAGAAAAATCAAGATCCTCGGGGCCGGTTTTTCACGAATATCATAAATTTTCCGCGTTCTATCAATAAAATAATTTTATTTTCGTGTTCAGCGACCAAAGATTAGTAAAATAAACTATATGCAGAGTCCGAGGAATGATGCAAACAGTTTTTCGCTTTTTTCTCGCGAAATATCGGTCCGAGCGCGAAAAAGACGTTGATCTGTGATCATTAACTTCCCATGCGGATATCTAGTTACGTGATGGGTTTTTCGTGGAACCATCGTTATATTCCTGATCAGCGGAGCACAGTGCATTAAAAAAACTTAGGCGCGTATGAAAATAATGATTTCTCAGAAAGATATCGGAAAATTACTGAGTAAATCGGAAAACGAGAAAAATCAAGATCCCCGGGGCCGGTTTTTCACGGATATCATCAATTCTCTGCGTTCTATCAATAAAATAATGTTATTTTCGTGTTCAGCGACCAAAAATACGTAATATTAGCTATATGCAGAGTTCGAGGAATGATGTAAACAGTTTTTCGCGTTTTTCTCGCGAAATATCGGTCCTAGCGCGAAAAGGACGTTGATTTGTGATCACCAACTTCCCATGCGGATATCTAGTTACCTGATGGATTTTCCGTAAAACCATCGTTATATTCCTAATCAGCGGAGCACAGCGTTTTGAAAAAACTTGAGCGCGTGTAAAAATAATGATTATTTAGAAAGATATCGGGAAATTACTGAGTAAATCGGAAAACGAGGAAAATCAAGATCCTCGGGGCCGGTTTTTCACGAATATCATAAATTTTCCGCGTTCTATCACTGAAATAATTTTATTTTCGTGTTCAGCGACCAAAAATACGTAATTTAAACTATATGCAGAGTCCGAGGAATGATGAAAACAGTTATTCGCGTTTTTCTCGCGAAATATCGGTCCTAGCGCGAAAAGGACGTTGATTTGTGATCACTAACTTCCCATGCCGATATCTGGTTACCTGATGGATTTCCCGTAAAACCATCGTTATATTCCTAATCAGCGGAGAACAGCGTTTTGAAAAAACTTGAGCGCGTGTAAAAATAATGATTTTTTAGAAAGATATCGGGAAATTACTGAGTTTATCGGAAAACCAGTAAACTTAAGATCCTCGGAGCCGGTTTTTCACGGATATCATAAATTCTCTGCGTTCTATCAATAAAATAATGTTATTTTCGTGTTCAGCGACCAAAAATACGTAATATAAGCTATATGCAGCGTTCGAGGAATGACGCAAACATTTTTTCGCGTTTTTCTCGCGAAATATCGGTCCTAGCGCGAAAAGGACGTTGATTTGTGATCACCAACTTCCCATGCGAATTTCTAGTCACCTGATGGGTTTTTCGTAAAACCATGGTTATATTCCTAATCAGCGGAGCACAGTGCATTAAAAAAACTTGAGCGCGTGTAAAAATAATGATTTTTCAGAAAGATTTCGGGAAATTACTGAGTTTATTGGAAAACCAGTAAAATTAAGATCCTCGGGGCCGTTTTTTCACGGATATTATAAATTCTCCGGGTTCTATCAATGAAATAATGTTATTTTCGTGTTCAGCGACCAAAAATTAGTAATATAAACTATATGCAGAGTCCGAGGAATAATGCAAACAGTTTTTCGCGTTTTTCTCGCGAAATATCGGTCCTAGCGCGAAAAAGACGTTGATCTGTGATCACCAACTTCCCATGCGAATTTCTAGTCACCTGATGGGTTTTTCGTAAAACCATGGTTATATTCCTAATCAGCGGAGCACAGTGCATTAAAAAAACTTGAGCGCGTGTAAAAATAATGATTTTTCAGAAAGATTTCGGGAAATTACTGAGTTTATTGGAAAACCAGTAAAATTAAGATCCTCGGGGCCGTTTTTTCACGGATATTATAAATTCTCCGGGTTCTATCAATGAAATAATGTTATTTTCGTGTTCAGCGACCAAAAATTAGTAATATAAACTATATGCAGAGTCCGAGGAATAATGCAAACAGTTTTTTGCGTTTTTCTCGCGAAATATCGGTCCGAGCGCGAAAAAGACGTTGATCTGTGATCATTAACTTCCCATGCGGATATGTAGCTACCTGATGGATTTTCCGTAAAACCATCGTTATATTCCTAATCAGCGGAGCACAGTGCATTGAAAAAACTTGAGCGCGTGTAAAAATAATGATTTCTCAGAAAGATATCGGGAAATTACTCAGTTTATCGGAAAACCAGTAAAATTAAGATCCTCGGGGCCGGTTTTTTACGGATATTATAAATTCTCCGCGGTTTATCAATAAAATAATTTTATTCTCGTGTTCAGCGACCAAAAATACGTAATTGAAACTATATGCAGAGTCCGAGGAATGATGCAAACAGTTATTCGCGTTTTTCTCGCGAAATATCGGTCCTAGCGCGAAAAGGACGTTGATTTGTGATCACTAACTTCCCATGCGGATATCTAGTTACGTGATGGGTTTTCCGTAGAACCATCGTTATATTCCTAATCAGCGGAGCACAGCGCATTGGAAAAACTTGAGCGAGTGTAAAAATAATGATTTCTCAGAAAGATATCGGGAAATTACTGAGTTTATCGGAAAACCAGTAAAATTAAGATCCTCGGGGCCGTTTTTTCACGGATATTATAAATTCTCCGGGTTCTATCAATGAAATAATGTTATTTTCGTGTTCAGCGACCAAAAATTAGTAATATAAACTATATGCAGAGTCCGAGGAATAATGCAAACAGTTTTTCGCGTTTTTCTCGCGAAATATCGGTCCTAGCGCGAAAAAGACGTTGATCTGTGATCATTAACTTCCCATGCGGATATCTAGTTACGTGATGGGTTTTCCGTAAAACCATCGTTATATTCCTGATCAGCGGAGCACAGTGCATTAAAAAAACTTAGGCGCGTATGAAAATAATGATTTCTCAGAAAGATATCGGGAAATTACTGAGTAAATCGGAAAACGAGACAAATCAAGATCCTCGGGGCCGGTTTTTCACGGATATCATAAATTCTCCGCGTTCTATCAATAAAATGATGTTATTTTTGTGTTCAGCGACCAAAAATACGTAATATAAGCTATATGCAGATTTCGAGGAATGATGCAAACAGTTTTTCGCGTTTTTCTCGCGAAATATCGGTCCTAGCGCGAAAAGGACGTTGATTTGTGATCACCAACTTCCCATGCGGATATCTAGTTACCTGATGGATTTTCCGTAAAACCATCGTTATATTCCTAATCAGCGGAGCACAGCGCATTGAAAAAACTTGAGCGCGTGTAAAAATAATGATTTCTCAGAAAGATATCGGGAAATAACTGAGTAAATCGGAAAACGAGGAAATCAAGATCCTCGGGGCCGGTTTTTCACGGATATCATAAATTCTCCGCGTTCTATCAATAAAATGATGTTATTGTCGTGTTCAGCGACCAAAGATTAGTAAAATAAACTATATGCAGAGTCCGAGGAATGATGCGAACAGTTTTTCGCTTTTTTCTCGCGAAATATCGGTCCTAGCGCGAAAAGGACGTTGATTTGTGATCACTAACTTCCCATGCGGATATCTAGTTACCTGATGGGTTTTTTGTAAAACCATCGTTATATTCCTAATCAGCGGAGCACAGTGCATTAAAAAAACTTAGGCGCGTATGAAAATAAAGATTTCTCAGAAAGATATCGAGAAATTACTGAGTATATCGGAAAACGAGAAAAATTAAGATCCTCGGGGCCGGTTTTTCACGGATAGTATAAATTCTTCGCGTTCTATTAATAAAATAATGTTATTTTCGTGTTCAGCGACCAAAAATACGTAATATGAGCTATATGCAGAGTTCGAGGAATGATGCAAACAGTTTTTCGCGTTTTTCTCGCGAAATATCGGTCCTAGCGCGAAAAGGACGTTGATTTGTGATCACCAACTTCCCATGCGGATATCCAGTTACCTGATGGATTTTCCGTAAAACCATGGCTATATTCCTAATCAGCGGAGCACAGTGCATTAAAAAAACTTGAGCGCGTGTAAAAATAATGATTTCTCAAAAAGATATTGGAAAATTACTGAGTTTATCGGAAAACCAGTGAAATTAAGATCCTCGGGGCCGGTTTCTCACGGATATCATAAATTCTCCGCGTTCTATCAATAAAATGATGTTATTTTCGTGTTCAGCGACCAAAGATTAGTAAAATAAACTATATGCAGAGTCCGAGGAATGATGCAAACAGTTTTTCGCTTTTTTCTCGCGAAATATCGGTCCCAGCGCGAAAAGGACGTTGATTTGTGATCACCAACTTCCCATGCGGATTTCTAGTCACCTGATGGGTTTTTTGTAAAACCATCGTTATATTCCTAATCAGCGGAGCACAGTGCATTAAAAAAACTTGAGCGCGTGTAAAAATAATGATTTTTCAGAAAGATTTCGGGAAATTACTGAGTTTATTGGAAAACCAGTAAAATTAAGATCCTCGGGGCCGTTTTTTCACGGATATTATAGATTCTCCGGGTTCTATCGATAAAATAATGTTATTTTCGTGTTCAGCGACCAAAAATTAGTAATATAAACTATATGCAGAGTCCGAGGAATAATGCAAACAGTTTTTTGCGTTTTTCTCGCGAAATATCGGTCCGAGCGCGAAAAAGACGTTGATCTGTGATCATTAACTTCCCATGCGGATATCTAGTTACGTGATGGGTTTTTCGTGGAACCATCGTTATATTCCTGATCAGCGGAGCACAGTGCATTAAAAAAACTTAGGCGCGTATGAAAATAATGATTTCTCAGAAAGATATCGGAAAATTACTGAGTAAATCGGAAAACGAGAAAAATCAAGATCCCCGGGGCCGGTTTTTCACGGATATCATCAATTCTCTGCGTTCTATCAATAAAATAATGTTATTTTCGTGTTCAGCGACCAAAAATACGTAATATTAGCTATATGCAGAGTTCGAGGAATGATGTAAACAGTTTTTCGCGTTTTTCTCGCGAAATATCGGTCCTAGCGCGAAAAGGACGTTGATTTGTGATCACCAACTTCCCATGCGGATATCTAGTTACCTGATGGATTTTCCGTAAAACCATCGTTATATTCCTAATCAGCGGAGCACAGCGTTTTGAAAAAACTTGAGCGCGTGTAAAAATAATGATTATTTAGAAAGATATCGGGAAATTACTGAGTAAATCGGAAAACGAGGAAAATCAAGATCCTCGGGGCCGGTTTTTCACGAATATCATAAATTTTCCGCGTTCTATCACTGAAATAATTTTATTTTCGTGTTCAGCGACCAAAAATACGTAATTTAAACTATATGCAGAGTCCGAGGAATGATGAAAACAGTTATTCGCGTTTTTCTCGCGAAATATCGGTCCTAGCGCGAAAAGGACGTTGATTTGTGATCACTAACTTCCCATGCCGATATCTGGTTACCTGATGGATTTTCCGTAAAACCATCGTTATATTCCTGATCAGCGGAGCACAGCGTTTTGAAAAAACTTGAGCGCGTGTAAAAATAATGATTTTTTAGAAAGATATCGGGAAATTACTGAGTAAATCGGAAAACGAGAAAAATCAAGATCCTCGGGGCCGGTTTTTCACGAATATCATAAATTTTCCGCGTTCTATCACTGAAATAATGTTATTTTCGTGTTCAGCGACCAAAAATTAGTAATATAAACTATATGCAGAGTCCGAGGAATAATGAAAAAAGTTTTTCGCGTTTTTCTCGCGAAATATCGGTCCTAGCGCGAAAAGGACGTTGATCTGTGATCACTTACTTCCCATGCGGATATCTAGTTACGTGATGGGTTTTCCGTAGAACCATCGTTATATTCCTGATCAGCGGAGCACAGTGCATTAAAAAAACTTAGGCGCGTATGAAAATAATGATTTCTCAGAAAGATATCGGGAAATTACTGAGTAAATCGGAAAACGAGAAAAATCAAGATCCCCGGGGCCGGTTTTTCACGGATATTGTAAATTCTCCGCGTTCTATCAATAAAATAATTTTATTTTCGTGTTCAGCGACCAAAAATACGTAATATAAGCTATATGCAGATTCCGAGGAATGATGCAAACAGTTTTTTGCGTTTTTCTCGCGAAATATCGGTCCTAGCGCAAAAAGGACGTTGATTTGTGATCACCAACTTCCCATGCGGATATCTAGTTACCTGATGGATTTTCCGTAAAACCATAGCTATATTCCTAATCAGCGGAGCACAGTGCATCAAAAAAACTTGAGCGCGTGTAAAAATAATGATTTCTCAAAAAGATATCGGAAAATTACTGAGTTTATCGGAAAACCAGTAAATTTAAGATCCTCGGGGCCGTTTTTTCACGGATATTATGAGATCTCCGGGTTCTATCAATAAAATAATGTTATTTTCGTGTTTAGCGACCAAAAATTAGTGAAATAAACTATATGCAGAGTCCGAGGAATAATGCAAACAGTCTTTCGCGTTTTTCTCGTGAAATATCGGTCCTAGCGCGAAAAGGACGTTGATTTGTGATCACCAAGTTCCCATGCGGATTTCTAGTCACCTGATGATATTTCTAGAAAACCATGGTTATATTCGTTATCAGCGGAGCACAGTGCATTCAAAAAACTTGAGCGCGTGTAAAAATGATGATTTCTCAGAAAGATATCGGGAAATTACTCAGTTTATCGGAAAACCAGTAAAATTAAGATCCTCGGGGCCGGTTTTTTACGGATATTATAAATTCTCCGCAGTTTATCAATAAAATAATTTTATTTTCGTGTTTAGCGACCAAAAATACGTAATTTAAACTATATGCAGAGTCCGAGGAATGATGCAAACAGTTATTCGCGTTTTTCTCGCGAAATATCGGTCCTAGCGCGAAAAGGACGTTGATCTGTGATCACTTACTTCCCATGCGGATATCTAGTTACGTGATGGGTTTTCCGTAGAACCATCGTTATATTCCTGATCAGCGGAGCACAGTGCATTAAAAAAACTTAGGCGCGTATGAAAATGAAGATTTCTGAGAAAGATACCGAGAAATTACTGAGTAAATCGGAAAACGAGAAAAATCAAGATCCCCGGGGCCGGTTTTTCACGGATATCATCAATTCTCTCGTGATGTATGTGTATGTAAGTAGCATCAACACGTCTATCAAACGCTCCGTCTTTTCAAACTTGATTCTGCCGCATTTTGCCCTAGGGCAGTCTTGTTTCAGGACCCTTAAGCAGGCGTTACCATTGCTTTTCATCTTCAATATTTTCCATCGTCATCGCAATGATTATTTACCGGTAATTGAGGTGAAAAGTATCGGATTTTTCTAACCCCACTTTTGGCCAGCAATAACAACAGAAAAGATTCGTCTTTGAGCGCATGCGCGGAAATTCAACGCCTGTTGCTCATATCAGCTTAAGTGGCGACATCTGTTGGGACAACAATACAACTACTACCCAAATTGCACGATGCTCCTGTATACCATCAGTCGAGTGGTTTAACTGTAAATCGGTTCGCGAATCCATCGAGTGGCGCCATCTATCAAGTAATCCGAACGACTTATATCGACTCATAAGTTGTTAATGGTATTGTAGGAATCTCTGCTACCAATTTAATGTCCTGTCAAAATGACATCTAAAAAAGACAAGTATGAATGTGGGAAGTGTAAGACTGGTATAAAAACCACTTTGCATGAGTGTACGAGATGTATGAAGTACTTCCACCCTAGTTGCGCGCGTTCTCACTCAGCTTGGGATACGAATAACGAATTAACACCATGTCAGAACCATTTTGTAATCCGCACCGTTGTTGAAAATGTAACTAGACCGCAGAACACGGTGGCTCAACTAGAGGAAACTGACAGTAGCGAAAATAGTCGGAAAAGGAGGAGAGGTATGACTGAGAGCGAGAGCGAAAATATAGATATCACTGTAGATAGGAAGTTAGATAAAATATTAGCATGGATTAGTGGACAAGGAGATGTTAAAACAAAGGTTATTGATTCTATTAAGGAAGTAGTTAAGCAAGAAGTAGAAAACTTTACAAATAAAATAAATACAAAGTTAAATGACGAATTAGTCAGAATGAAAGAGACCATACAAGAATTGAAGGAAATGATCCAAGTAAAAGGAAAAGTATGCGGGAATGCTAGTCAGAGTCAGCAATTCGACGATAAAAGTGTCGATCAAAGTAAATCGTTTGCGGCGGCTACTGCGAGCAAAAAATCGTTTGTCATTATAAAACCGACAGTAGAGCAGAGCACTGAAGCGACACGCAATTATGTTAAAAGTAAGATTGATATAGTTAAGGCAGGGATAAGCGTTGATCGGATTAGTACTGGGAAAAATGGAGCGGTTATTGTAGGTTGCTCGCACCAAAAAGATCAGCAGAAATTACAAATCCTTGCTAGGAAGGAGTTAGGTCAGGAATACAAAATTGACGCAACAGCTCCGAAGAAACATAAAATTAAGATAGTCGGCATTGAAAAAGAAGAGAATGAATTGCCGGATAGTGAGCTTGTTGATAAAATATGTGTGCAAAATCAAAGCTTAAATCGCAACAATGACTCGCACGTCAGATTAGTGAAAAAATGGATTGATGAAAAATATAACAGCTTGCAAGTAGTACTAGAAGTAGATTCAGAAACGCGTGAAAAGATTATGACCGAAAGAAAACTTAAAGTAGGATGGCAAATATGTAAGATTTTCGATTACACCACAATAACGCAATGTTTTAACGGCTGGGGATATCACCATTTGGCTCGAAACTGTAAAAAGCGAAGGCACTGCAGTAAATGCACAAAAGAGCATAGTGGGTTAGATTGCCAGGAAACTACATTTAAATGTGCGAGCTGCACTTATCACAAGGAAAGACTAGGCTTGGATGATAAAGAGATACAGCACCAGGCAACCGACAAGGCATGCCCAACATTCAAATATTTTTTAGGGAGGGAAAAACGAACCCTAGGATTATAAATAGTTTCAGAATGTGTAATGGGTCAATATTATTTTTAAACGCACGGAGCTTAATGCGAAATATAGATGAAATTGTACAACTTGTAGTCTGTAAAATGAAGCCGGCAATACTTGCATTAACCGAGACTCGCACCATCCAAGATATTGAAGATCATGAAATAGAAATTGAAGGATATTCATTAGTCCGTTGTGATGGAGAAAATCGGAGAACAGGGGGCGTTGCATTCTACGTATGTAAGAATATTAAATATAAAGAAAAATTTGTGAGAAAGATAGAGGACAACTGTTGGTGTGTCGCGATAGAAGTGTGCACAAGATCATATAAGGGTAATATTGTGCTAGTGTATCACTCGCCCCGCTCCAGTGATGCTATGTTCATAGATTTCATCGGAGAGAATATGGATGAATTATATAGTGAAGGAAACTGCGTTTGGCTAGGAGATTTTAACATAGATCTAAAAAGCAAAGAATTTTATGCAAAAAAATTAATAAATATATTTCAAGAGAGAGGTATGAAACAATATGTTAAGGGTGTTACTAGAGTAGACCAGGTATCACAAACGCAGATTGACTTGGTTTTCAGTAATTTTAAAATTGATACAATTATCCATGAGACACCAAAGATAACTGACCATGAAATAGTAGAGATAAAATTAGGCTTTAACACAACTGAGATAACGGCTGTGCAAAAAGTCAAACGACAACTTAAAAATTTTAACATAGATAGATTTATAAATAAACTGAGATGTAAGAATTTAGACATAAAGACTGCAAATGGAGACGAAATAATATATAATAGAAACGTTAATAAATTAATGGATAGGGTTTTACAAATATTAGATGAGGAAGCTCCATTCAAGACAATAAGATACCGTGAAGGAAAAATCGAAAAGCCGTGGATCTCACAGGAAATAATACAGGCGATAGAAATAAGGGATAAACTTTATAAAAAAGCTAAAGATAGCAAATCAGACAGTGACTGGGAAAAATATAGACGTAAACGAAATGAAATAGTCGATGCATTACGGCAAGGTAAAATAGATTATTATAATAGGAAAATCGACAGCAATAAAAATGATAGCGCAGAGATGTGGAAAACATTGAAAAAATTCATTAAGGGGAAACAACAGACAGTAGACTTCGTAAATGGCGTGATTTTTAATGATTCGACGGTGTATGGAGATAAAAACATAGCAAATAAGTTTAATGAATATTACATTGACAGCATAGTAGAAATAGTGACAAGCATAGGAAGCAAAATAGATGACCGCTGGGAAGATGTAAATTTTACCAACGCAACACTCAATACATTTTTTTATAATACATTTAATACATTTAGTGAAATTGATGGTACAGACATAGGTAAAATCATAGACAGAATGCCGAAAAAAAGTGGTACAGAAGAAGGTATAAGTAACAGTATCCTCAAATACATGTTCAAATCAATGAGTAAGGATATGACGCTAATAATCAATGACAGTCTCAAGTATGGTATTTTTCCAGAAAAATGGAAAAAATCTGAAATAATACCAATACCTAAGGTAACGAAAACCCAACGTGCAGATGAGTTTCGGCCAATAAATATGCTCCCGCAGTATGAAAAAGTATTAGAGATAATTATCAAGGACCAATTAGTTGACTATTTAGAAAAAAACAATATACTTAGTGATTGTCAGTACGGATTTAGGAAAGGAAGGTCTTGTGAAAATGCGATACAGGCCACGCTTACAACATGGAAAAAATATATTAGTGAGGGAAAATTAGTTGGCGCAGTATTCATTGATTTGAAAAGGGCATTTGAAACAATAGACAGAGACTTACAAATAGCGAAGCTAACGAGATATGGAATTGGTGGTAGTGTGTGTAATTTGTTGAAATCATATTTAGAAAACCGATCGCAGATAGTGATAATAGGGAAAGAGAAATCACAACAACTAACGACAAAATATGGAGTTCCACAAGGTTCCGTTTTAGGACCATTACTATTTATTTTGTACATAAATGACATAGTAGAAGTTTTTAAAAATGACTATAAGATTGTGTTATTCGCTGACGATATGATAATATACACTGTAGGAAATAGTTCGGACGAGTTGAATATGAAGTTAAATAGCAAATTAAGCGAAACGGAAATATGGCTGTGCAAAAATAATCTGAAAATGAATTCGAAAAAAACCAAATGCATGCTCATTAAGAACCGAGGACAACTCAGAGGTGAGCATTTACGACTAGTAAGTAGGGATGGAGGAGTATTAGAAAAAGTTGTACAAATAAAGTACCTAGGTATAATAATTGACCAAAATCTGAGCTTTGCTGCATACAGAGAATTTATTGTGGCTAAAGTAGGAAAGAAAATTAGTTTTTTAAACAGGCTGGGGAAATTTCTATCGCCAATGACACGTTGTACGGTATATAAAACAATTGTTGCGCCACATTTAGAATACTGTAGCACAGTAATGTTGAACATGAACAAGATGGATTTGGAAATACTACAAAAAATACAAAATCGAGCTATGCGTGTTATATTACAGTGCAATAAAGAAACGAGAGTGAATGACATGCTAGAAGCACTGCAATTTATGAATATATCTGAAAGACTACAATATAATGTAATAATATTTATACACAAAATCATTGAGGACGACAAGTTAAAAGAAGAAAGTAGTAGGAAAATAAAGATGGTAGGAGATAGGGGAGGGATGGGAACGCGGCAGGCAGAGCAGATTAAAATAGAGTTTAGGAAGAGAGCAGTAGGACAGAGAGACTTATATTATGATGGTCTCAAACTATATAACAAAGTGCCAATAGAAATAAGGAGTACAAGATCTATGCCAGAATTAAAACGATCGCTAGCGAAATACGTAACGGAATCGAGAAAAAAAGCATAGAAAACATTATTTGATAGAAGCGACTGAGATATTATAGTATAAGTTCAAAGTGTAAAATGCAGTATGTATGTCAAAATACGAAAAGCGTTGGGAGAAAAGGAATGAACGTGATAAATGTGTGAATACCATGTAACGGAGGAATAATATAGAATAAGATAAAATTAAGAAAGATTGTAGCGCAAAGCGCATATAGCTAAGAGCTAATAAAACTTAACTAACTCTGCGTTCTATCAATAAAATAATGTTATTTTCGTGTTCAGCGACCAAAAATACGTAATATTAGCTATATGCAGAGTTCGAGGAATGATGCAAACAGTTTTTCGCGTTTTTCTCGCGAAATATCGGTCCTAGCGCGAAAAGGACGTTGATTTGTGATCACTAACTTCCCATGCGGATATCTGGTTAACTGATGGATTTTCCGTAAAACCATCGTTATATTCCTAATCAGCGGAGCACAGCGCATTGAAAAAACTTGAGCGCGTGTAAAAATAATGATTTCTCAGAAAGATATCGGGAAATTACTCAGTTTATCGGAAAACCAGTAAAATTAAGATCCTCGGGGCCGGTTTTTTACGGATATTATAAATTCTCCGCGGTTTATCAATAAAATAATTTTATTTTCGTGTTCAGCGACCAGAAATACGTAATTTGAACTATATGCAGAGTCCGAGGAATAATGCAAACAGTTTTTCGCGTTTTTCTCGCGAAATATCGGTCCTAGCGCAAAAAGGACGTTGATTTGTGATCACCAACTTCCCATGCGGATATCTAGTTACGTGATGGGTTTTCCGTGAAACCATCGTTATATTCCTGATCAGCGGAGCACAGTGCATTAAAAAAACTTAGGCGCGTATGAAAATAATGATTTCTCAGAAAGATATCGGGAAATTACTGAGTAAATCGGAAAACGAGAAAAATCAAGATCCCCGGGGCCGGTTTTTCACGGATATTATCAATTCTCTGCGTTCTATCAATAGAATAATGTTATTTTCGTGTTCAGCGACCAAAAATACGTAATATTAGCTATATGCAGAGTTCGAGGAATGATGCAAACAGTTTTTCGCGTTTTTCTCGCGAAATATCGGTCCTAGCGCGAAAAGGACGTTGATTTGTGATCACTAACTTCCCATGCCGATATCTGGTTACCTGATGGGTTTTCCGTAGAATCATCGTTATATTCCTAATCAGCGGAGCACAGCGCATTGAAAAAACTTGAGCGAGTGTAAAAATAATGATTTCTCAGAAAGATATCGGGAAATTACTGAGTTTATCGGAAAACCAGTAAACTTAAGATCCTCGGGGCCGGTTTTTCACGAATATCATAAATTTTCCGCGTTCTATCACTGAAATAATTTTATTTTCGTGTTCAGCGACCAAAAATACGTAATTGAAACTATATGCAGAGTCCGAGGAATGATGCAAACAGTTATTCGCGTTTTTCTCGCGATATATCGGTCCTAGCGCGAAAAGGACGTTGATTTGTGATCACTAACTTCCCATGCGGATATCTAGTTACGTGATGGGTTTTCCGTAGAATCATCGTTATATTCCTAATCAGTGGAGCACAGCGCATTGAAAAAACTTGAGCGAGTGTAAAAATAATGATTTCTCAGAAAGATATCGGGAAATTACTGAGTTTATCGGAAAACCAGTAAACTTAAGATCCCCGGGGCCGGTCTTTTACGGATATCATCAATTCTCTGCGTTCTATCAATAAAATAATGTTATTTTCGTGTTCAGCGACCAAAAATACGTAATATTAGCTATATGCAGCGTTCGAGGAATGATGCAAACAGTTTTTCGCGTTTTTCTCGCGAAATATCGGTCCTAGCGCGAAAAGGACGTTGATTTGTGATCACCAACTTCCCATGCGGATTTCTAGTCACCTGATGGGTTTTTCGTAAAACCATGGCTATATTCCTAATCAGCGGAGCACAGTGCATTAAAAGAACTTAAGCGCGTGTAAAAATAATGATTTTTCAGAAAGATTTCGGGAAATTACTGAGTTTATTGAAAAACCAGTAAATTTAAGATCCTCGGGGCCGTTTTTTTACGGATATTATAAATTCTCCGGGTTCTAACAATAAAATAATGTTATTTCCATGTTCAGCGACCAAAAATTAGTAATATAAACTATATGCAGAGTCCGAGGAATGATGCAAACAGTTTTTCGCGTTTTTCTCGCGAAATATCGGTCCTAGCGCGAAAAAGACGTTGATCTGTAATCATTAACTTCCCATGCGGATATCTAGTTACGTGATGGGTTTTCCGTGAAACCATCGTTATATTCCTGATCAGCGGAGCACAGTGCATTAAAAAAACTTAGGCGCGTATGAAAATAATGATTTCTCAGAAAGATATCGGGAAATTACTGAGTAAATCGGAAAACGAGACAAATCAAGATCCTCGGGGCCGGTTTTTCACGGATATCATAAATTCTCCGCGTTCTATCATTAAAATGATGTTATTTTTGTGTTCAGCGACCAAAAATACGTAATATAAGCTATATGCAGATTTCGAGGAATGATGCAAACAGTTTTTCGCGTTTTTCTCGCGAAATATCGGTCCTAGCGCGAAAAGGACGTTGATTTGTGATCACCAACTTCCCATGCGGATATCTAGTTACCTGATGGATTTTCCGTAAAACCATCGTTATATTCCTAATCAGCGGAGCACAGCGCATTGAAAAAACTTGAGCGCGTGTAAAAATAATGATTTCTCAGAAAGATATCGGGAAATAACTGAGTAAATCGGAAAACGAGGAAATCAAGATCCTCGGGGCCGTTTTTTCACGGATATTATAAATTCTCCGGGTTCTATCAATGAAATAATGTTATTTTCGTGTTCAGCGACCAAAAATTAGTAATATAAACTATATGCAGAGTCCGAGGAATAATGCAAACAGTTTTTCGCGTTTTTCTCGCGAAATATCGGTCCTAGCGCGAAAAAGACGTTGATCTGTGATCACCAACTTTCCATGCGAATTTCTAGTCACCTGATGGGTTTTTCGTAAAACCATGGTTATATTCCTAATCAGCGGAGCACAGTGCATTAAAAAAACTTGAGCGCGTGTAAAATTAATGATTTTTCAGAAAGATTTCGGGAAATTACTGAGTTTATTGGAAAACCAGTAAAATTAAGATCCTCGGGGCCGTTTTTTCACGGATATTATAAATTCTCCGGGTTCTATCAATGAAATAATGTTATTTTCGTGTTCAGCGACCAAAAATTAGTAATATAAACTATATGCAGAGTCCGAGGAATAATGCAAACAGTTTTTTGCGTTTTTCTCGCGAAATATCGGTCCGAGCGCGAAAAAGACGTTGATCTGTGATCATTAACTTCCCATGCGGATATGTAGCTACCTGATGGATTTTCCGTAAAACCATCGTTATATTCCTAATCAGCGGAGCACAGTGCATTGAAAAAACTTGAGCGCGTGTAAAAATAATGATTTCTCAGAAAGATATCGGGAAATTACTCAGTTTATCGGAAAACCAGTAAAATTAAGATCCTCGGGGCCGGTTTTTTACGGATATTATAAATTCTCCGCGGTTTATCAATAAAATAATTTTATTTTCGTGTTCAGCGACCAAAAATACGTAATTGAAACTATATGCAGAGTCCGAGGAATGATGCAAACAGTTATTCGCGTTTTTCTCGCTAAATATCGGTCCTAGCGCGAAAAGGACGTTGATTTGTGATCACTAACTTCCCATGCGGATATCTAGTTACGTGATGGGTTTTCCGTAGAACCATCGTTATATTCCTAACCAGCGGAGCACAGCGCATTGAAAAAACTTGAGCGAGTGTAAAAATAATGATTTCTCAGAAAGATATCGGGAAATTACTGAGTTTATCGGAAAACCAGTAAACTTAAGATCCTCGGAGCCGGTTTTTCACGGATATCATAAATTCTCTGCGTTCTATCAATAAAATAATGTTATTTTCGTGTTCAGCGACCAAAAATACGTAGTATAAGCTATATGCAGCGTTTGAGGAATGATGCAAACAGTTTTTCGCGTTTTTCTCGCGAAATATCGGTCCTAGCGCGAAAAGGACGTTGATTTGTGATCACCAACTTCCCATGCGAATTTCTAGTCACCTGATGGGTTTTTCGTAAAACCATGGTTATATTCCTAATCAGCGGAGCACAGTGCATTAAAAAAACTTGAGCGCGTGTAAAAATAATGATTTTTCAGAAAGATTTCGGGAAATTACTAAGTTTATTGGAAAACCAGTAAAATTAAGATCCTCGGGGCCGTTTTTTCACGGATATTATAAATTCTCCGGGTTCTATCAATGAAATAATGTTATTTTCGTGTTCAGCGACCAAAATCTAGTAATATAAACTATATGCAGAGTCCGAGGAATAATGCAAACAGTTTTTCGCGTTTTTCTCGCGAAATATCGGTCCTAGCGCGAAAAAGACGTTGATCTGTGATCACCAACTTCCCATGCGAATTTCTAGTCACCTTATGGGTTTTTCGTAAAACCATGGTTATATCCCTAATCAGCGGAGCACAGTGCATTAAAAAAACTTGAGCGCGTGTAAAAATAATGATTTTTCAGAAAGATTTCGGGAAATTACTGAGTTTATTGGAAAACCAGTAAAATTAAGATCCTCGGGGCCGTTTTTTCACGGATATTATAAATTCTCCGGGTTCTATCAATGAAATAATGTTATTTTCGTGTTCAGCGACCAAAAATTAGTAATATAAACTATATGCAGAGTCCGAGGAATAATGCAAACAGTTTTTCGCGTTTTTCTCGCGAAATATCGGTCCTAGCGCGAAAAAGACGTTGATCTGTGATCATTAACTTCCCATGCGGATATCTAGTTACGTGATGGGTTTTCCGTAGAACCATCGTTATATTCCTGATCAGCGGAGCACAGTGCATTAAAAAAACTTAGGCGCGTATGAAAATAATGATTTCTCAGAAAGATATCGGGAAATTACTGAGTAAATCGGAAAACGAGACAAATCAAGATCCTCGGGGCCGGTTTTTCACGGATATCATAAATTCTCCGCGTTCTATCAATAAAATGATGTTATTTTTGTGTTCAGCGACCAAAAATACGTAATATAAGCTATATGCAGATTTCGAGGAATGATGCAAACAGTTTTTCGCGTTTTTCTCGCGAAATATCGGTCCTAGCGCGAAAAGGACGTTGATTTGTGATCACCAACTTCCCATGCGGATATCTAGTTACCTGATGGATTTTCCGTAAAACCATCGTTATATTCCTAATCAGCGGAGCACAGCGCATTGAAAAAACTTGACCGCGTGTAAAAATAATGATTTCTCAGAAAGATATCGGGAAATAACTGAGTAAATCGGAAAACGAGGAAATCAAGATCCTCGGGGCAGGTTTTTCACGGATATCATAAATTCTCCGCGTTCTATCAATAAAATGATGTTATTGTCGTGTTCAGCGACCAAAGATTAGTAAAATAAACTATATGCAGAGTCCGAGGAATGATGCGAACAGTTTTTCGCTTTTTTCTCGCGAAATATCGGTCCCAGCGCGAAAAGGACGTTGATTTGTGATCACTAACTTCCCATGCGGATATCTAGTTACCTGATGGGTTTTTCGTAAAACCATCGTTATATTCCTAATCAGCGGAGCACAGTGCATTAAAAAAACTTAGGCGCGTATGAAAATAAAGATTTCTCAGAAAGATATCGAGAAATTACTGAGTATATCGGAAAACGAGAAAAATTAAGATCCTCGGGGCCGGTTTTTCACGGATAGTATAAATTCTCCGCGTTCTATTAATAAAATAATGTTATTTTCGTGTTCAGCGACCAAAAATACGTAATATGAGCTATATGCAAAGTTCGAGGAATGATGCAAACAGTTTTTCGCGTTTTTCTCGCGAAATATCGGTCCTAGCGCGAAAAGGACGTTGATTTGTGATCACCAACTTCCCATGCGGATATCCAGTTACCTGATGGATTTTCCGTAAAACCATGGCTATATTCCTAATCAGCGGAGCACAGTGCATTAAAAAAACTTGAGCGCGTGTAAAAATAATGATTTCTCAAAAAGATATTGGAAAATTACTGAGTTTATCGGAAAACCAGTGAAATTAAGATCCTCGGGGCCGGTTTCTCACGGATATCATAAATTCTCCGCGTTCTATCAATAAAATGATGTTATTTTCGTGTTCAGCGACCAAAAATACGTAATATTAGCTATATGCAGAGTTCGAGGAATGATGTAAACAGTTTTTCGCGTTTTTCTCGCGAAATATCGGTCCTAGCGCGAAAAGGACGTTGATTTGTGATAACCAACTTCCCATGCGGATATCTAGTTACCTGATGGATTTTCCGTAAAACCATCGTTATATTCCTAATCAGCGGAGCACAGCGTTTTGAAAAAACTTGAGCGCGTGTCAAAATAATGATTATTTAGAAAGATATCGGGAAATTACTGAGTAAATCGGAAAACGAGGAAAATCAAGATCCTCGGGGCCGGTTTTTCACGAATATCATAAATTTTCCGCGTTCTATCACTGAAATAATTTTATTTTCGTGTTCAGCGACCAAAAATACGTAATTTAAACTATATGCAGAGTCCGAGGAATGATGAAAACAGTTATTCGCGTTTTTCTCGCGAAATATCGGTCCTAGCGCGAAAAGGACGTTGATTTGTGATCACTAACTTCCCATGCCGATATCTGGTTACCTGATGGATTTTCCGTGAAACCATCGTTATATTCCTGATCAGCGGAGCACAGTGCATTAAAAAAACTTAGGCGCGTATGAAAATGAAGATTTCTGAGAAAGATACCGAGAAATTACTGAGTAAATCGGAAAACGAGAAAAATCAAGATCCCCGGGGCCGGTTTTTCACGGATATCATCAATTCTCTGCGTTCTATCAATAAAATAATGTTATTTTCGTGTTCAGCGACCAAAAATACGTAATATTAGCTATATGCAGAGTTCGAGGAATGATGCAAACAGTTTTTCGCGTTTTTCTCGCGAAATATCGGTCCTAGCGCGAAAAGGACGTTGATTTGTGATCACTAACTTCCCATGCGGATATCTGGTTAACTGATGGATTTTCCGTAAAACCATCGTTATATTCCTAATCAGCGGAGCACAGCGCATTGAAAAAACTTCAGCGCGTGTAAAAATAATGATTTCTCAGAAAGATAAGGGAAATTACTCAGTTTATCGGAAAACCAGTAAAATTAAGATCCTCGGGGCCGGTTTTTTACGGATATTATAAATTCTCCGCGGTTTATCAATAAAATAATTTTATTTTCGTGTTCAGCGACCAGAAATACGTAATTTGAACTATATGCAGAGTCCGAGGAATAATGCAAACAGTTTTTCGCGTTTTTCTCGCGAAATATCGGTCCTAGCGCAAAAAGGACGTTGATTTGTGATCACCAACTTCCCATGCGGATATCTAGTTACGTGATGGGTTTTCCGTGAAACCATCGTTATATTCCTGATCAGCGGAGCACAGTGCATTAAAAAAACTTAGGCGCGTATGAAAATAATGATTTCTCAGAAAGATATCGGGAAATTACTGAGTAAATCGGAAAACGAGAAAAATCAAGATCCCCGGGGCCGGTTTTTCACGGATATTATCAATTCTCTGCGTTCTATCAATAGAATAATGTTATTTTCGTGTTCAGCGACCAAAAATACGTAATATTAGCTATATGCAGAGTTCGAGGAATGATGCAAACAGTTTTTCGCGTTTTTCTCGCGAAATATCGGTCCTAGCGCGAAAAGGACGTTGATTTGTGATCACTAACTTCCCATGCCGATATCTGGTTACCTGATGGGTTTTCCGTAGAATCATCGTTATATTCCTAATCAGCGGAGCACAGCGCATTGAAAAAACTTGAGCGAGTGTAAAAATAATGATTTCTCAGAAAGATATCGGGAAATTACTGAGTTTATCGGAAAACCAGTAAACTTAAGATCCTCGGGGCCGGTTTTTCACGAATATCATAAATTTTCCGCGTTCTATCACTGAAATAATTTTATTTTCGTGTTCAGCGACCAAAAATACGTAATTGAAACTATATGCAGAGTCCGAGGAATGATGCAAACAGTTATTCGCGTTTTTCTCGCGATATATCGGTCCTAGCGCGAAAAGGACGTTGATTTGTGATCACTAACTTCCCATGCGGATATCTAGTTACGTGATGGGTTTTCCGTAGAATCATCGTTATATTCCTAATCAGTGGAGCACAGCGCATTGAAAAAACTTGAGCGAGTGTAAAAATAATGATTTCTCAGAAAGATATCGGGAAATTACTGAGTTTATCGGAAAACCAGTAAACTTAAGATCCCCGGGGCCGGTCTTTTACGGATATCATCAATTCTCTGCGTTCTATCAATAAAATAATGTTATTTTCGTGTTCAGCGACCAAAAATACGTAATATTAGCTATATGCAGCGTTCGAGGAATGATGCAAACAGTTTTTCGCGTTTTTCTCGCGAAATATCGGTCCTAGCGCGAAAAGGACGTTGATTTGTGATCACCAACTTCCCATGCGGATTTCTAGTCACCTGATGGGTTTTTCGTAAAACCATGGCTATATTCCTAATCAGCGGAGCACAGTGCATTAAAAGAACTTAAGCGCGTGTAAAAATAATGATTTTTCAGAAAGATTTCGGGAAATTACTGAGTTTATTGAAAAACCAGTAAATTTAAGATCCTCGGGGCCGTTTTTTTACGGATATTATAAATTCTCCGGGTTCTAACAATAAAATAATGTTATTTCCATGTTCAGCGACCAAAAATTAGTAATATAAACTATATGCAGAGTCCGAGGAATGATGCAAACAGTTTTTCGCGTTTTTCTCGCGAAATATCGGTCCTAGCGCGAAAAAGACGTTGATCTGTAATCATTAACTTCCCATGCGGATATCTAGTTACGTGATGGGTTTTCCGTGAAACCATCGTTATATTCCTGATCAGCGGAGCACAGTGCATTAAAAAAACTTAGGCGCGTATGAAAATAATGATTTCTCAGAAAGATATCGGGAAATTACTGAGTAAATCGGAAAACGAGACAAATCAAGATCCTCGGGGCCGGTTTTTCACGGATATCATAAATTCTCCGCGTTCTATCATTAAAATGATGTTATTTTTGTGTTCAGCGACCAAAAATACGTAATATAAGCTATATGCAGATTTCGAGGAATGATGCAAACAGTTTTTCGCGTTTTTCTCGCGAAATATCGGTCCTAGCGCGAAAAGGACGTTGATTTGTGATCACTAACTTCCCATGCGGATATCTAGTTACCTGATGGATTTTCCGTAAAACCATCGTTATATTCCTAATCAGCGGAGCACAGCGCATTGAAAAAACTTGAGCGCGTGTAAAAATAATGATTTCTCAGAAAGATATCGGGAAATAACTGAGTAAATCGGAAAACGAGGAAATCAAGATCCTCGGGGCCGTTTTTTCACGGATATTATAAATTCTCCGGGTTCTATCAATGAAATAATGTTATTTTCGTGTTCAGCGACCAAAAATTAGTAATATAAACTATATGCAGAGTCCGAGGAATAATGCAAACAGTTTTTCGCGTTTTTCTCGCGAAATATCGGTCCTAGCGCGAAAAAGACGTTGATCTGTGATCACCAACTTTCCATGCGAATTTCTAGTCACCTGATGGGTTTTTCGTAAAACCATGGTTATATTCCTAATCAGCGGAGCACAGTGCATTAAAAAAACTTGAGCGCGTGTAAAATTAATGATTTTTCAGAAAGATTTCGGGAAATTACTGAGTTTATTGGAAAACCAGTAAAATTAAGATCCTCGGGGCCGTTTTTTCACGGATATTATAAATTCTCCGGGTTCTATCAATGAAATAATGTTATTTTCGTGTTCAGCGACCAAAAATTAGTAATATAAACTATATGCAGAGTCCGAGGAATAATGCAAACAGTTTTTTGCGTTTTTCTCGCGAAATATCGGTCCGAGCGCGAAAAAGACGTTGATCTGTGATCATTAACTTCCCATGCGGATATGTAGCTACCTGATGGATTTTCCGTAAAACCATCGTTATATTCCTAATCAGCGGAGCACAGTGCATTGAAAAAACTTGAGCGCGTGTAAAAATAATGATTTCTCAGAAAGATATCGGGAAATTACTCAGTTTATCGGAAAACCAGTAAAATTAAGATCCTCGGGGCCGGTTTTTTACGGATATTATAAATTCTCCGCGGTTTATCAATAAAATAATTTTATTTTCGTGTTCAGCGACCAAAAATACGTAATTGAAACTATATGCAGAGTCCGAGGAATGATGCAAACAGTTATTCGCGTTTTTCTCGCTAAATATCGGTCCTAGCGCGAAAAGGACGTTGATTTGTGATCACTAACTTCCCATGCGGATATCTAGTTACGTGATGGGTTTTCCGTAGAACCATCGTTATATTCCTAACCAGCGGAGCACAGCGCATTGAAAAAACTTGAGCGAGTGTAAAAATAATGATTTCTCAGAAAGATATCGGGAAATTACTGAGTTTATCGGAAAACCAGTAAACTTAAGATCCTCGGAGCCGGTTTTTCACGGATATCATAAAT
The DNA here is from genome assembly GCA_949699805.1 of Tromatobia lineatoria. Taxonomy (NCBI): domain Eukaryota; kingdom Metazoa; phylum Arthropoda; class Insecta; order Hymenoptera; family Ichneumonidae; genus Tromatobia; species Tromatobia lineatoria. The sequence continues at coordinate 7,813,757 of OX453035.1, read as the reverse complement.
TCTCTGCGTTCTATCAATAAAATAATGTTATTTTCGTGTTCAGCGACCAAAAATACGTAATATGAGCTATATGCAAAGTTCGAGGAATGATGCAAACAGTTTTTCGCGTTTTTCTCGCGAAATATCGGTCCTAGCGCGAAAAGGACGTTGATTTGTGATCACCAACTTCCCATGCGGATATCCAGTTACCTGATGGATTTTCCGTAAAACCATGGCTATATTCCTAATCAGCGGAGCACAGTGCATTAAAAAAACTTGAGCGCGTGTAAAAATAATGATTTCTCAAAAAGATATTGGAAAATTACTGAGTTTATCGGAAAACCAGTGAAATTAAGATCCTCGGGGCCGGTTTCTCACGGATATCATAAATTCTCCGCGTTCTATCAATAAAATGATGTTATTTTCGTGTTCAGCGACCAAAAATACGTAATATTAGCTATATGCAGAGTTCGAGGAATGATGTAAACAGTTTTTCGCGTTTTTCTCGCGAAATATCGGTCCTAGCGCGAAAAGGACGTTGATTTGTGATAACCAACTTCCCATGCGGATATCTAGTTACCTGATGGATTTTCCGTAAAACCATCGTTATATTCCTAATCAGCGGAGCACAGCGTTTTGAAAAAACTTGAGCGCGTGTCAAAATAATGATTATTTAGAAAGATATCGGGAAATTACTGAGTAAATCGGAAAACGAGGAAAATCAAGATCCTCGGGGCCGGTTTTTCACGAATATCATAAATTTTCCGCGTTCTATCACTGAAATAATTTTATTTTCGTGTTCAGCGACCAAAAATACGTAATTTAAACTATATGCAGAGTCCGAGGAATGATGAAAACAGTTATTCGCGTTTTTCTCGCGAAATATCGGTCCTAGCGCGAAAAGGACGTTGATTTGTGATCACTAACTTCCCATGCCGATATCTGGTTACCTGATGGATTTTCCGTGAAACCATCGTTATATTCCTGATCAGCGGAGCACAGTGCATTAAAAAAACTTAGGCGCGTATGAAAATGAAGATTTCTGAGAAAGATACCGAGAAATTACTGAGTAAATCGGAAAACGAGAAAAATCAAGATCCCCGGGGCCGGTTTTTCACGGATATCATCAATTCTCTGCGTTCTATCAATAAAATAATGTTATTTTCGTGTTCAGCGACCAAAAATACGTAATATTAGCTATATGCAGAGTTCGAGGAATGATGCAAACAGTTTTTCGCGTTTTTCTCGCGAAATATCGGTCCTAGCGCGAAAAGGACGTTGATTTGTGATCACTAACTTCCCATGCGGATATCTGGTTAACTGATGGATTTTCCGTAAAACCATCGTTATATTCCTAATCAGCGGAGCACAGCGCATTGAAAAAACTTCAGCGCGTGTAAAAATAATGATTTCTCAGAAAGATAAGGGAAATTACTCAGTTTATCGGAAAACCAGTAAAATTAAGATCCTCGGGGCCGGTTTTTTACGGATATTATAAATTCTCCGCGGTTTATCAATAAAATAATTTTATTTTCGTGTTCAGCGACCAGAAATACGTAATTTGAACTATATGCAGAGTCCGAGGAATAATGCAAACAGTTTTTCGCGTTTTTCTCGCGAAATATCGGTCCTAGCGCAAAAAGGACGTTGATTTGTGATCACCAACTTCCCATGCGGATATCTAGTTACGTGATGGGTTTTCCGTGAAACCATCGTTATATTCCTGATCAGCGGAGCACAGTGCATTAAAAAAACTTAGGCGCGTATGAAAATAATGATTTCTCAGAAAGATATCGGGAAATTACTGAGTAAATCGGAAAACGAGAAAAATCAAGATCCCCGGGGCCGGTTTTTCACGGATATTATCAATTCTCTGCGTTCTATCAATAGAATAATGTTATTTTCGTGTTCAGCGACCAAAAATACGTAATATTAGCTATATGCAGAGTTCGAGGAATGATGCAAACAGTTTTTCGCGTTTTTCTCGCGAAATATCGGTCCTAGCGCGAAAAGGACGTTGATTTGTGATCACTAACTTCCCATGCCGATATCTGGTTACCTGATGGGTTTTCCGTAGAATCATCGTTATATTCCTAATCAGCGGAGCACAGCGCATTGAAAAAACTTGAGCGAGTGTAAAAATAATGATTTCTCAGAAAGATATCGGGAAATTACTGAGTTTATCGGAAAACCAGTAAACTTAAGATCCTCGGGGCCGGTTTTTCACGAATATCATAAATTTTCCGCGTTCTATCACTGAAATAATTTTATTTTCGTGTTCAGCGACCAAAAATACGTAATTGAAACTATATGCAGAGTCCGAGGAATGATGCAAACAGTTATTCGCGTTTTTCTCGCGATATATCGGTCCTAGCGCGAAAAGGACGTTGATTTGTGATCACTAACTTCCCATGCGGATATCTAGTTACGTGATGGGTTTTCCGTAGAATCATCGTTATATTCCTAATCAGTGGAGCACAGCGCATTGAAAAAACTTGAGCGAGTGTAAAAATAATGATTTCTCAGAAAGATATCGGGAAATTACTGAGTTTATCGGAAAACCAGTAAACTTAAGATCCCCGGGGCCGGTCTTTTACGGATATCATCAATTCTCTGCGTTCTATCAATAAAATAATGTTATTTTCGTGTTCAGCGACCAAAAATACGTAATATTAGCTATATGCAGCGTTCGAGGAATGATGCAAACAGTTTTTCGCGTTTTTCTCGCGAAATATCGGTCCTAGCGCGAAAAGGACGTTGATTTGTGATCACCAACTTCCCATGCGGATTTCTAGTCACCTGATGGGTTTTTCGTAAAACCATGGCTATATTCCTAATCAGCGGAGCACAGTGCATTAAAAGAACTTAAGCGCGTGTAAAAATAATGATTTTTCAGAAAGATTTCGGGAAATTACTGAGTTTATTGAAAAACCAGTAAATTTAAGATCCTCGGGGCCGTTTTTTTACGGATATTATAAATTCTCCGGGTTCTAACAATAAAATAATGTTATTTCCATGTTCAGCGACCAAAAATTAGTAATATAAACTATATGCAGAGTCCGAGGAATGATGCAAACAGTTTTTCGCGTTTTTCTCGCGAAATATCGGTCCTAGCGCGAAAAAGACGTTGATCTGTAATCATTAACTTCCCATGCGGATATCTAGTTACGTGATGGGTTTTCCGTGAAACCATCGTTATATTCCTGATCAGCGGAGCACAGTGCATTAAAAAAACTTAGGCGCGTATGAAAATAATGATTTCTCAGAAAGATATCGGGAAATTACTGAGTAAATCGGAAAACGAGACAAATCAAGATCCTCGGGGCCGGTTTTTCACGGATATCATAAATTCTCCGCGTTCTATCATTAAAATGATGTTATTTTTGTGTTCAGCGACCAAAAATACGTAATATAAGCTATATGCAGATTTCGAGGAATGATGCAAACAGTTTTTCGCGTTTTTCTCGCGAAATATCGGTCCTAGCGCGAAAAGGACGTTGATTTGTGATCACTAACTTCCCATGCGGATATCTAGTTACCTGATGGATTTTCCGTAAAACCATCGTTATATTCCTAATCAGCGGAGCACAGCGCATTGAAAAAACTTGAGCGCGTGTAAAAATAATGATTTCTCAGAAAGATATCGGGAAATAACTGAGTAAATCGGAAAACGAGGAAATCAAGATCCTCGGGGCCGTTTTTTCACGGATATTATAAATTCTCCGGGTTCTATCAATGAAATAATGTTATTTTCGTGTTCAGCGACCAAAAATTAGTAATATAAACTATATGCAGAGTCCGAGGAATAATGCAAACAGTTTTTCGCGTTTTTCTCGCGAAATATCGGTCCTAGCGCGAAAAAGACGTTGATCTGTGATCACCAACTTTCCATGCGAATTTCTAGTCACCTGATGGGTTTTTCGTAAAACCATGGTTATATTCCTAATCAGCGGAGCACAGTGCATTAAAAAAACTTGAGCGCGTGTAAAATTAATGATTTTTCAGAAAGATTTCGGGAAATTACTGAGTTTATTGGAAAACCAGTAAAATTAAGATCCTCGGGGCCGTTTTTTCACGGATATTATAAATTCTCCGGGTTCTATCAATGAAATAATGTTATTTTCGTGTTCAGCGACCAAAAATTAGTAATATAAACTATATGCAGAGTCCGAGGAATAATGCAAACAGTTTTTTTGCGTTTTTCTCGCGAAATATCGGTCCGAGCGCGAAAAAGACGTTGATCTGTGATCATTAACTTCCCATGCGGATATGTAGCTACCTGATGGATTTTCCGTAAAACCATCGTTATATTCCTAATCAGCGGAGCACAGTGCATTGAAAAAACTTGAGCGCGTGTAAAAATAATGATTTCTCAGAAAGATATCGGGAAATTACTCAGTTTATCGGAAAACCAGTAAAATTAAGATCCTCGGGGCCGGTTTTTTACGGATATTATAAATTCTCCGCGGTTTATCAATAAAATAATTTTATTTTCGTGTTCAGCGACCAAAAATACGTAATTGAAACTATATGCAGAGTCCGAGGAATGATGCAAACAGTTATTCGCGTTTTTCTCGCTAAATATCGGTCCTAGCGCGAAAAGGACGTTGATTTGTGATCACTAACTTCCCATGCGGATATCTAGTTACGTGATGGGTTTTCCGTAGAACCATCGTTATATTCCTAACCAGCGGAGCACAGCGCATTGAAAAAACTTGAGCGAGTGTAAAAATAATGATTTCTCAGAAAGATATCGGGAAATTACTGAGTTTATCGGAAAACCAGTAAACTTAAGATCCTCGGAGCCGGTTTTTCACGGATATCATAAATTCTCTGCGTTCTATCAATAAAATAATGTTATTTTCGTGTTCAGCGACCAAAAATACGTAATATAAGCTATATGCAGCGTTTGAGGAATGATGCAAACAGTTTTTCGCGTTTTTCTCGCGAAATATCGGTCCTAGCGCGAAAAGGACGTTGATTTGTGATCACCAACTTCCCATGCGAATTTCTAGTCACCTGATGGGTTTTTCGTAAAACCATGGTTATATTCCTAATCAGCGGAGCACAGTGCATTAAAAAAACTTGAGCGCGTGTAAAAATAATGATTTTTCAGAAAGATTTCGGGAAATTACTAAGTTTATTGGAAAACCAGTAAAATTAAGATCCTCGGGGCCGTTTTTTCACGGATATTATAAATTCTCCGGGTTCTATCAATGAAATAATGTTATTTTCGTGTTCAGCGACCAAAATCTAGTAATATAAACTATATGCAGAGTCCGAGGAATAATGCAAACAGTTTTTCGCGTTTTTCTCGCGAAATATCGGTCCTAGCGCGAAAAAGACGTTGATCTGTGATCACCAACTTCCCATGCGAATTTCTAGTCACCTTATGGGTTTTTCGTAAAACCATGGTTATATCCCTAATCAGCGGAGCACAGTGCATTAAAAAAACTTGAGCGCGTGTAAAAATAATGATTTTTCAGAAAGATTTCGGGAAATTACTGAGTTTATTGGAAAACCAGTAAAATTAAGATCCTCGGGGCCGTTTTTTCACGGATATTATAAATTCTCCGGGTTCTATCAATGAAATAATGTTATTTTCGTGTTCAGCGACCAAAAATTAGTAATATAAACTATATGCAGAGTCCGAGGAATAATGCAAACAGTTTTTCGCGTTTTTCTCGCGAAATATCGGTCCTAGCGCGAAAAAGACGTTGATCTGTGATCATTAACTTCCCATGCGGATATCTAGTTACGTGATGGGTTTTCCGTAGAACCATCGTTATATTCCTGATCAGCGGAGCACAGTGCATTAAAAAAACTTAGGCGCGTATGAAAATAATGATTTCTCAGAAAGATATCGGGAAATTACTGAGTAAATCGGAAAACGAGACAAATCAAGATCCTCGGGGCCGGTTTTTCACGGATATCATAAATTCTCCGCGTTCTATCAATAAAATGATGTTATTTTTGTGTTCAGCGACCAAAAATACGTAATATAAGCTATATGCAGATTTCGAGGAATGATGCAAACAGTTTTTCGCGTTTTTCTCGCGAAATATCGGTCCTAGCGCGAAAAGGACGTTGATTTGTGATCACCAACTTCCCATGCGGATATCTAGTTACCTGATGGATTTTCCGTAAAACCATCGTTATATTCCTAATCAGCGGAGCACAGCGCATTGAAAAAACTTGACCGCGTGTAAAAATAATGATTTCTCAGAAAGATATCGGGAAATAACTGAGTAAATCGGAAAACGAGGAAATCAAGATCCTCGGGGCAGGTTTTTCACGGATATCATAAATTCTCCGCGTTCTATCAATAAAATGATGTTATTGTCGTGTTCAGCGACCAAAGATTAGTAAAATAAACTATATGCAGAGTCCGAGGAATGATGCGAACAGTTTTTCGCTTTTTTCTCGCGAAATATCGGTCCCAGCGCGAAAAGGACGTTGATTTGTGATCACTAACTTCCCATGCGGATATCTAGTTACCTGATGGGTTTTTCGTAAAACCATCGTTATATTCCTAATCAGCGGAGCACAGTGCATTAAAAAAACTTAGGCGCGTATGAAAATAAAGATTTCTCAGAAAGATATCGAGAAATTACTGAGTATATCGGAAAACGAGAAAAATTAAGATCCTCGGGGCCGGTTTTTCACGGATAGTATAAATTCTCCGCGTTCTATTAATAAAATAATGTTATTTTCGTGTTCAGCGACCAAAAATACGTAATATGAGCTATATGCAAAGTTCGAGGAATGATGCAAACAGTTTTTCGCGTTTTTCTCGCGAAATATCGGTCCTAGCGCGAAAAGGACGTTGATTTGTGATCACCAACTTCCCATGCGGATATCCAGTTACCTGATGGATTTTCCGTAAAACCATGGCTATATTCCTAATCAGCGGAGCACAGTGCATTAAAAAAACTTGAGCGCGTGTAAAAATAATGATTTCTCAAAAAGATATTGGAAAATTACTGAGTTTATCGGAAAACCAGTGAAATTAAGATCCTCGGGGCCGGTTTCTCACGGATATCATAAATTCTCCGCGTTCTATCAATAAAATGATGTTATTTTCGTGTTCAGCGACCAAAGATTAGTAAAATAAACTATATGCAGAGTCCGAGGAATGATGCAAACAGTTTTTTGCTTTTTTCTCGCGAAATATCGGTCCTAGCGCGAAAAGGACGTTGATTTGTGATCACCAACTTCCCATGCGGATTTCTAGTCACCTGATGGGTTTTTTGTAAAACCATCGTTATATTCCTAATCAGCGGAGCACAGTGCATTAAAAAAACTTAGGCGCGTATGAAAATAATGATTTCTCAGAAAGATATCGGGAAATTACTGAGTAAATCGGAAAACGAGAAAAATCAAGATCCCCGGGGCCGGTTTTTCACGGATATCATCAATTCTCTGCGTTCTATCAATAAAATAATGTTATTTTCGTGTTCAGCGACCAAAAATACGTAATATTAGCTATATGCAGAGTTCGAGGAATGATGTAAACAGTTTTTCGCGTTTTTCTCGCGAAATATCGGTCCTAGCGCGAAAAGGACGTTGATTTGTGATAACCAACTTCCCATGCGGATATCTAGTTACCTGATGGATTTTCCGTAAAACCATCGTTATATTCCTAATCAGCGGAGCACAGCGTTTTGAAAAAACTTGAGCGCGTGTAAAAATAATGATTATTTAGAAAGATATCGGGAAATTACTGAGTAAATCGGAAAACGAGGAAAATCAAGATCCTCGGGGCCGGTTTTTCACGAATATCATAAATTTTCCGCGTTCTATCACTGAAATAATTTTATTTTCGTGTTCAGCGACCAAAAATACGTAATTTAAACTATATGCAGAGTCCGAGGAATGATGAAAACAGTTATTCGCGTTTTTCTCGCGAAATATCGGTCCTAGCGCGAAAAGGACGTTGATTTGTGATCACTAACTTCCCATGCCGATATCTGGTTACCTGATGGATTTTCCGTGAAACCATCGTTATATTCCTGATCAGCGGAGCACAGTGCATTAAAAAAACTTAGGCGCGTATGAAAATGAAGATTTCTGAGAAAGATACCGAGAAATTACTGAGTAAATCGGAAAACGAGAAAAATCAAGATCCCCGGGGCCGGTTTTTCACGGATATCATCAATTCTCTGCGTTCTATCAATAAAATAATGTTATTTTCGTGTTCAGCGACCAAAAATACGTAATATTAGCTATATGCAGAGTTCGAGGAATGATGCAAACAGTTTTTCGCGTTTTTCTCGCGAAATATCGGTCCTAGCGCGAAAAGGACGTTGATTTGTGATCACTAACTTCCCATGCGGATATCTGGTTAACTGATGGATTTTCCGTAAAACCATCGTTATATTCCTGATCAGCGGAGCACAGTGCATTAAAAAAACTTAGGCGCGTATGAAAATAATGATTTCTCAGAAAGATATCGGGAAATTACTGAGTAAATCGGAAAACGAGAAAAATCAAGATCCCCGGGGCCGGTTTTTCACGGATATTGTAAATTCTCCGCGTTCTATCAATAAAATAATTTTATTTTCGTGTTCAGCGACCAAAAATACGTAATATAAGCTATATGCAGATTCCGAGGAATGATGCAAACAGTTTTTTGCGTTTTTCTCGCGAAATATCGGTCCTAGCGCAAAAAGGACGTTGATTTGTGATCACCAACTTCCCATGCGGATATCTAGTTACGTGATGGATTTTCCGTAAAACCATAGCTATATTCCTAATCAGCGGAGCACAGTGCATTAAAAAAACTTAGGCGCGTATGAAAATAAAGATTTCTCAGAAAGATATCGGGAAATTACTGAGTAAATCGGAAAACGAGAAAAATCAAGATCCCCGGGGCCGGTTTTTCACGGATATTATCAATTCTCTGCGTTCTATCAATAGAATAATGTTATTTTCGTGTTCAGCGACCAAAAATACGTAATATTAGCTATATGCAGAGTTCGAGGAATGATGCAAACAGTTTTTCGCGTTTTTCTCGCGAAATATCGGTCCTAGCGCGAAAAGGACGTTGATTTGTGATCACTAACTTCCCATGCCGATATCTGGTTACCTGATGGGTTTTCCGTAGAATCATCGTTATATTCCTAATCAGTGGAGCACAGCGCATTGAAAAAACTTGAGCGAGTGTAAAAATAATGATTTCTCAGAAAGATATCGGGAAATTACTGAGTTTATCGGAAAACCAGTAAACTTAAGATCCTCGGGGCCGGTTTTTCACGAATATCATAAATTTTCCGCGTTCTATCACTGAAATAATTTTATTTTCGTGTTCAGCGACCAAAAATACGTAATTGAAACTATATGCAGAGTCCGAGGAATGATGCAAACAGTTATTCGCGTTTTTCTCGCGATATATCGGTCCTAGCGCGAAAAGGACGTTGATTTGTGATCACTAACTTCCCATGCGGATATCTAGTTACGTGATGGGTTTTCCGTAGAATCATCGTTATATTCCTAATCAGCGGAGCACAGCGCATTGAAAAAACTTGAGCGAGTGTAAAAATAATGATTTCTCAGAAAGATATCGGGAAATTACTGAGTTTATCGGAAAACCAGTAAACTTAAGATCCCCGGGGCCGGTCTTTTACGGATATCATCAATTCTCTGCGTTCTATCAATAAAATAATGTTATTTTCGTGTTCAGCGACCAAAAATACGTAATATTAGCTATATGCAGCGTTCGAGGAATGATGCAAACAGTTTTTCGCGTTTTTCTCGCGAAATATCGGTCCTAGCGCGAAAAGGACGTTGATTTGTGATCACCAACTTCCCATGCGGATTTCTAGTCACCTGATGGGTTTTTCGTAAAACCATGGCTATATTCCTAATCAGCGGAGCACAGTGCATTAAAAGAACTTAAGCCCGTGTAAAAATAATGATTTTTCAGAAAGATTTCGGGAAATTACTGAGTTTATTGAAAAACCAGTAAATTTAAGATCCTCGGGGCCGTTTTTTTACGGATATTATAAATTCTCCGGGTTCTAACAATAAAATAATGTTATTTCCATGTTCAGCGACCAAAAATTAGTAATATAAACTATATGCAGAGTCCGAGGAATGATGCAAACAGTTTTTCGCGTTTTTCTCGCGAAATATCGGTCCTAGCGCGAAAAAGACGTTGATCTGTAATCATTAACTTCCCATGCGGATATCTAGTTACGTGATGGGTTTTCCGTGAAACCATCGTTATATTCCTGATCAGCGGAGCACAGTGCATTAAAAAAACTTAGGCGCGTATGAAAATAATGATTTCTCAGAAAGATATCGGGAAATTACTGAGTAAATCGGAAAACGAGACAAATCAAGATCCTCGGGGCCGGTTTTTCACGGATATCATAAATTCTCCGCGTTCTATCATTAAAATGATGTTATTTTTGTGTTCAGCGACCAAAAATACGTAATATAAGCTATATGCAGATTTCGAGGAATGATGCAAACAGTTTTTCGCGTTTTTCTCGCGAAATATCGGTCCTAGCGCGAAAAGGACGTTGATTTGTGATCACCAACTTCCCATGCGGATATCTAGTTACCTGATGGATTTTCCGTAAAACCATCGTTATATTCCTAATCAGCGGAGCACAGCGCATTGAAAAAACTTGAGCGCGTGTAAAAATAATGATTTCTCAGAAAGATATCGGGAAATAACTGAGTAAATCGGAAAACGAGGAAATCAAGATCCTCGGGGCCGGTTTTTCACGGATATCATAAATTCTCCGCGTTCTATCAATGAAATGATGTTATTTTCGTGTTCAGCGACCAAAGATTAGTAAAATAAACTATATGCAGAGTCCGAGGAATGATGCGAACAGTTTTTCGCTTTTTTCTCGCGAAATATCGGTCCTAGCGCGAAAAGGACGTTGATTTGTGATCACTAACTTCCCATGCGGATATCTAGTTACCTGATGGGTTTTTCGTAAAACCATCGTTATATTCCTAATCAGCGGAGCACAGTGCATTAAAAAAACTTAGGCGCGTATGAAAATAAAGATTTCTCAGAAAGATATCGAGAAATTACTGAGTATATCGGAAAACGAGAAAAATTAAGATCCTCGGGGCCGGTTTTTCACGGATAGTATAAATTCTCCGCGTTCTATTAATAAAATAATGTTATTTTCGTGTTCAGCGACCAAAAATACGTAATATGAGCTATATGCAGAGTTCGAGGAATGATGCAAAGAGTTTTTCGCGTTTTTCTCGCGAAATATCGGTCCTAGCGCGAAAAGGACGTTGATTTGTGATCACCAACTTCCCATGCGGATATCCAGTTACCTGATGGATTTTCCGTAAAACCATGGCTATATTCCTAATCAGCGGAGCACAGTGCATTAAAAAAACTTGAGCGCGTGTAAAAATAATGATTTCTCAAAAAGATATCGGAAAATTACTGAGTAAATCGGAAAACCAGTGAAATTAAGATCCTCGGGGCCGGTTTCTCACGGATATTATAAATTCTCTGCGTTCTATCAATAAAATGATGTTATTTTCGTGTTTAGCGACCAAACATTAGTGAAATAAACTATATGCAGAGTCCGAGGAATGATGCAAACAGTTTTTCGCGTTTTTCTCGCGAAATATCGGTCCTAGCGCGAAAAGGACGTTGATTTGTGATCACCAACTTCCCATGCGGATATCCAGTTACCTGATGGATTTTCCGTAACACCATCGTTATATTCCTAATCAGCGGAGCACAGTGCATTAAAAAAACTTGAGCGCGTGTAAAAATAATGATTTTTCAGAAAGATTTCGGGAAATTACTGAGTTTATTGGAAAACCAGTAAAATTAAGATCCTCGGGGCCGTTTTTTCACGGATATTATAGATTCTCCGGGTTCTATCGATAAAATAATGTTATTTTCGTGTTCAGCGACCAAAAATTAGTAATATAAACTATATGCAGAGTCCGAGGAATTATGCAAACAGTTTTTTGCGTTTTTCTCGCGAAATATCGGTCCGAGCGCGAAAAAGACGTTGATCTGTGATCATTAACTTCCCATGCGGATATGTAGTTACCTGATGGATTTTCCGTAAAACCATCGTTATATTCCTAATCAGCGGAGCACAGTGCATTGAAAAAACTTGAGCGCGTGTAAAAATAATGATTTCTCAGAAAGATATCGGGAAATTACTCAGTTTATCGGAAAACCAGTAAAATTAAGATCCCCGGGGCCGGTTTTTCACGGATATTGTAAATTCTCCGCGTTCTATCAATAAAATAATTTTATTTTCGTGTTCAGCGACCAAAAATACGTAATATAAGCTATATGCAGAGTCCGAGGAATAATGCAAACAGTTTTTCGCGTTTTTCTCGCGAAATATCGGTCCTAGCGCGAAAAGGACGTTGATCTGTGATCACTTACTTCCCATGCGGATATCTAGTTACGTGATGGGTTTTCCGTAGAACCATCGTTATATTCCTGATCAGCGGAGCACAGTGCATTAAAAAAACTTAGGCGCGTATGAAAATGAAGATTTCTGAGAAAGATACCGAGAAATTACTGAGTAAATCGGAAAACGAGAAAAATCAATATCCCCGTTGCCGGTTTTTCACGGATATCATCAATTCTCTGCGTTCTATCAATAAAATAATGTTATTTTCGTGTTCAGCGACCAAAAATACGTAATATTAGCTATATGCAGAGTTCGAGGAATGATGCAAACAGTTTTTCGCGTTTTTCTCGTGAAATATCGGTCCTAGCGCGAAAAGGACGTTGATTTGTGATCACTAACTTCCCATGCGGATATCTAGTTAACTGATGGATTTTCCGTAAAACCATCGTTATATTCCTAATCAGCGGAGCACAGCGCATTGAAAAAACTTGAGCGCGTGTAAAAATAATGATTTCTCAGAAAGATATCGGGAAATTACTCAGTTTATCGGAAAACCAGTAAAATTAAGATCCTCGGGGCCGGTTTTTTACGGATATTATAAATTCTCCGCGGTTTATCAATAAAATAATTTTATTTTCGTGTTCAGCGACCAAAAATACGTAATATTAGCTATATGCAGAGTTCGAGGAATGATGCAAACAGTTTTTCGCGTTTTTCTCGCGAAATATCGGTCCTAGCGCGAAAAAGACGTTGATTTGTGATCACTAACTTCCCATGCGGATATCTGGTTACCTGATGGATTTTCCGTAAAACCATCGTTATATTCCTGATCAGCGGAGCACAGTGCATTAAAAAAACTTAGGCGCGTATGAAAATAATGATTTCTCAGAAAGATATCGGGAAATTACTCAGTTTATCGGAAAACCAGTAAAATTAAGATCCTCGGGGCCGGTTTTTTACGGATATTATAAATTCTCCGCGGTTTATCAATAAAATAATTTTATTTTCGTGTTCAGCGACCAAAAATACGTAATATAAGCTATATGCAGATTCCGAGGAATGATGCAAACAGTTTTTTGCGTTTTTCTCGCGAAATATCGGTCCTAGCGCGAAAAGGACGTTGATTTGTGATCACCAACTTCCCATGCGGATTTCTAGTCACGTGATGGGTTTTTTCGTAAAACCATGGTTATATTCCTAATCAGCGGAGCACAGTGCATCAAAAAAACTTAAGCGCGTGTAAAAAGAATGATTTTTCAGAAAGATTTCGGGAAATTACTGAGTAAATCGGAAAACGAGAAAAATCAAGATCCCCGGGGCCGGTTTTTCACGGATATCATCAATTCTCTGCGTTCTATCAATAAAATAATGTTATTTTCGTGTTCAGCGACCAAAAAAACGTAATATTAGCTATATGCAGAGTTCGAGGAATGATGTAAACAGTTTTTCGCGTTTTTCTCGCGAAATATCGGTCCTAGCGCGAAAAGGACGTTGATTTGTGATCACCAACTTCCCATGCGGATATCTAGTTACCTGATGGATTTTCCGTAAAACCATCGTTATATTCCTAATCAGCGGAGCACAGCGTTTTGAAAAAACTTGAGCGCGTGTAAAAATAATGATTATTTAGAAAGATATCGGGAAATTACTGAGTAAATCGGAAAACGAGGAAAATCAAGATCCTCGGGGCCGGTTTTTCACGAATATCATAAATTTTCCGCGTTCTATCACTGAAATAATGTTATTTTCGTGTTCAGCGACCAAAAATTAGTAATATAAACTATATGCAGAGTCCGAGGAATAATGAAAAAAGTTTTTCGCGTTTTTCTCGCGAAATATCGGTCCTAGCGCGAAAAGGACGTTGATCTGTGATCACTTACTTCCCATGCGGATATCTAGTTACGTGATGGGTTTTCCGTAGAACCATCGTTATATTCCTGATCAGCGGAGCACAGTGCATTAAAAAAACTTAAGCGCGTGTAAAAAGAATGATTTTTCAGAAAGATTTCGGGAAATTACTGAGTTTATTGGAAAACCAGTAAAATTAAGATCCTCGGGGCCGTTTTTTCACGGATATTATAAATTCTCCGGGTTCTAACAATAAAATAATGTTATTTTCGTGTTCAGCGACCAAAAATTAGTAATAGAAACTATATGCAGAGTCCGAGGAATAATGCAGACAGTTTTTCGCGTTTTTCTCGCGAAATATCGGTCCTAGCGCGAAAAAGACGTTTATCTGTGATCATTAACTTCCCATGCGGATATCTAGTTACGTGATGGGTTTTCCGTGGAACCATCGTTATATTCCTGATCAGCGGAGCACAGTGCATTAAAAAAACTTAGGCGCGTATGAAAATGAAGATTTCTGAGAAAGATACCGAGAAATTACTGAGTAAATCGGAAAACGAGAAAAATCAATATCCCCGTTGCCGGTTTTTCACGGATATCATCAATTCTCTGCGGTTTATCAATAAAATAATTTTATTTTCGTGTTCAGCGACCAAAAATACGTAATATTAGCTATATGCAGAGTTCGAGGAATGATGCAAACAGTTTTTCGCGTTTTTCTCGCGAAATATCGGTCCTAGCGCGAAAAAGACGTTGATTTGTGATCACTAACTTCCCATGCGGATATCTGGTTACCTGATGGATTTTCCGTAAAACCATCGTTATATTCCTAATCAGCGGAGCACAGCGCATTGAAAAAACTTGAGCGCGTGTAAAAATAATGATTTCTCAGAAAGATATCGGGGAATTACTGAGTATATCGGAAAACGAGAAAAATTAAGATCCTCGGGGCCGGTTTTTCACGGATATTGTAAATTCTCCGCGTTCTATCAATAAAATAATTTTATTTTCGTGTTCAGCGACCAAAAATACGTAATATAAGCTATATGCAGATTCCGAGGAATGATGCAAACAGTTTTTTGCGTTTTTCTCGCGAAATATCGGTCCTAGCGCGAAAAGGACGTTGATTTGTGATCACCAACTTCCCATGCGGATTTCTAGTCACGTGATGGGTTTTTTCGTAAAACCATGGTTATATTCCTAATCAGCGGAGCACAGTGCATCAAAAAAACTTAAGCGCGTGTAAAAAGAATGATTTTTCAGAAAGATTTCGGGAAATTACTGAGTAAATCGGAAAACGAGAAAAATCAAGATCCCCGGGGCCGGTTTTTCACGGATATCATCAATTCTCTGCGTTCTATCAATAAAATAATGTTATTTTCGTGTTCAGCGACCAAAAAAACGTAATATTAGCTATATGCAGAGTTCGAGGAATGATGTAAACAGTTTTTCGCGTTTTTCTCGCGAAATATCGGTCCTAGCGCGAAAAGGACGTTGATTTGTGATCACCAACTTCCCATGCGGATATCTAGTTACCTGATGGATTTTCCGTAAAACCATCGTTATATTCCTAATCAGCGGAGCACAGCGTTTTGAAAAAACTTGAGCGCGTGTAAAAATAATGATTATTTAGAAAGATATCGGGAAATTACTGAGTAAATCGGAAAACGAGGAAAATCAAGATCCTCGGGGCCGGTTTTTCACGAATATCATAAATTTTCCGCGTTCTATCACTGAAATAATGTTATTTTCGTGTTCAGCGACCAAAAATTAGTAATATAAACTATATGCAGAGTCCGAGGAATAATGAAAAAAGTTTTTCGCGTTTTTCTCGCGAAATATCGGTCCTAGCGCGAAAAGGACGTTGATCTGTGATCACTTACTTCCCATGCGGATATCTAGTTACGTGATGGGTTTTCCGTAGAACCATCGTTATATTCCTGATCAGCGGAGCACAGTGCATTAAAAAAACTTAAGCGCGTGTAAAAAGAATGATTTTTCAGAAAGATTTCGGGAAATTACTGAGTTTATTGGAAAACCAGTAAAATTAAGATCCTCGGGGCCGTTTTTTCACGGATATTATAAATTCTCCGGGTTCTAACAATAAAATAATGTTATTTTCGTGTTCAGCGACCAAAAATTAGTAATAGAAACTATATGCAGAGTCCGAGGAATAATGCAGACAGTTTTTCGCGTTTTTCTCGCGAAATATCGGTCCTAGCGCGAAAAAGACGTTTATCTGTGATCATTAACTTCCCATGCGGATATCTAGTTACGTGATGGGTTTTCCGTGGAACCATCGTTATATTCCTGATCAGCGGAGCACAGTGCATTAAAAAAACTTAGGCGCGTATGAAAATGAAGATTTCTGAGAAAGATACCGAGAAATTACTGAGTAAATCGGAAAACGAGAAAAATCAATATCCCCGTTGCCGGTTTTTCACGGATATCATCAATTCTCTGCGTTCTATCAATAAAATAATGTTATTTTCGTGTTCAGCGACCAAAAATACGTAATATTAGCTATATGCAGAGTTCGAGGAATGATGCAAACAGTTTTTCGCGTTTTTCTCGTGAAATATCGGTCCTAGCGCGAAAAGGACGTTGATTTGTGATCACTAACTTCCCATGCGGATATCTAGTTAACTGATGGATTTTCCGTAAAACCATCGTTATATTCCTAATCAGCGGAGCACAGCGCATTGAAAAAACTTGAGCGCGTGTAAAAATAATGATTTCTCAGAAAGATATCGGGAAATTACTCAGTTTATCGGAAAACCAGTAAAATTAAGATCCTCGGGGCCGGTTTTTTACGGATATTATAAATTCTCCGCGGTTTATCAATAAAATAATTTTATTTTCGTGTTCAGCGACCAAAAATACGTAATATTAGCTATATGCAGAGTTCGAGGAATGATGCAAACAGTTTTTCGCGTTTTTCTCGCGAAATATCGGTCCTAGCGCGAAAAAGACGTTGATTTGCGATCACTAACTTCCCATGCGGATATCTGGTTACCTGATGGATTTTCCGTAAAACCATCGTTATATTCCTAATCAGCGGAGCACAGCGCATTGAAAAAACTTGAGCGCGTGTAAAAATAATGATTTCTCAGAAAGATATCGGGGAATTACTGAGTATATCGGAAAACGAGAAAAATTAAGATCCTCGGGGCCGGTTTTTCACGGATATTGTAAATTCTCCGCGTTCTATCAATAAAATAATTTTATTTTCGTGTTCAGCGACCAAAAATACGTAATATAAGCTATATGCAGATTCCGAGGAATGATGCAAACAGTTTTTTGCGTTTTTCTCGCGAAATATCGGTCCTAGCGCGAAAAGGACGTTGATTTGTGATCACCAACTTCCCATGCGGATTTCTAGTCACCTGATGGGTTTTTTCGTAAAACCATGGTTATATTCCTAATCAGCGGAGCACAGTGCATCAAAAAAACTTAAGCGCGTGTAAAAAGAATGATTTTTCAGAAAGATTTCGGGAAATTACTGAGTTTATTGGAAAACCAGTAAAATTAAGATCCTCGGGGCCGTTTTTTCACGGATATTATAGATTCTCCGGGTTCTATCGATAAAATAATGTTATTTTCGTGTTCAGCGACCAAAAATTAGTAATATAAACTATATGCAGAGTCCGAGGAATAATGCAAACAGTTTTTTGCGTTTTTCTCGCGAAATATCGGTCCGAGCGCGAAAAAGACGTTGATCTGTGATCATTAACTTCCCATGCGGATATCTAGTTACGTGATGGGTTTTTCGTGGAACCATCGTTATATTCCTGATCAGCGGAGCACAGTGCATTAAAAAAACTTAGGCGCGTATGAAAATAATGATTTCTCAGAAAGATATCGGAAAATTACTGAGTAAATCGGAAAACGAGAAAAATCAAGATCCCCGGGGCCGGTTTTTCACGGATATCATCAATTCTCTGCGTTCTATCAATAAAATAATGTTATTTTCGTGTTCAGCGACCAAAAAAACGTAATATTAGCTATATGCAGAGTTCGAGGAATGATGTAAACAGTTTTTCGCGTTTTTCTCGCGAAATATCGGTCCTAGCGCGAAAAGGACGTTGATTTGTGATCACCAACTTCCCATGCGGATATCTAGTTACCTGATGGATTTTCCGTAAAACCATCGTTATATTCCTAATCAGCGGAGCACAGCGTTTTGAAAAAACTTGAGCGCGTGTAAAAATAATGATTATTTAGAAAGATATCGGGAAATTACTGAGTAAATCGGAAAACGAGGAAAATCAAGATCCTCGGGGCCGGTTTTTCACGAATATCATAAATTTTCCGCGTTCTATCACTGAAATAATGTTATTTTCGTGTTCAGCGACCAAAAATTAGTAATATAAACTATATGCAGAGTCCGAGGAATAATGAAAAAAGTTTTTCGCGTTTTTCTCGCGAAATATCGGTCCTAGCGCGAAAAGGACGTTGATCTGTGATCACTTACTTCCCATGCGGATATCTAGTTACGTGATGGGTTTTCCGTAGAACCATCGTTATATTCCTGATCAGCGGAGCACAGTGCATTAAAAAAACTTAAGCGCGTGTAAAAAGAATGATTTTTCAGAAAGATTTCGGGAAATTACTGAGTTTATTGGAAAACCAGTAAAATTAAGATCCTCGGGGCCGTTTTTTCACGGATATTATAAATTCTCCGGGTTCTAACAATAAAATAATGTTATTTTCGTGTTCAGCGACCAAAAATTAGTAATAGAAACTATATGCAGAGTCCGAGGAATAATGCAGACAGTTTTTCGCGTTTTTCTCGCGAAATATCGGTCCTAGCGCGAAAAAGACGTTGATCTGTGATCATTAACTTCCCATGCGGATATCTAGTTACGTGATGGGTTTTCCGTGGAACCATCGTTATATTCCTGATCAGCGGAGCACAGTGCATTAAAAAAACTTAGGCGCGTATGAAAATAATGATTTCTCAGAAAGATATCGGGAAATTACTGAGTAAATCGGAAAACGAGAAAAATCAAGATCCCCGGGGCCGGTTTTTCACGGATATCATCAATTCTCTGCGTTCTATCAATAAAATCATGTTATTTTCGTGTTCAGCGACCAAAAATACGTAATAATAGCTATATGCAGAGTTCGAGGAATGATGTAAACAGTTTTTCGCGTTTTTCTCGCGAAATATCGGTCCTAGCGCGAAAAGGACGTTGATTTGTGATCACCAACTTCCCATGCGGATATCTAGTTACCTGATGGATTTTCCGTAAAACCATCGTTATATTCCTAATCAGCGGAGCACAGTGCATTAAAAAAACTTGAGCGCGTGTAAAAATAATGATTTTTCAGAAAGATTTCGGGAAATTACTGAGTTTATTGGAAAACCAGTAAAATTAAGATCCTCGGGGCCGGTTTTTTACGGATATTATAAATTCTCCGCGGTTTATCAATAAAATAATTTTATTTTCGTGTTCAGCGACCAGAAATACGTAATTTGAACTATATGCAGAGTCCGAGGAATAATGCAAACAGTTTTTCGCGTTTTTCTCGCGAAATATCGGTCCTAGCGCAAAAAGGACGTTGATTTGTGATCACCAACTTCCCATGCGGATTTCTAGTCACCTGATGGGTTTTTTGTAAAACCATCGTTATATTCCTAATCGGCCGAGCACAGTGCATTAAAAAAACTTGAGCGCGTGTAAAAATAATGATTTCTCAGAAAGATATCGGGAAATTACTGAGTAAATCGGAAAACGAGAAAAATCAAGATCCTCGGGGCCGGTTTTTCACGAATATCATAAATTTTCCGCGTTCTATCAATGAAATAATTTTATTTTCGTGTTCAGCGACCAAAAATACGTAATTTGAACTATATGCAGAGTCCGAGGAATAATGCAAACAGTTTTTCGCGTTTTTCTCGCGAAATATCGGTCCTAGCGCGAAAAGGACGTTGATCTGTGATCACTTACTTCCCATGCGGATATCTAGTTACGTGATGGGTTTTCCGTAGAACCATCGTTATATTCCTAATCAGCGGAGCACAGCGTTTTGAAAAAACTTGAGCGCGTGTAAAAATAATGATTTTTCAGAAAGATTTCGGGAAATTACTGAGTTTATTGGAAAACCAGTAAAATTAAGATCCTCGGGGCCGTTTTTTCACGGATATTATAGATTCTCCGGGTTCTATCGATAAAATAATGTTATTTTCGTGTTCAGCGACCAAAAATTAGTAATATAAACTATATGCAGAGTCCGAGGAATAATGCAAACAGTTTTTTGCGTTTTTCTCGCGAAATATCGGTCCGAGCGCGAAAAAGACGTTGATCTGTGATCATTAACTTCCCATGCGGATATCTAGTTACGTGATGGGTTTTTCGTGGAACCATCGTTATATTCCTGATCAGCGGAGCACAGTGCATTAAAAAAACTTAGGCGCGTATGAAAATAATGATTTCTCAGAAAGATATCGGAAAATTACTGAGTAAATCGGAAAACGAGAAAAATCAAGATCCCCGGGGCCGGTTTTTCACGGATATCATCAATTCTCTGCGTTCTATCAATAAAATAATGTTATTTTCGTGTTCAGCGACCAAAAAAACGTAATATTAGCTATATGCAGAGTTCGAGGAATGATGAAAAAAGTTTTTCGCGTTTTTCTCGCGAAATATCGGTCCTAGCGCGAAAAAGACGTTGATCTGTGATCATTAACTTCCCATGCGGATATCTAGTTACGTGATGGGTTTTCCGTGGAACCATCGTTATATTCCTGATCAGCGGAGCACAGTGCATTAAAAAAACTTAGGCGCGTATGAAAATAATGATTTCTCAGAAAGATATCGGGAAATTACTGAGTAAATCGGAAAACGAGAAAAATCAAGATCCCCGGGGCCGGTTTTTCACGGATATCATCAATTCTCTGCGTTCTATCAATAAAATCATGTTATTTTCGTGTTCAGCGACCAAAAATACGTAATAATAGCTATATGCAGAGTTCGAGGAATGATGTAAACAGTTTTTCGCGTTTTTCTCGCGAAATATCGGTCCTAGCGCGAAAAGGACGTTGATTTGTGATCACCAACTTCCCATGCGGATATCTAGTTACCTGATGGATTTTCCGTAAAACCATAGCTATATTCCTAATCAGCGGAGCACAGTGCATCAAAAAAACTTGAGCGCGTGTAAAAATAATGATTTTTCAGAAAGATTTCGGGAAATTACTGAGTTTATTGGAAAACCAGTAAATTTAAGATTCTCGGGGCCGTTTTTTTACGGATGTTATACGATCTCCGGGTTCTATCAATAAAATAATGTTATTTTTGTGTTCAGCGACCAAAAATTAGTAATATAAACTATATGCAGAGTCCGAGGAATAATGCAAACAGTTTTTCGCGTTTTTCTTGCGAAATATCGGTCCTAGCGCGAAAAGGACGTTGATCTGTGATCACTAACTTCCCATGCGGACATCTAGTTACGTGATGGGTTCTCCGTAGAACCATCGTTATATTCCTGATCAGCGGAGCACAGTGCATTAAAAAAACTTAGGCGCGTATGAAAATGAAGATTTCTCAGAAAGATACCGAGAAATTACTGAGTAAATCGGAAAACGAGAAAAATCAAGATCCCCGGGGCCGGTTTTTCACGGATATCATCAATTCTCTGCGTTCTATCAATAAAATAATGTTATTTTTGTGTTCAGCGACCAAAAATACGTAATATTAGCTATATGCAGAGTTCGAGGAATGATGTAAACAGTTTTTCGCGTTTTTCTCGCGAAATATCGGTCCTAGCGCGAAAAGGACGTTGATTTGTGATCACCAACTTCCCATGCGGATTTCTAGTCACCTGATGATATTTCTAGAAAACCATGGTTATATTCGTTATCAGCGGAGCACAGTGCATTCAAAAAACTTGAGCGCGTGTAAAAATGATGATTTCTCAGAAAGATATCGGGAAATTACTCAGTTTATCGGAAAACCAGTAAAATTAAGATCCTCGGGGCCGGTTTTTTACGGATATTATAAATTCTCCGCAGTTTATCAATAAAATAATTTTATTTTCGTGTTTAGCGACCAAAAATACGTAATTTAAACTATATGCAGAGTCCGAGGAATGATGCAAACAGTTATTCGCGTTTTTCTCGCGAAATATCGGTCCTAGCGCGAAAAGGACGTTGATTTGTGATCACCAACTTCCCATGCGGATTTCAAGTCACCTAATGGGTTTTTCGTAAAACCATGGCTATATTCCTAATCAACGGAGCACAGTGCATGTAAAAAACTTGAGCGCGTGTCAAAATAATGATTTCTCAGAAAGATATCGTAAAATTACTGAGTTTATCGGAAAACCAGTAAATTTAAGATCCTCGGGGCCGTTTTTTCACGGATATTATGAGATCTCCGGGTTCTATCAATAAAATAATGTTATTTTCGTGTTTAGCGACCAAAAATTAGTGAAATAAACTATATGCAGAGTCCGAGGAATAATGCAAACAGTTTTTCGCGTTTTTCTCGTGAAATATCGGTCCTAGCGCGAAAAGGACGTTGATTTGTGATCACCAACTTCCCATGCGGATTTCTAGTCACCTGATGATATTTCTAGAAAACCATGGTTATATTCGTTATCAGCGGAGCACAGTGCATTCAAAAAACTTGAGCGCGTGTAAAAATGATGATTTCTCAGAAAGATATCGGGAAATTACTCAGTTTATCGGAAAACCAGTAAAATTAAGATCCTCGGGGCCGGTTTTTTACGGATATTATAAATTCTCCGCAGTTTATCAATAAAATAATTTTATTTTCGTGTTTAGCGACCAAAAATACGTAATTTAAACTATATGCAGAGTCCGAGGAATGATGCAAACAGTTATTCGCGTTTTTCTCGCGAAATATCGGTCCTAGCGCGAAAAGGACGTTGATTTGTGATCACCAACTTCCCATGCGGATTTCAAGTCACCTAATGGGTTTTTCGTAAAACCATGGCTATATTCCTAATCAACGGAGCACAGTGCATTTAAAAAACTTGAGCGCGTGTCAAAATAATGATTTCTCAGAAAGATATCGTAAAATTACTGAGTAAATCGGAAAAAGAGAAAAATCAAGATCCTCGGGGCCGGTTTTTCACGGATATCATAAATTCTCCGCGTTCTATCAATAAAATGATGTTATTTTCGTGTTCAGCGACCAAAGATTAGTAAAATAAACTATATGCAGAGTCCGAGGAATGATGCAAACAGTTTTTCGCGTTTTTCTCGCGAAATATCGGTCCTAGCGCGAAAAGGACGTTGATTTGTGATCACCAACTTCCCATGCGGATTTCTAGTTACGTGATGGGTTTTCCGTAGCACCATCGTTATATTCCTGATCAGCGGAGCACAGCGCATTGAAAAAACTTGAGCGCGTGTAAAAATAATGATTTCTCAGAAAGATATCGGGAAATTACTGAGTTTATCGGAAAACGAGAAAAATCAAGATCCTCGGGGCCGTTTTTTCACGAATATCATAAATTTTCCGCGTTCTATCACTTAAATAATGTTATTTTCGTGTTCAGCGACCAAAAATTAGTAATATAAACTATATGCAGAGTCCGAGGAAAAATGCAAACAGTTTTGCGCGTTTTTCTCGCGAAATATCGGTCCTAGCGCGAAAAGGACGTTGATTTGTGATCACTGACTTCCCATGCGGATATCTGGTTACCTGATGGATTTTCCGTAAAACCATCGTTATATTCCTGATCAGCGGAGCACAGCGCATTGAAAAAACTTGAGCGAGTGTAAAAATAATGATTTCTCAGAAAGATATCGGGAAATTACTGAGTTTATCGGAAAACAGGTAAACTTAAGATCCTCGGAGCCGGTTTTTCACGGATATCATAAATTCTCTGCGTTCTATCAATAAAATAATTTTATTTTCGTGTTCAGCGACCAAAAATACGTAATATAAGCTATATGCAGCGTTCGAGGAATGATGCAAACAGTTTTTCGCGTTCTTCTCGCGAAATATCGGTCCCAGCGCGAAAAGGACGTTGATTTGTAATCACTAACTTCCCATGCGGATATCTAGTTACGTGATCGGTTTTCCGTGGAACCATCGTTATATTCCTGATCAGCGGAGCACAGTGCATTAAAAAACTTAGGCGCGTATGAAAATAATGATTTCTTAGAAAGATATCGGGAAATTACTCAGTTTATCGGAAAACCAGTAAAATTAAGATCCTCGGGGCCGTTTTTTCACGGATATCATAAATTCTCCGCGTTCTATCAATAAAATGATGTTATTTTCGTGTTCAGCGACCAAAGATTAGTAAAATAAACTATATGCAGAGTCCGAGGAATGATGCAAACAGTTTTTCGCGTTTTTCTCGCGAAATATCGGTCCTAGCGCGAAAAGGACGTTGATTTGTGATCACCAACTTCCCATGCAAATTTCTAGTCACCTGATGGGTTTTTCGTAAAACCATGGTTATATTCCTAATCAGCGGAGCACAGTGCATTAAAAAAACTTGAGCGCGTGTAAAAATAATGATTTTTCAGAAAGATTTCGGGAAATTACTGAGTTTATTGGAAAACCAGTAATATTAAGATCCTCGGGGCCGTTTTTTCACGGATATTATAAATTCTCCGGGTTCTATCAATAAAATAATGTTATTTTCGTGTTCAGCGACCAAAAATTAGTAATATAAACTATATGCAGAGTCCGAGGAATAATGCAAACAGTTTTTCGCGTTTTTCTCGCGAAATATCGGTCCTAGCGCGAAAAAGACGTTGATCTGTGATCATTAACTTCCCATGCGGATATCTAGTTACGTGATGGGTTTTCCGTGGAACCATCGTTATATTCCTGATCAGCGGAGCACAGTGCATTAAAAAAACTTAGGCGCGTATGAAAATAATGATTTCTCAGAAAGATATCGGGAAATTACTCAGTTTATCGGAAAACCAGTAAAATTAAGATCCTCGGGGCCGGTTTTTTACGGATATTATAAATTCTCCGCAGTTTATCAATAAAATAATTTTATTTTCGTGTTTAGCGACCAAAAATACGTAATTTAAACTATATGCATAGTCCGAGGAATGATGCAAACAGTTATTCGCGTTTTTCTCGCGAAATATCGGTCCTAGCGCGAAAAGGACGTTGATTTGTGATCACCAACTTCCCATGCGGATTTCAAGTCACCTAATGGGTTTTTCGTAAAACCATGGCTATATTCCTAATCAACGGAGCACAGTGCATGTAAAAAACTTGAGCGCGTGTCAAAATAATGATTTCTCAGAAAGATATCGTAAAATTACTGAGTTTATCGGAAAACCAGTAAATTTAAGATCCTCGGGGCCGTTTTTTCACGGATATTATGAGATCTCCGGGTTCTATCAATAAAATAATGTTATTTTCGTGTTTAGCGACCAAAAATTAGTGAAATAAACTATATGCAGAGTCCGAGGAATAATGCAAACAGTTTTTCGCGTTTTTCTCGTGAAATATCGGTCCTAGCGCGAAAAGGACGTTGATTTGTGATCACCAACTTCCCATGCGGATTTCTAGTCACCTGATGATATTTCTAGAAAACCATGGTTATATTCGTTATCAGCGGAGCACAGTGCATTCAAAAAACTTGAGCGCGTGTAAAAATGATGATTTCTCAGAAAGATATCGGGAAATTACTCAGTTTATCGGAAAACCAGTAAAATTAAGATCCTCGGGGCCGGTTTTTTACGGATATTATAAATTCTCCGCAGTTTATCAATAAAATAATTTTATTTTCGTGTTTAGCGACCAAAAATACGTAATTTAAACTATATGCAGAGTCCGAGGAATGATGCAAACAGTTATTCGCGTTTTTCTCGCGAAATATCGGTCCTAGCGCGAAAAGGACGTTGATTTGTGATCACCAACTTCCCATGCGGATTTCAAGTCACCTAATGGGTTTTTCGTAAAACCATGGCTATATTCCTAATCAACGGAGCACAGTGCATTTAAAAAACTTGAGCGCGTGTCAAAATAATGATTTCTCAGAAAGATATCGTAAAATTACTGAGTAAATCGGAAAAAGAGAAAAATCAAGATCCTCGGGGCCGGTTTTTCACGGATATCATAAATTCTCCGCGTTCTATCAATAAAATGATGTTATTTTCGTGTTCAGCGACCAAAGATTAGTAAAATAAACTATATGCAGAGTCCGAGGAATGATGCAAACAGTTTTTCGCGTTTTTCTCGCGAAATATCGGTCCTAGCGCGAAAAGGACGTTGATTTGTGATCACCAACTTCCCATGCGGATTTCTAGTTACGTGATGGGTTTTCCGTAGCACCATCGTTATATTCCTGATCAGCGGAGCACAGCGCATTGAAAAAACTTGAGCGCGTGTAAAAATAATGATTTCTCAGAAAGATATCGGGAAATTACTGAGTTTATCGGAAAACGAGAAAAATCAAGATCCTCGGGGCCGTTTTTTCACGAATATCATAAATTTTCCGCGTTCTATCACTTAAATAATGTTATTTTCGTGTTCAGCGACCAAAAATTAGTAATATAAACTATATGCAGAGTCCGAGGAAAAATGCAAACAGTTTTGCGCGTTTTTCTCGCGAAATATCGGTCCTAGCGCGAAAAGGACGTTGATTTGTGATCACTGACTTCCCATGCGGATATCTGGTTACCTGATGGATTTTCCGTAAAACCATCGTTATATTCCTGATCAGCGGAGCACAGCGCATTGAAAAAACTTGAGCGAGTGTAAAAATAATGATTTCTCAGAAAGATATCGGGAAATTACTGAGTTTATCGGAAAACAGGTAAACTTAAGATCCTCGGAGCCGGTTTTTCACGGATATCATAAATTCTCTGCGTTCTATCAATAAAATAATTTTATTTTCGTGTTCAGCGACCAAAAATACGTAATATAAGCTATATGCAGCGTTCGAGGAATGATGCAAACAGTTTTTCGCGTTCTTCTCGCGAAATATCGGTCCCAGCGCGAAAAGGACGTTGATTTGTAATCACTAACTTCCCATGCGGATATCTAGTTACGTGATCGGTTTTCCGTGGAACCATCGTTATATTCCTGATCAGCGGAGCACAGTGCATTAAAAAACTTAGGCGCGTATGAAAATAATGATTTCTTAGAAAGATATCGGGAAATTACTCAGTTTATCGGAAAACCAGTAAAATTAAGATCCTCGGGGCCGTTTTTTCACGGATATCATAAATTCTCCGCGTTCTATCAATAAAATGATGTTATTTTCGTGTTCAGCGACCAAAGATTAGTAAAATAAACTATATGCAGAGTCCGAGGAATGATGCAAACAGTTTTTCGCGTTTTTCTCGCGAAATATCGGTCCTAGCGCGAAAAGGACGTTGATTTGTGATCACCAACTTCCCATGCAAATTTCTAGTCACCTGATGGGTTTTTCGTAAAACCATGGTTATATTCCTAATCAGCGGAGCACAGTGCATTAAAAAAACTTGAGCGCGTGTAAAAATAATGATTTTTTAGAAAGATTTCGGGAAATTACTGAGTTTATTGGAAAACCAGTAAAATTAAGATCCTCGGGGCCGTTTTTTCACGGATATTATAAATTCTCCGGGTTCTATCAATAAAATAATGTTATTTTCGTGTTCAGCGACCAAAAATTAGTAATATAAACTATATGCAGAGTCCGAGGAATAATGCAAACAGTTTTTCGCGTTTTTCTCGCGAAATATCGGTCCTAGCGCGAAAAAGACGTTGATCTGTGATCATTAACTTCCCATGCGGATATCTAGTTACGTGATGGGTTTTCCGTGGAACCATCGTTATATTCCTGATCAGCGGAGCACAGTGCATTAAAAAAACTTAGGCGCGTATGAAAATAATGATTTCTCAGAAAGATATCGGGAAATTACTCAGTTTATCGGAAAACCAGTAAAATTAAGATCCTCGGGGCCGGTTTTTTACGGATATTATAAATTCTCCGCGGTTTATCAATAAAATAATTTTATTTTCGTGTTCGGCGACCAAAAATACGTAATTTAAACTATATGCAGAGTCCGAGGAATGATGCAAACAGTTATTTGCGTTTTTCTCGCGAAATATCGGTCCTAGCGCGAAAAGGACGTTGATTTGTGATCACTAACTTCCCATGCGGATATCTGGTTACCTGATGGATTTTTCGTATAACCATCGTTATATTCCTAATCAGCGGAGCACAGCGCATTGAAAAAACTTGAGCGCGTGTAAAAATAATAATTTCTCAGAAAGATATCGGGAAATTACTGAGTAAATCGGAAAACGAGAAAAATCAAGATCCTCGGGGCCGGTTTTTCACGAATATCATAAATTTTCCGCGTTCTATCACTGAAATAATGTTATTTTCGTGTTCAGCGACCAAAAATTAGTAATATAAACTATATGCAGAGTCCGAGGAATAATGCAAACAGTTTTTCGCGTTTTTCTCGCGAAATATCGGTCCTAGCGCGAAAAGGACGTTGATTCGTGATCACTAACTTCCCATGCGGATATCTAGTTACGTGATGGGTTTTTCGTAGAACCATCGTTATATTCCTGATCAGCGGAGCACAGTGCATTAAAAAAACTTAGGCGCGTATGAAAATAATGATTTCTCAGAAAGATATCGGGGAACTACTGATTATATCGGAAAACGAGAAAAATCAAGATCCTCGGGGCCGGTTTTTCACGAATATCATAAATTTTCCGCGTTCTATCACTGAAATAATGTTATTTTCGTGTTCAGCGACCAAAAATTAGTAATATAAACTATATGCAGAGTCCGAGGAATAATGCAAACAGTTTTTCGCGTTTTTC
The DNA here is from genome assembly GCA_949699805.1 of Tromatobia lineatoria. NCBI lineage: Eukaryota > Metazoa > Arthropoda > Insecta > Hymenoptera > Ichneumonidae > Tromatobia > Tromatobia lineatoria. Next base: position 7,784,785 of record OX453035.1, on the reverse strand, counting down.
TCGCGAAATATCGGTCCTAGGGCGAAAAGGACGTTGATTCGTGATCACTAACTTCCCATGCGGATATCTAGTTACGTGATGGGTTTTCCATAGAACCATCATTATATTCCTAATCAGCGGAGCACAGTGCATTGAAAAAACTTGAGCGCGTGTAAAAATCATGATTTCTCAGAAAGATATCGGGAAATTACTGAGTAAATTGGAAAACGAGACAAATCAAGATCCTCGGGGCCGGTTTTACACGGATACTTTAAATTCTCTGCGTTTTATCAATAAAATAATGTTATTTTCGTGTTCAGCGACCAAAAATACGTAATTTGAACTATATGCAGAGTCCGAGGAATAATGCAAACAATTATTTTATTACACGGGAAATTACTCAGTTTATCGGAAAACCAGTAAAATTAAGATCCTCGGGGCCGGTTTTCTACGGATATTATAAATTCTCCGCGGTTTATCAATAAAATAATTTTATTTTCGTGTTCAGCGACCAAAAATACGTAATTTGAACTATATGCAGAGTCCGAGGAATAATGCAAACAGTTTTTCGCGTTTTTCTCGCGAAATATCGGTCCTAGCGCGAAAAGGATGTTGATTTGTGATCACCAACTTCCCATGCGGATATCTGGTTACCTGATGGATTTTCCGTAAAACCATCGTGATATTCCTAATCAGCGGAGCACAGCGCATTGAAAAAACTCGAGCGCGTGTAAAAATAATGATTTCTCAGAAAGATATCGGGAAATTACTGAGTAAATCGGAAAACGAGAAAAATCAAGATCCTCGGGGCTGGTTTTTCACGAATATCATAAATTTTCCGCGTTCTATCACTGAAATAATGTTATTTTCGTGTTTAGCGACCAAAAATTAGTGAAATAAACTATATGCAGAGTCCGAGGAATAATGCAAACAGTTTTTCGCGTTTTTCTCGTGAAATATCGGTCCTAGCGCGAATAGGACGTTGATTTGTGATCACCAACTTCCCATGCTGATTTCTAGTCACCTGATGGGTTTTTACTTTCTCATCACATACAAGGTATGTAAGAGAGAAAGTATTGCAATCCAAAAAAAATTCGACTCTGAGATTTTGATGGAAATACATGTTTTGAGTGTTCTAGATTCCAAAAAACACATTAACTCATTTCTGTCTGTCCGTCTGTCTGTCTGTCTGGCGTCTGTATGTGCTGTCCGGAAACACAATAACTTTTGAAAACAGCTGTGGACCGCAAAGAAACTTGGTGTGAACTTTCTGCATCCGAATCCTAGTTTTGGTATTGAAATCCAATCCAAAATCTTTACTATTTCTGACACTTTACCTGAAATGTGAAAAATAATAAATAAAATATTTTACACCATTTTGGTCCACAGGCTGATATTAAAGTAATTCTGCTTCACTCTCATACATACAGATAAAATGAACAGCAAATTAGCAGTGAACAACAATTGATTCAGTATAAGCAAAGACTTTTTTGATTTTTTGTTTATTCGCATGACATTTCTAAAATTATTGGTTATGAAAAAATTGATATTGTGTGAAAAATTGATTGTGTTACCGGTTTACTAGCATTTAGTGGCTTTCGATAAGAAACACACCATAAATATTCGCACTAAATATTCGATATAAAAAAAAATCACATAAACAGAACAGATTTGAGGTTATGCACTGACGGTGTTAGACTATAAACACTGATAAACTCATCGTATCATAGCTTTCATGACGCGCATATCATTTTTATGGATCCAAAATCCAACGAATGCGGAGGCCTCATATACACCATAATATGCGAAAGTTTTAATATCTGAATTATGAATAACTGAAATATAAACCCACTTGTTAAACTATTGCAGTGCTGACAACAACGCCACCAAAACAAAAGAGAAATGCGGAGAGAAGGCGCGAACATAGCGCGCACGTCGTCGCGAGGGCGCGTAGCTTGAATTTGAATTTAAAAATGCATTCTTAACAAATTATAGCGCGAAATGTAGATTTCAATCAATGAGCGAAGTTCTTTAATTTCTATTCATGTAGTTAGTCACCATACCCCAGAAAATTCACAATAAAAACTTCACGCCAGTAACAAATGTGATGAGAAAGTCGAGAGTTGCGAATACGTAGCAACTTTTTTTTTATTCTCCATTTATATTAGAGTGTGCCACAAGATATCGATATTTTTTTCTGCTCTTTACCCAAAATATTGTAGAATATGTTCTAATAAAGATCCTGTTAAAGGCGGAGCTCATAATTCCTATTCTAAGAGGTCCATCATCATGATCATGGTTTTTCCGTTTAAATAACACAGAAAAGTGATTTTCATACGGACTTTATCCTAGCAAACTAAGAAGAACTTTTTTTCATAAAATCAATAACTACATCTTATGAATTATTAATTTTCGAACAATAAATCTTGTTGATTCAAATTTCAATATTTGATTTTTTACAAAGCCTTGAAATTTCCAATTCTGTAAATCTTCCTTTCTTTGCATTTTTTAGCTAAGCTATTGCAGTTAGGACAAAGAGTTATTAAACAATATTGTAGTCCGTCTGACGCACTACAAAAAACTCACTGGCGGGTTTTTCGTATCGTTGATATTTATAAAGCGACAGACCAATAACGTTGTGGTTTTTGTATTTTGTAACTCTTATTAAGCGAACCACTGATCTTAGTGCAAAAAATTCAATAGAAATTAATTAGATCATTGAATTTTCTGAAAAATCGTCCGGTTAAAATTTTATGTTTTGCTAACGGTTATAAATTACAGGCTCATAATATCTTATTTTGATGATTTTTTTACGTATCTCCAATGAAAAATTGATAGTGGACACTAAATTTTATAACTCTAAATTATTTTATAGATGCTGATTCCTTCAACTTCGAAACGCGTTCTGGCTTATCTTCCTACTATAAATAGAACCGCAGATAGTAATCCTTAAGTTCGTCATACACTCGATTTAAAAAAAACACCATAACAAAAAAATGGCTAAACAAAACAATACCGTTTTTTTTATGTTAGATACAGTTTGCAAAAAAAAAGTTTCATCCAAATAAAAGAATGCGAGGTCATTCCTCGGAAAATTTCAGGTGAAATTGTTCAAATGGTTTATTTAATACAAGTATATTAATTATGAAAAAGATTTTTTATCTACAGTGCAGTACAAATAAAAATAAATTATTAATACATGTCAAACCTACGAGAAATTACAAGTGGCTCACGTTGACACGTGACACTCTCCCCTATACAAGGGGACTTGTAACGTCCTACCGCAACATGTATTTCTTATATTGATTTCTCATACACGGAAAAAGACTGTTCGATAAACATAGCTTGGTTATATATGGGCCATTCTCTGTCAATTGAGTCACTATTATTTTCGACCATTTCAGATCGGCCCTATAATTGATTACATCCAAGTACTTCTAAAAAGCACTCTATGTACATTTTTCTAGAGTTTTTTAAATCCAATTTTAACAAAACCGTTTATTTTCCTTTTTTTCAAGTTAATATACCGGAATCTTAAAGGTACAAAAAAAAATCATCACATAGAACTTGTAGTTTCCAGTTGGCGATTGAATGGAATGTTCACAATAATTTTAACATTTTGGAAACACTGATTTTCCACCGAAAATCGGGGAATTTAGTTTTCAATTCAAAAACAGATATTTTTTTGGCCGAGAGAATTACAGTGTACTCTACATTGTTAGAAAAGATTCGAAGTTTTTATGCATAAGCTCGTCAACGTCAATATTTTTCGATGAATGCTCTTCAAATTTTGTATGCAAGTGGGCTATCACAGAATACCGCTTGGGATTGTAGTTGACGTGAATCAGTTAAAAAATCTTTTTTCTACGCCATTTTTTAAATTTTGAAAAAATCGTGTTAACGCTAAAACTTCCGCAATTAAAGAGGCACCGGGCTGAACTTTTGTACATAAATGGACTACCCGTAAAACATTATGTGTACCGAATTTCGCGAGAACCTCTGAGGCCGTTCTGATTTTATTACAATATTAATTTTTTCAAAAATGTTTGCAAATGCTATAACTTATGCAAATTTTAAGATATCCAGCTGCAATTGCCGATATGATTTCTCGATTATTGATTTTCAATTAAGATTTTGGTCTAATGAACTGTTGACGTGTCGGGAAATTTCGATTTTGGTGAACAAAATAAAAAAAGGTTTTACGAAAAAAAAAAAAAATCGAAATTTTTTACAGATTTATCTTAAATTTTCTTCACACTTGGTCGACCATTTCAAAAGATATTTGGTATAACTTTGACACCAATCGATCAAGTGGTTTAATTTTTATGGCATTTTGAATTATTTGAAAAATCTCTTTCGAGCACTTGCTCATGCAAATCACTTGGTATCGGGTTTTAATTTAGTTTACATATGGACTATCATCACACAATTTTTGAGTAACAATTTCACACAAATCGGTCGAGCGGTAAAAATTTTACGTCACTTTGAATTTTTATAAAAATGTCTTCCGAGTATAAACAAGCCTGCAAAGTAGAACCTTGCAAATTGCTTCCTCATTATTTTTTGCTTTCTACAAAGCTTCCTCTATGAGGAAGCCGAAATTGATCAATATACTTCTTCATAGAGGTAGCTTTGTAGAAAGCAAAAAATAATGAGGGAGCAATTCGCAAGGTTTTTTTTAAGTGTAGAGATATACTAAAATACCCTAAAAGTAGTTGAACGATTCTTCCAGTGACAAAAAGACATCATGAGTAATCTGGGGTATTCCCAGCGCCGCAGTAACCGCAACAAATATAACTCATTCACTCTTGAGGAAAGAATTGCACAGACGATCTAGAATTATCTCATACAAACTGGAGATATTTTCCCCGTATAACCGTACGCAAAATTCCTGAGGAGATAAGAATATGCATATGGGATGAGGAAACTAGTATTATATCTTCTTTCCTCCGTTGATAATCAGTCTTACGTGGTTTCCCGTCGCTTCCGCGCATGGTGCACATTCAACATGGAAAGCCCATACCCCCTACTTGTCCCTACTATTACGACTCCGACAACCAACGCGATTGGACGCTAACAGGACTCACGTCCCCTTAACCATACGTCCAGTTTGTTGTGTTTCCTTTGGATTCAGTCATGAATCGCGCGGCTTTCAAGTGTGCGCGAGAAAATTTGGGTTGGCATGTCTATTTTTCTATTCAATAATGCATCAACTGGAAATAAATGAAAACAATATCTTTTAATGGTTGATTGGTTAAGTGTAAAAAAAAAAAAAACAATCAATTCCATCTTGCGGATTCAGCTGGAAAAATTAAATGATAACATTCCTTAAGATGGTTCAGTATCGCATGTGTCTCATCATTTATTCTGTACTATAAGATTATCGGAATGAAAAAGCGTATGTTTTGTAATCATAACTTGTAGTGATAATACATTTTCTCGAGTGAGAGAAATTAAGAAAGTCGTAGAAAAAAATTGCAATGATCTCTATCTTGACTGATACGACATTGGGCGATGATGTGGTTGAACCAGTTTACCTTCGTCGCAAAAGACTTGCAAAGACATCAATCACTCAAAAACAATTAAGTATGGACGTTGAAAAGAATACTGCCGCACACACCGGAAACTGGATAGTGATCAATCGAGTTGATTTGACTGACAGTGTTGAAGTGAATAGTTCGAGGCTGGAATACTGCAGCCCCAAATCCAGCAATGGCTGGTATATGAGACTTAAGCGAGACATCCTTAAGAGTTTGCGAACGAAAATTTATCCTGAAATTCGAAATGGGTGAGTGAAAGTAATTTTATGGCTGAGCATTGAAAACTGACTATGGCAAATATTAAGCAGTGAATTATTATGTTCCGACAAACACTATTTTGGATACTTAGGAGACTGAGAAATATTAAGGTTCAATCTTTTTATGACTGAAAATATTTTTGCAGAATATTTATGATGATCGTTCAATATTTAGTATCCATGATAAGAAATTACGTACATAAGTAAAAGAACAGAATCCGAAGTACGCATACGTTCATAAGCCGTTTATAAGCATAAAAGGGGATAATCATAAGGGTGCCTGAAAGATTTCCTAAGTGTATCGAATTATTGAGATTTGTTTATTACCTTGTTAATATTATTTAAACATATGATTGATGATTTATAAATAAAAATTAAGACGTATACCAACGTTACAAAATCTCAGCTGTTAAATAAAATCCTGACTTTTGGTTCTGAAAGTATTCAAGTAGAAATATTCGACTGATATCTATAAAAACGATTCCTTCTTGAAAGAGTTCGCATCTGGTAATTGCTTATGCGATTTTTAAATGAAAAAGCCACTGTATATTCGTTGTATCTAGAGAAATTGGTCTAATGAGTTTATTTGAATCAATTGATTGAAATAAATAAGATTTTATTTATCGAATGGAATCTATTTCAACCAAATGAATTCCTATTAGGCCGGCCATTGAATGAATTAAGTAATGAAATGAAATTTCGTTTATCCCAAAGAGACAATTGATTCAAATAAACTCATCAGACCGATTTGTTTGGGTGTATTTTCAGAGTCGATTATCCATGGGTTATTTAGACAAACATTTTTAGGTTTCGTTTTTAACAATATTTTTACAAATCTATTTTTCTTAAGACAAGAAAATCTTTATCTGAATAAATCATCGATGACCCACTTTAAAGAGGCTATATATTTAATTCAGTTTTTGAATAAAAATACACAGCGATTGAATAAAATTTGGCGATACGAACCTTTTCAAAAACCTCTTTTTAAGTTATTAGACGATTTTTACTGCCTTGACACTTTCGGATCGCAACAAGAGTATTTTTTTTCTTGGCTAGCGGAACCATTTTCACGTGGTTAATTGACATTTTTTTAGAGATCATTAATTCTGTATTAAAGGAATTGTAAGAAGGGCATCGGAAAATCGCAATAATTTGATTCACGGTGACAGTAGTACAGAAATATTTTGTGACAATAAGTTTATAGAGAGTTCAACATTTAGTGCGATGACAGGCATTATATTCGGTACTTAACGTAATATAGCGTTCGGGGGGTGGGGGGGAGTTATCTATTAGAAATAATTGTATAAAAAATCTGAAAAAAATTACCTCGATGACATTTCTTATTCTTTACGACATATTTTGAATTGAAAGAAGAACAGCTATTTTTTAGCACGCTCAATTTTCGAGAATAACAGACAAATTATGTAAAAAACCTGCCATGCTTGATTGTTGAGAATAGTATGCAAGGTACGAATAAAAATTGACAGATCAGAATATTGAAGGTCTTGGGAGGACATATATTTTTTCGAATCGATAGCGATATACTTATGTATAATTACATACAGAAATAGATGATTTAAAAAAATTATTTCCTATTATTTAGAAATCTTAACGTGCAAGGCGTCTAATCAAATTAACGTAAACAAGACGACAACAAAAGAGGGGTCATACGGAGTGGGTGAATTCTGATTATTTTGTAAGTTTTATTTATATTTTAAGTATATAGGCTTTTCAACTAAATCCTAAGTCACTATAATAAATTTTCAAAAAATCATATTCCTGGAAATACCATTCAAAACTATTAATATTATAGAACCGAATTGGTATCAATTTTATTTTGATTGCACTTAAAAAAAAACAAAATAGAGTCACTTGAAATTTGTTGCAACAAAAATCGTTTAGTTGTTAAGTACAGCTCATAGCTAAAATCTAATAATTGTTTGTTTACCTACAAATGAAAACTTTTGCATGCACATAAGCGGAATTCTAATATGCTCTCCCATTTAAAACTAAGAAATCAGTTCTCTGGGTGTATATATATAAATATCCAAAAGTATCTATTTCATGGGTGAAAACACATTTTTTATTTATTATACCCTGCAATTTTTTATCAATTTATATTCCATAGCATAGATAAATAGTATTTATAACTTTTTTTTTAGTCGATATTGTTGCTTGCCGTGGATGTTTATCACGATAAAGCGTCATTATTATTATTATAAATTATCACCTTATCAAGAGACGCGGTAGCGTCTCGACGCCAAGTACGTTAAAAGAATTGGAGAGACGTTATTAGTAATTATTCGGCGCAAAATAAGCATTACAGCATCGAAATACACATTTTCACGTGGATTTTCTTGCGCGTCATTCCAAACGTGAACTGCAGGTGGAAGTTTAAAGATCCCCAGAATTGTTTGTGGCGAGAAAGCGAACCAACCGAACCTGCGGAGCTCGAACTGTATGAACTCCGCAGGGGGAACTGAGTCGATGACTCAGCCGAGTAAACGATAGGAAGCGCGCAGACACGCAGGTACTTTTTGTGTAGTTGATATAAATAGACAAACGCGCGTACTGTTCAGCACGAAATTCATGCACGGTGAATGACTGCCGCACGCGTGTGCGTATGGCTCGCCGTCTGCATTCGTGTGAAACGACGCTACCGAGACGCCTGTAGTAATGGACTTCCTGTGTGCACCGGACCTGAACGCGTGAAGGGTTCGCGGTCCGAGATTCTACGTGTGCTTCAATCTCTCTAAAAGTTTTGCAATGCGACGCTCGTGGGCAGCCAACCTGCTGCGGATCTGCTGTTAATAATACACTGAGAGACAATTATCGTATACTATCCGTGAAGAAATCTTATCAGAGTTTTGCAAAGGCTCTGATTAATTTTTCCTAATTATATTAGGGGCCTTATCTGGAAGCCTTATAGAGTTTCTTAAAGGACGTTCACGCTTTTTTTACGGGGCCATTAAAAGCTAAATATTAGGGGCCTTTAAAGACTGCGTTATTAAGTCCTTACTAAAATAATCAAGAAATTGAATTCAAAAATATATATTTCTTATTATTTAGTTGAGTAATGCTGCACTTATAATGAGATATTTCGTCTGTCTCTACACGATGGTACATACTGATCGCTGAAAAAACATATTACTTTTTTTTTACATTGACGGGAATCGAACCTAGAACCCTCCGGATGGTTTAGTTGCGCCGCGCCTTCCCCCATGGAAAAAAGTATGCTAACAAAGTATATTTTTCGACATATCGAAAGATATATAAATAATGTACGTGGTATTTTTCTTATACACGTTTTATATACTTGGCAATAACCAATATTTCGTCCAAACGTACATTTGGCGAATAAGCGTAAAGTAGATTTTTATACAATCGTTAGTACATCTGGCAAATATACGAAAAATATATTTATTTGGATATCCATATATGTATCTGGCTAATAAACGTAAAGTAAATTTTTTTTGTATATTAGTAGTATATAAAAAATGCATCAACTCGTAAAATATAAAAACACGAAATCTCGACCACCTAGATTTCTTATATTGACAAAGAATCTAAACAATTTGGTCAAATGTTGTTCTAACTGATTCAAGTGTTAAACATCTTATTACATAAATATATATATATATCATTTCTATAGAGAAAATATACATTCACATATATTTACGAATACATAAAATATCGATTGAAAATTATATGAAGAATATAAAAACGATATATTTTATTTCCCAAAAAAATGTATGAACTTGGTATATAACTTTTCGATATTTTTTCAAGTATACTTTTTTACATGAGGGTTAGCTCTCTCGACCATTCAAATCATATGAATATACACTTTTTTTGTCTATTTGAATGACTGTAATATGAAATGTGAAATAAAATTGATGTAATATAGTGAGAACTTGATGGATTTACATGACAGCGTCTATTGTGTAAGAATCAAAGGATATTTTTTTTACAGAAATTGATTATATCGAATAGAATTGTTTTATTGTTTGCGCGCACTAGGTCGTTTGTATCTAGGTGCGTGACTGTCTGATTGACCTGAGGGCCAGTATTAGAATGGGTGACCACCTGGCTGACTTTTCATTACTGACGGTCATTAGTTGGATAGGTGATCACCGATATTGCCATGGAAACCTCGGATTGCCATATAAGACCCTTATCTGGCAAATTTATTAATGATTTTTTCACTTTATGCCATGGTTAAGTCTGTCTGGGCCTTTGATTAATTAACTTATCAAGGCCTTATTAAGGATATACATCCCGTACTGTTGGGTCATTGACCAACTGTACATGCAATATTTAAAAAAACAGGTTTATCTAGCAATAATGATTACTAAAATGTGTAATGTGTTGTACTAAAATGTATAATAATTATCACTAAATGTGATAAAAAAATAGACCGTGCTGCAAAAGAACGATTATAAATTGTAAAAATTGTATTTTTTCATTTTTTATCACCGAATGAGTAGCTGATTTGACTCGTATTTTCCTTGACGAGAACTCTTGAAAAACAAATTGATAAATTTTCAGGAATTACTTGAGAACGTGTTTACATAAGCAATGCACTAATCCGAGTTTTAAAAGTTGTTCGGACTCGATTAATTACCGTTTGCGGTACAGAAAACGTCGATTTATAATTTTATTTACCTGATTAATGAGACGCAAATTGTGCATGTTGACTTGGCAACGTTGCAATGTTTCTGCGTTGGTAGCATCGCTCAGCGCGTGGCGTTCAGCCACACGTGTTCGGCGGTGCATAGTCGAAAACGTAAACAAGCAATAGCCGCCGTCGAGAGTGACAAGAGATTGCGGTGTGAGTACGTATAATGGTCAGAGATTCGCATAATTCACAAAACACGAAGCTGGAAATTCTAATTTATCGTAAAACTAAATGAATATCGTTAAATTTCGATATCAGTAAAGAATAATCTATTCTACCGACTATTAAATAAAGATATTGCGACTTCCAGTGAATTTACGGTCGTAAACCGTTTGAATCGCGCGCTCGTCCACGGCCTGCAATGGCGTTAGCGACGTTGCCAAGTCTCTGTCACTCAAGGAACGATTTCATAAAATTGCTTTAATTAAGTCGTAATATCATTATATTTACGTTGGCGCCTATCGTTTTTTCAATTTCTATGCAATCCCAAGACTTCAATATACACACAGAAGTTTTCTTTTGCCAAAAAAAGTTTGCAAACATAAGCTTTAGGCAATAACGTGACACTACCCACGGTACGTTGAACAATGCCTATGTAAATTCTCTGATTTTATTAATTTATTACTTAGCAACTGTGCGGGCAATAATTTTTTTTAAATGCTGAAAAAATTACTCGAACTCTATTCTATATTACAAAAAATTACGGGTCGAAAATATAGTGATGACCAAATCGAGTGTATTCCCTTAAACTTCACCATGGCCTTATAAGATCCGTATTTAGCAAAATTATTATTGATTTGAACAATTTTTAAACTCTCGTCTGTGATAAAAAAAACTATACTAAAAAGAATTGGTTTAAAAAAAAATAATCATTTACATAAATAAATCTAAAAGCCTGCAAAGTAGAACCTTGAAAATTGCTTCCTTATTATTTTTTGCTTTCTACAAAGCTCTACCTGTGTGAGAAAGTATGTTGATCAATCTTAGCTTCCTCATAGAAGAAGGTCGTATAGGTAGGTTGGAGGGGTAAGTCGTATTGGTCTTAGATTCAAATCCCACTAACATCACTTTCCAAAAAGCTATCGAAAACATTGTATCTGTGGACGATTTCCTATTTTTTATTCAATAATAATACAATGACATTAGTAAAATTACTGGAGGAGAAAAGTTAGGAAATATATTTTTTTCAAATTTTTAATTAATTACTAAATTGATTATTCCGAATATTTCCCGCCGTTACATGCCCGATACTGGCCGTGTTTGTTACCATTCCTGGGCATCGTTAGCCCCCAGTACCCGGCCCGACACAACTACCAGTACTGGACCCAAGTTATCATCCAGTAGTTGGTCATCTAGCAATGAGCCAGTGCCGGTTTCTGTTAATGTGCCATTACTGAGAGACTGGCCCCCAACACATGCCCTGTACTGGGCTATTTATACATACCTACATAAGATGGTACAAAACAACAAGAAAAGTGGTTTAAAAAATGTGTATGTGTGTGTGAGCATGTGCGTACACACGTTATTCAATCCAAGAATGTATTTCTTGGATACCGATTAATCGAGAATTTGTGGTCTTTTATTTGGCATTCTTTTGTTTACATATCTGACAGTAAAAAAAGTTGTCAAATTTCTTCGACAAGTCTCGAACTTGTGAAGTTACAGCTCGATTAAATCATATATGAGTTATTCGCCTGATCCATCGTCTATAAAACGTCACATCTACGTAGACACCGGGCTTGATACCACAGCCATCACCAAACGATACGATTCCATAGACAGTATCAGAATCAGCCAATGGTCCTCCTGAATCCCCGAAACAAGCATCTGCGCCACCTTCTCCGTAACACAAGTGTTTTTTTTCCTCAACGAGCCATTTGTACCAAGCGTTTGCCTGGATGCAGTCTTCAAACTCGATTTTGGAAACATTGGCCAATTGCAGAAACTTGGATCCGTGATTACCCTGTCGGACATTACAATGCAATTATTACCATTCCCAGAAAAAAATGTTCTGCTATAGCAAGACACATATTGTCACAGCAAGAACGATTGGCAAGTATAGCGATACGTTTTTATTTTTGTTCCAACAGCGACTTTAATTTGCCGTGTTTTATTTGCTAAAATGTCATTTCTTGTCAGAACAAATGCTGCAGCAAAAACCATTGGCAAATATAGCGATACCTTATTTATTTGCTCCAACAGCAAATTTTATTGGATCTGTCCGATTTTATGAAATGTCATTTGCTGGCAGAACAAAGACCATTTGCTTACATTGTATTTGTATTAATTAATTACTTGGCGTCGAGACGCTCCTACGTCTCCGGATTGATTTCAGGAAGGATCTTTCATGACATCTCATTAGGCAGTATTATAATCATTATGATATTGATTAATAATAAATTATGTTATGTTGCTTCGACGATGACAGCCTGTGATATTTTCATTTTCGATGGAAGTTTGGGAAATCGTAACTCGGAATCTGAGTCAACCGATGCCGAAGATAATGTTGTTATCGATTTTCCTATCCACACTGAGAGAAAAATCTGGTAATTCCGAAAATAATATAGTTGGACTGACGATAATGTAACTATAAACTATAGTTCTCAGGAGACACTGTTTTATGTCTGGAATCTGTTTTATGGTTATACCAAATATAAGAAAATAGGTAGAAGAACCATTAATATAATTCCCAAGATAGCCGTCTATATTTTATGGTTATAGCAAATATAATTATAGTCGCAATCATCAAAATGATAATAGTTTTCAAAAGTATTCTAATAGTTTAAAATATACCGTTTTGTTGCATATACGATTTCAACGTTTGTTTCCAATAACCTTGCAAGTATCGTTTATTGATCCATATTATCATCGCTTCAACCATAAAACATTGCAAGCCTTTCTATATTCGTTTTGTCATGTGAAATTGTTGAATAAACGATATGCTTTTCTCTCAGTGCGGGAACATTTCATAGATGTAAAATCTTTGTATTTTTGTCCTTTTTGATTGCTTCATCAATTCGTAAATTGATAAAGCAATCAGAACAGAAGCATCAGGTGAAGCAATCGATTCGTAAATCGATGAAGCAATCAGAATGGGGGAATTTCAACATTTAATTTATTCAGAAACAATTTAAATAAATAAAATAAAATTAGATAAAATTCAATAAAATATAATAAAATGAAATAAAATTACAAAAAATAAATTAATTGTCAATATTTCGGCTCACACTTTGATCAGAGGAATGAGTTTGATGAAAGTAGTTTTATTATTTTTTTAGTTTAAATCAAGAATTGAGCCCAAATGCCGCATTGGCTCTCAATTTGTTTAAAGTTTGCTGACGGCTACAACACTATGTTGTCTCCACCAATCTAGTCGTTTCTTTTAGCTATAAATAATTAAAATTAATAAAAGAGAAGAACAACATTAATTATCAAGCATTGCTTATTAATTTAATAAAATAAATTAAATTCTTATTAAACCCGATTACTGTAGCTTCGATCTTTTTGGCGATAGCTATAGATATACTGTGTCTGGGATCAGCGTTGGCTCGTGAGAACGTAAACACGTAGGACTTTTAACTATACCTATTCGCACTAGTTCAATTTTTGGTCTTGAACTTAGTTCTAGAACATCCATACGGTTTGGCTCAGGTGTCTGTGACGTCTTAGCCCAGAGCTTTTTCAAGCATCTTAATAGAAGCGTCGCGACGCGTTTTTGTAACGATATCGAGTTACGCGTCTCCTAACTTCAAAAGATTTGAAAGGCTTAATCTTGTTAAAATCTGGTGATCCCGATAGCTCTTACAATCGTAGCATCCCTAGAAATTTTGACAACCACCGTTTTATCGTAAAAACGACCAGGTGAGTTTTTGCAACAACAAAAAAAACCGAAAGTTGGTCGCAACGACCGTAAAAACTCAAAAATGTTATGCGGTCGTTTTTTTTTACAACTCACCGTGGAAAACCGTAGAAACAACCGAATAACATTCTTAAGGATGTATGATACGTACAGTCCTGCCAAAAGTGAGTTTCAGAGAAAATTTCGATCACTTCCCGATGGGATAAAAATCGGAAAAAAATAATGCATATAAAACGTGCTGAGAAGATTAATTTTGCATAATAATAATCCCTAAATGTTATTAACAAATTGGTGAAAAAACAATTTTTCAACAAACAATCAGTCAACCTAACTTTTTTTTCTAATGAAAATGATATGTTAATTTATTTGAATGCATAATAATTTTTTTAGATTTTTTTCTTTATTTTGATTTTAGTTTTTTAGCAAAACGCATATCCAAAATTTGTTATATTCTGCGCATATTTAAAAAAAAATAAAAATAAAAAAAAAAACAACGAAGAAAATTTATTTATTTTTTTGTGCGTTCGTCAAAATATTCAATAATTGTCTGGAAATATTACATTTTATAGCAACCCTTGATAAACAAATCGTTTTGTTAAACTGTTCATTCACTAAGAACTTTACCCTATAGAAAAAAAGGCTTTACGAATAAACTTTTGCCTGCTTAACTGAACGTTGCCTCGACAATATTATTTTTTCCGGGTTATTTGTTCATTTGTTGTTTGATAAAGCACACTGAGAAAAGAGAACCATCAGAATCGGCAAAAGGAACGTTTGCGAGTGGCGAAAAGCATATTTTGTCGATTGGACAAAATATTTGGCATTCCTAATCGAAACATTTATTGATTCTATCACCAGATGCTTCGAGCAATTAAATATTTCCTTTGATTAGACAAATTTGCATTTCGATGCCCGCAAGCGCATGTCTCGCTGGTTCCAACAATTTTTTTCTCAGTGCAGCGTTTTCTAAAAAATAATAGCATATTCGACCTGCCTCATCCGTCATATCCGTACGACCCCAGCCGGAGACTTGGAGCCATTTAGGTGAAACGCTTCCTTCTGCTGGTAATTTAGCTGGCTTCACAGTGTCGGAAAATCGAAAAAACGGTGCAACCCTGAAGAGCATGATGTCATGCTGCGGTACAGATTTCGAGATTTTCGAAACTTTCGAATTGATCAAGAAGATCCTTGTGAGGCTATGTACAGATCCTCCGACAAATGGTAACGATGATCCAGCGCGGACGTAATACGCCCTTGGCGACATATTCCACTTCGTGCTAATTAATCGATTTAGTTGAAAATCATTTATACATCATGCAATTATTTAAATACTCACATGCAATGCATGGCTGACAGACCCCAAGAAGCTGATATTATGAATGCTCCACAAATGAATCCGACGCCGTGGACATGAAGAGAAACCTGCAATATTTTAATGGTCTCATTGGAGACTCTTACTTGTTGTAGGTTAAAGTTGTTAGAAAAATGAATATTTATTGATTCGATTGGTTTCGGAAGCTGCGAAAACTCATATTTTAGAGTAAGTATCAGACGAAACCAAGATTTTGGATTGAATTCCAGATTTTGGATTGAATTCCAGTACAAAAACTAGGATTTGAATGCGGAAGGCACACATCGAGTTTCATTGCAGTCCACGGAATTTTTCAAAAGTTATTGTGGCTTCGGATGAAATACACTAGACTAAAAAAAAACACTTAAATCGTTTCCTTCTACTTGCCACATGAAAAACTTATCGTCTGCACTCTAACATTGAATTTCATGAAAAAAAAAGCTTCGTACAATTCTTTAGCAATGGGTATCACCCATTTGTTTAACATGTAGAAAATCTTCAAGTCTTCCGTTTGGGCCGATATTATTATTGTATATCGTTTTTAAATCTGTATATCATAACCATTTTTGTCCGCATAGTTCCGGAGATATTCAATTCTACGTGAGCAGATGTTTTTTTTTACTTGTAAAAAATTTTTACTTAAGAAAATCTGCTATCCTCCTTCTTAGGACCACTATAAAAATTTGAATAAAATTTCTCACGTGTATCAAAAAACTATTTATCATACAACTTAGCCTTATTGGTGATTATTGTTATTATTGTTACTACTTAACAAATCCGTAAAATGATTTCCTTTTCTCTAATTTATCGAAATTTCAGTCATGAAGAAATGAAATTCGATAAAACTTTGTCGGAAAGAGAAAAAAAAACGAAAAGTCAATATATAGTCGCAACCATTTGAGCAAAGTTGAGCATTAAATAACGTAAAATCCGAACCACTTTACAGATCGTCACTAAATTCGGGAGGTAGCAAAGCTAAATGTTATTGTTTCTGTATAGAAATAAAATCTTACCTATATTGATGCAAAACGAATTTTTTTCAAATATATCTGAATCTCATAAGAACCGAACCGTTTTACAAATTTAGTCTGAATTTTATTAGTTACCATTTCATTAATTATTTACCAAAGGTCGCATTACTTTGTTCAATTTTAATACAAAGCGTCAGTACGATATCTTAAAATTTATTCGAGCTAGGCACTCTTATCAAAATTTTGGAATTCTTATAAAATTTAAGTGCAGAACATTTTTTTTAAATAAAATACATACCCATTGAGGATTAGCCAGAACCTTACAATAATATGAATTTTTGCCTAAACACATATAGACATAAATACAAACATACATCAGGACAATTCTTCTAAACAACATTTCTCGACATCTCAGGCCATCTACGTGTTCGTGAGACATACAAATTTTGGTAATTAATTTTTTTCATGAAAACACAGGTCCCTATATGAGGAAGTAAAATAATAATAATATTTAAAAGAACTCACCAAGAATGGCACCGAATTGATTGTGACTTGATAACCACCTACGATTTTTGGTCGTAACAGACGTCTTTGATGCTCAGGTGCCACTTGCCCAGCAAAATACAGGACTAGAAGTCAACATAATACCTATACATAACTTTGCAATTAATTTTGCGTGGGGATTTTAATTATGCTCCTCAAATATACCAAGTATGGCGACGACCCACTTTGCGTTGTTCATGTTCCGCTAGACAGTAACAGACTCAGCTAGTTCCGCATAATCGATGTTATTTATTACGTCGGAACGTGTTAAAATGTAATACACGCCGAGCAACTCATAAATAATCAATCTTATCATAACTGCTTGTCGATGTTCACAGCAGACAAATCATAAATTAACAAAAAATCTTAAATGGACATAAATAAATCCGCTGATAGCGGTGATTTATAGTTTGAAGTGCATTAACTTTTATTATTCATCTTTTCATAAATTTACAAACTTGCCATTACCAAAGAATACAGAGATCTCATCACTCAAAAAGTGACGGTTGCTTTTTTTTTTCTAATAACGATATATCAGATCATATATGCATGGGAATAAATGCTTGGTTGGGCCAATTAATGTATTGATAACTTTTTCTTTTTTTTGCTGGTTTCAAAAATTTTTTGTTAGGTAAGAAAAAAATTTCCTTATTTTCTGAATGCACAAGCAATTTTCGAAGCTGTCAAAAAATATATTTCCTGTCAGTTAATGACCAAATGATTTTTTCTGGTGTCAAGGTCATATTGGAGAACGGATATCAATAGCATTATTCAGGCGGTTCAGCATCTAGCGTTGCAAAAGAATTTTCCACACTTTCTTCAGTCCTTTCGTTATTTGGATTAACGGTAGCGACTGTAATCTTGTCCATTTCAGTGGTTAGCGACAGTGGCTCCTTTTGTTCATGTTCGTCTTGAGGCCGAATGTCTACGGGATGAATCGGAGGCGAAGATCTCTTGTCTCGTGATGATTGCCAGCGATCGTCGTTTTCTACACTGGTTGTCGGAGACATTGAACTACTGTCGTCGTGATAAATCGCCCCGGCGAGTAGTGAAATACATTCGTAAAACATTGTGGCTAAGAGAAAAGTATTTGCGAGAGATACTAATGCATTTGATCGACGTGGCTTATTCGACCGTCCCAAATTTTTCATTGCAACAATTAATTCGCTTAAGGGCTGTTCATGAGGGCTTTTGATGAATCCTGTAAAAATAAATAACAAATTAACCGGTAAGAAGATAAAATAAGTCACGTTATGAGATCACACAGAAAAAGCGTCACCCTCAAAAAGCGTCACACCTATTCGTGAAAAAAATTAATTTCGACGAAACGTTGTTTAAAGAACAACGAAATTTCCTCAAAAGCATTACGGGCATTTAGGGAAAAGGTGAATTTGAACGAAATTTCGTTAGAAGTATCACGGTCATTTAGGGGAAAAAAAGTGAATTGAGCCGAAATGTCTTTAAAACAGTGACAGTCATTTTAGAAAAAAATTAATCTTGGACAAAATGTCCTCTTAGAGCGTTACGGCCATTCGGGGAAAACAATAATTTCGACAAAATGTCCTCAAAAAGAGTTTAGGCCTTTCGAGGAAACAAATGAATTTTACTGGAATGTCCTCAAAAACCGTTACGGTCATTTGAGGAAAAAGTGAATTTGGCCGAAATCGCCTCAAACGCATGGAGGCCGAGGAGGTCAAATAATAAAAATATGGTCAAAATATCCTTAAAATGCGTTATGGCCATTCGGGAAAAACTTTGCACATTGAAATTTGAACTATCCTCTTTACATTTGAAATTTGAAAATATCCTCTTTACAGCTGTCTTCAAATTTTATATGAGGAAGCAATGTGCAAAGTTCTACCTTGCATCTTTTTTTCTCCTTAATTATCCATATTGTGTGCAGCTATGAAACACCGTTAAAACACCCACACATCGCATTTTGATTAAGTACAAATTTTTATATTACTCTCATAACTTTTGCGGAAGTTGTGACCGAAAATGTACATTTATTAAAAAATTAAAAATGCCATAAAATCCGAACGACTTTACCGATCAGCACCAAATTTCGTACGTAACAGGGCTGTATGGTATTTTTCGCGAAAAAATTTTTAGTTCATTTGTTGAGATTCGACGTGATTTAGAGGAAAATGTATTTAAAAAAAAAATTCAAAATTCTATAAAATCGGAACCGCTCTACCAATTTTGCTGAAATTCAATACCAAACATTATTTGACGTGTCTTTATTTATAAAGAACTATTCAGCTATGTCGATTACAGAGGAGTAAATACTCTAGTTGCGTGCCAAACTTGAGCTAGATCCATTGTGCCGTTCGTGAATTATGGACAGATGAATTTTCGGTGTCTCGAACACACACATGCACCCCCCCCCCCCCCCCCCCACACACACACACACACACACACACACATTTTCTAGACCGCTTTTCTCGGCGTTTTAGGTGATTCTGAGTATGTTAACATTAGAATCTCGAAAAAAAAAAATTTCACGAAAACAAAGCTTTCCCTATGAGGAAGCAAAAAAAGAATTTTGCCAAAATCATCTCGAAAAGCGTTACAAGCATTCGGTAAATAAATAGGCTATGGACAAACTGTCCTCAAAAAGCGTTACGGTCATTAGGTGGATAAAGGAAATTTAGACGAAATGACTTAAAAAAAGCGTGTGATACTGAATGCTACGCAACTAATTCATTTTCAAACAAACATCTAATACTATTTTCACATGATATTATCACGATTGCACGGAGATGCCCTCGCCATTTGTCCTTGTACATACCAACAAACGAAGATTACTTACCAACTTCGTTAGGAACTTTAATCAAATCTTGCAACCCAGAACTATTCCCGAATTTATCCGAATTAATTTTCTGATGTTCAATATGTCCAGTTGGAAAGTGACGGCGTTCGTGCGACCATTCAATCAGCAAGGATTTTACCCAACTCGTCATGCATTCAAAGGTTTTGAAGTTCGGCGCTAGATCTTGGCCCACAAGTGTTGATGCCGATTCGACAAGAATTCTTTGTACAGTTGTCATTGCAGCATTCACGTGAACAACAGTTTTGTACGTTACATCGAGTATATATTGTCTGTACTGTGACAGAACGTTGGAAATCCTAGTAAAAAGAGATCTTTGTCGTGGATCCCTTTTCACAGCCTTCATGAGTCTTGCTTTCTTCTGTACTCCATCCTTATAAATATTAATAAGTGTAACAATTTCATTTAGGGTTTCTGAGCCCATCCGGCTTTTCGTTATCATTGAGCCAATCCTATTAGCCATGCGCCTCAAGTTCTTTGATTTCTTGGTATCCCCCACAAAAAAGAGCACCATGTCAGGAAAAACGTTGCGCCTCCTTGTTTTGGATTTCATCTTGCAATCTACGAGGACACTAATTCCTTCGTCAGGATTTTTGCAAATGTCGTCGAGGTTTCTGAAGTACATTCGAGCAGTTTTAAGGGATTTTCTTGATTTCATAAGAGAATCTGCGATTTTTGTTTCATTGATCGTCTTATGAACACATTTGTCGACGCGTTTGATATCAACAAGACAATCATAGTAGTCGCGTCTCAAATTATCCACGAGCGAAAGACAGACGAAGGCATGATATTGATTGTACTCCTCTTTGTTCTTATTTGGACATTTTGGTATTGGTCTTGCCAAACGATTTCTAAATCTCCTGCCAGTTACTTCTGGGGAAAAATTTGTCAAATTTGCCAATGTTCGTTTCAGGTCGAAGGATGAAGGTTCTTTCGATTCAAGACAATCGCAAAAATTACCACCGTACATCGCTACGGCATTAGCGATAGCAGAAATTTTTAACTGGTCGGTCGTAATTCCGTTACCCATTTGAAGCTCAAACTTTGCGTGTTTGTAACCCCTTTTCTGGTAATTTCTTTTTTGAAAATGAATCTTTAGGTGCTTCTGAGCTGCTTGCCAGTATGGAGCAAGTCTCAAAGGGATACTCAAGAGATGATGGTAAACTGTGGATTTCAGATCAGGCTCATCCGGTTGAAGATTCTCCAAAAAGTCGGGTTTGGTCGGTGAAATCAGGCCCAACGCTTCAAATAATTTTTTTATTTGCCTAAATATCGCGTCGCCAATTACTTTTATGGTGTAGATTATACCCGTATTCTCGTTGTCCGTAGATCGTAGACTGAATTTTCTCTGTTGAGGACCAAGAAGTCTGTTCACTACATTGTTGAGTGCAATCTCAAGTTCATCCATGAGATTGGGACTCATAGCGAAATTGGTGATGATCGTAGACGAGTTCCCTCGACTTTGAAACATCGCTTGGAATGTTGAAACTTCATGTTTGCCTTCATCTGGATTACTCGAACGATTCGCATCAATCCCCGTTCCTTAATCAAAACGTCTTATGATAATATACATTTAAAAGTGCTTTTTTTGTAATACCGTGCGTAAAGCTTGTCTTTTCGGGGTGGTTTCACGTACACGTGCTTGTTTTCTAACAGAAGTGTGTAGAATATGTCATTTCCATACTAGCAAAACGTACAAGATTTTTTAATAGATGTGCGTAAAGGTAGTTTTTCAAAAGTAGTCTGTGAAGTAAAGAAAGTGCGTGAAGTGACACTTTACGTATGGATGTTTACTTTACACGCTTATTTCAGAAAACGAGCACTGTACATAAGCGAAATAACCTCGTTCCCAACAGAAATTGGTCTACTTAAGATTATTAATCATAAAAAGATTATAATCATATATTATGTATCAAGTGCGTGAACTGGGCATGTGTGGGCACGTGTTGCAGATAGAATTTCTTATAATAGTGGCGCGCGAAGCGAGTTTTATTCAGGCAAGTTGAGCAAATTAAAAGTGCGAGTTTTCCGAACAGAGTGCATAAATTAAAATCCCGTGCGTGAAGTTGCACTTTACGCCCAACCTTCGAAAAGCGAACACCAATCGCACGCTAAATTCTCCGAAAGACGAGTTTCACATACGCTATCACAAAATAGTAAATTATGTGATAGCGTGCATGAAACGCGTTTTGTTTTGGGTAATTTAGCGTGTGAAAGTTGAGCGTTATTCGAACGATTTGCGTACAGTTATCATTTACGCAGTCCTTTCGAAACGCTCACACCTTTGCATCGCCCAACTTCCCCGAATGCAAGTGACTTTGCGGACTATTGTTATAAAAAATTCTATGTGCAACTCATGCGGAAATAACCTACTTTCCGCACTTGATACACCATATACGTTTATATTTATTTTATGGGAAATCATTCTAAGTGAACCGCTTTCTGTTAACAAACTGTTTTTTAATGCTAATAATTTTTTTTTTAAATGATGACCATAGTTTATTTCCTAAAGCAACCGTGTATTGTTACTATTGATTTTTATCATAATGTGCGAATATTTTTGAGTCATGATGAAAATTGAGAAGCAAATGTCGGATCTGAGACAGTGATCGGCAGATTTAAAGGGCGCGAAACCAAAGCCAAATTTAATTTACACTAATGTGAAGGATTAAAAAAATCGACAGTCCCTGCATAATGTATTAAATTAATTAATCAAGCAGCTACAGATTGACCCATTTTTACCTAAGAAAAATTGATAAAATATTTCACCAAGCTCGATGAGAAACCTAGCATGCAAAATGCGTAACCATTACCGAGAAAAAATTAATATCGGAAGATTATATTTCAATTTCAACTAATTGATTACTCGTATGTCATTTATTTAAATAGATTACATGGCAGCAACCTATGAGCAATTCCACCAAAATTTTCGTTCATCGAAGAATTCCGAAAAAGCAGGTTTTGTTATGGTAAAAACTTCATCAATTTCCAATTTGATAAAATAAAAATCTAATGATGAACAGGATTAAAATTTTTTTAATTCAGACGTCGCTATCTTGGGGCAGTTTTATCTTACATCCACTTCTGAATAATGGGAGTGTGTGCAATTTCATGGCCTACGACATCAAAATTTATATATATTTATATTGGTCATTTTATCTCAAATTAACTCAAATTTTCAGAAAGAATACGAATATCATTTTTTGTTTCACTGAAGGTACCGCTACTTTTTAGAATTTTTTTCAGAATGGGATTTGGAGTATCTGGCCGTTTTTGACGCCGGATCATGTTTGAAAAATTATATTTTTTGCAAACACCTCGTTAAATTTGAGCCGAATTCATTTCATCAAATTATGTATATAAACGACGAATGTTGCAAACCTCTTTCAATGACTCTAATGCAATTAGATTCCTTGAAAAAATACAGCCATTTTCCTTGGTAAAATCATTCAAAATCCACCATGTCATCATGATTGAATTATAATACTTCAGCCATTACAAAAATTGTTCCTCAACATTCGTTATTCATATACATAATTCGAGGGAATCAATTGCCGATTTGATTATGATTCTTTCAAAGGAAGCGAAGTTTTTCCAAAAAAAACGAATGCCTACTAAATGATTCGGTCTTAAAAATAGCCAGCAACACCGAAACCATTTCTAAAAAAAAATTTTTTAATTCCAAAAGAAAATATTATTGATATTTTTCCCGGAAAATTCGAGTTAATTTGAGCTAAAATGTCCCATATAAATCTGCATTTTTTTTGTAGGCCATAAAATTCGACACATTTCCATTTGTCAATAATGTATGTACGCTGAAACTGTCCCAAGATAGAGCCGTTTGAATAAAAGAATTTGAAATTCTAATATCTCATCAGATTGATTTTTATCGTATTGAAATATATTGAAGTTTGTACAATATTTAAATCCTATTTTTCTGAATTTCCTGCAGGCAAAAAAAATTTGATGGCTGAATTTCGGTGGAATCGCTAATATTTTCCATTTGTATTTATTCCTCACCGATTTATCGCAGAACAATCAAACTTTGTCACATTCCGTACTTACCGAGAAGGAAGGATAGCGCTAGTAGATACGAACAGTACATGATCAAACAGACTGAATTTTACACTCTGATTTTTTTGCTTTATAGACGACATATTCTAATGGCTTTCTGCAGATATCGTTAAGATGATGATTTATTTTATTTTTTAATTACGCAACATAAATTATCACTGACAATATGACCGTCTAGAGATAAGTCTATGAGTTACGCATCTCTCATGAAACGGGCGATTCCTGTACGAGTGGCTGTAGCTTCAGAAGGCGCTCGAAGGAATCGATCCTGCGGCTCTAGCTGAACGAATAATCGAATGCAAAACTTTGCTCGTGTTCCCGACATGCTTTCTTAAGTATATAGCTGAACCGGTCGATACTAATGTGTTAAAAATATAACAGATTTCCGGGTAAATGCATTCGCAATAACGTTTCAGCGGTATTTGTGCGTGAGTACTATGTATATAATGTACTATGTACAGAGTACTATGTGTAGTTGGCGATTACACCAAAATGCAGCCACGAATTTCTTGTTGCTTCCCCGTAAAGGAAGCTTTGCTTACGGGTGAAAATTTATTTTCCTGATTACCATCTCAGGATACTTAAAATGCTCTAAAACGTTGAGAAAAATGATTTGTACGAAATGTGTGTAAGTGTGTATGTATGTATACGTGTGTATGGGTGTGTTTATATCCGGATTCTTGTTACTACGATAGCGTACGCAATTTTGAAAATGTCGTTCTGGAATTCAGTACACATATATAGTTCGGGTAGGAAAAAGCTAAGTTCAAAGAATGAGTTTTCACAAAATTACTCATCATGATTTAACTTTCTCATTTTTCAAATAAATATTGTGCTCAAATTTGGTCCACGAATGGATCATCGTAGATTAATGATTGGTACCAAATTTCTTGAACATCGATCGAACCATTCAACTATTATGGGAATTGTTATTTTTTTGAGTTGCCTGAAAAATTCGTATTCTCGTTCTAGTATGATCTCATGCATTGCGATAGAACTTATCACGATCTTTATTGCTCTGGAATCGCAGTTCCAAGTACAAAATATGTAAATTTCATAAACCTAAGTACATCAATTTTCACGTCTTGTTTAACAGTGAAGCTTATCAAAAAAATTACTTATTACGGCACCCATTAGGAAGTCACGTTCTAGTTGAGGGGTAAATCCCACTTTTGACGCAACGTTTCTTCGATAATACGTCGATAAAACTCTGGTTATTGTAATTATATAATTACGTATAAAAATTATAAAAGAAATATCAAGAATCGCGGTAGCGAATTGACGCCCAGTAAAAGAAAATGCATTTTCTCATGTCTACCTGATCTCGACTAGGCTCTGACTCTCATTTTTCATGTCTACTGACTCGGCGAGCGCCACCGCTACTTTATATACTTCGAAGGTGGCCACTGATAAAAATTATTATACAAATATTAAAAGTCGCGGTAGCGACTCGACGACAAGTAAAAAAAGAATTAATAAGGCATTCTCACATGTCTGTCCGATCTCGATTGGGCTTCACTACTGACACCAACTTAGGTATTATATATATATATATATGAGGTATTCCTGGCCAACTCACTAAGCCTTCAACCCTGACCCTTTCCAATTCACTCAATATCGTTTTTTTTTGGTTTTATATGTTCAAAAAAACACTCTAAACTTTTGTGAAAACAATTTTTTCCAGAATTTTTCAATATAAATGTTTTGACCCCAATTAAAAGTTCTACAGAATTCTGTGTCAGACATGAAAATTTTGTAGCTTTGCGCCAGAGTGGGGAAACGCTTGAATCCGTTTTGGCGCGTAATTTCTCCGAAAAAAGCTGTAAACAAATTGATGAAATGCGGAATCGTCAACATCACGATTGACAACAGAATTTGCTTCTCAGATTTTTCCGAAGTTACTCTAGTATAGATACTTGTTTACTTATTCGTTCTGACTTTTGTTACAGCACCTGTTACATGTTCCTGAGATTACTCTAGTAAAAAATTAATGTCACACATTTTCAAACTTGCTTGCATAAAAGAATCATGCAATCACAGAAATCTAATCCACTTTAAATATAACTCGCGAACCATCTGATCGTTATTTTGAGTAGTTAAATTTCGATGGATTTTATCTACGATCACATTATCGCATGGCGCTAAAAATCATAATTCGAATCATAGAATCAGTGTGAATTTTAAGATTTTTCAACACAGCGTTTTTTAAATTGGCTTTTTTTCCGAGGATTTAAAAATGTTACTGATCGTAAAAATCTGGGAAAAATTCCGAGCCCTTTATGGGTCGGTGTTACGTCTAGAATAAACGTCGCATATATATATTTATTGATTAGGAGTATGAGGGTACGTGTTCGATTAATAATTAAAATTAATATTCCGGGATCTTATAGTTTGATTTGTTTATTAAACTGACCCAAATTAATTAATAGAATAGTAATAAACGTAGTCGTTAAATACAAATACTAACGCAATCATAATTAAACTTACTAGTTTTTAAACTTTAAGGTTACAATATAAACGCTTAATTGATAAGGACCGAACGATATGAAAGTTTGAAGAAGACTGGTCAAGTAAAAACTTGATAGAATGAAGAAAAGTGTGAAGTAGATATTAAGAGGGGATTTTGGGAATCGTGGGGCTGCGAGTGGGCTCAAGGCGGCTGACTTGCACTACGCGTGCAGTCAGCGGAATTATTATTGAAGTGCGGAATTGGGATCACAAGAGCGGATATACGTCGGTGAAATGCGAGATTCGGAAAGGTTAGCGTCTGGGATATTTCCTTCCGTATTGCGTCGCAAATATTGAAAGAAATAGAGGAGAAATGAGAGAAAATTAATATGCTTATGAAATAGTTAGTTGAATAAGTAAAAATGGCCAGGACGTCACAGCCGGTAATAACATCATATTAAAAAATTGACAAAATCGATCAGGGTAAGGTTCATGGCCTGATTTGACGTGGAATGCCCCATATAAATAACGAATGTTGAAAACTATTCTTGTAAGGATATTCAAAATCGTTGAAAATCATAAAGAATGGATGTCATTATAATTAAATAAAAATTCTTCAACTCATACGAAAATTATTCAGCAAATTAAATATTAGCAACTTTATAAAAATCTATGTTGATTTACACTCTATTTCTGTGTCTTACGAAATAAGTAACACTATCCAACTATGCTGAAATATATTTCACGCTCAATAATTCTCTAGTAATTTTCTTAAAATCATATTTTATTATTTATCCATGACGCTTCATGGATCATTTAAAATATTATTCTTATTATTGTTCACCGGCTCGTAATGAGAGTTTCCGGCAACTTTAATGAGCCAGAAGCACATGACATCACTGATATACACCGATCTGTACAATTCTGTCGTATGTGGCAGAATTCTCCGTAATATAGTATGCTTGACGAACTGAGTCACTGTGTATTGTGTAGCAAATAAAAGCGGAGTAAAAACTCAGAACCTCTTGTGATAGTCCCAGTGGTACAGTCTTGGCAAACATGAGATCTAGAGACCTTTTCCAAGAATCTCGAACGATAAAATCAAGAAAGAACCTAGATTATGCACTGACAGGAAAAAAATTTGGATATACCAAATCATTGATAAAAACGAAACCAAATTAATTGAGTCGAAAGAATCAGTACAATTGAAGTAATTATATATTCATTGCGAATGGATTATTGTCCGCGCTTTATATATAAAGCGTTCCATATGAATTCAGTGACCCGAAAAAAAAATACCAAAAAAGGCTAAAAATGAAGTTCAGTAATTATAATAAATACACCAACTTAAATTTTTTTGAATTTTTTTCTGGCGAGATATGCCATGTTTCTTTTTTTTTTCATTCAATTTAGAATATTTCGGCAACGATTAATCGTTTCGAATACGAAAATGTGCGTTGTTTCATATTCCACAAGAAAAAAAATTACTTCAGAATTAATTCTGTAATTCCAGGTGTTATTTTACGGGAAACCACATTGCAAAGTATGATGGAACTATGTACCTTTTATTGTTGAATAGTACTGATTTCATGTCTAAAATTTGACTTCGCTATCTTTTGTTTGGTTAAGGTTGATGCAGTAATATAATTTTTCCAAACCTTAAAAATCTGAAAAATTTGAACCATGTTGCTTATTATGACAAAAATATGTATTAATAATTTTTTTTCGGAAATTCTAAGACTTTATAAGATCCTAACCGCCTTTCGATTTCAGTCAAATTCAATACCAAGCAACATTTACAGTACCTGCACTTATGAAGAATTATTTTTGAAAATATCATCAGTTTTACGAAAGCTAATGAGCACTCGTCCATTTTCTGAAAAATTCCACAAACAAAAACTTCTGCACACCTTTTTTTTCTGAAATGGCCAAGTTTTAACTGAATCGGTTTAACAGTTCTTGAGCTACAGGTGTTTGTAATTCAGAAGCCGTGCACACGCACACGCACACGCACACGCACACGCACACGCACACGCACACGCACACGCACACGCACACGCACACGCACACGCACACGCACACGCACACGCACACGCACACGCACACGCACACACATGCACACGTGAGCGTGTACATTTGTGTCCAAATGTGTATTTGGACACATACAGACACATACGGATACATTTTCTAAACTATATTTTTATGACATTGTAGTAGTGGATAGGGGGCAATGGTTTCTGTCAAAGAACATTTTTTCTTTCCTATACCGAGATTCGGCCCTCCGACTTGCTTAACTAACTTTCTAGTATCGTTAATGCAACCGACTGTGCTACAGACTACTTGCTGATTTGGAATATCTACAAGACATAATAATGATGAAAAAACGATTCGCAGAACTGAACACTTTCCAGAAAGTGCGTCGGTTGTCCTCATTGAATTGAAGTCCAAATTGAATAGATGAATCATTTCGATGAATGATAGCAAATGGCATAAGGTTTATTGTCGTATGCACTTTATGTTTAATAAAATCATTGGTTAATATAATTCGATATATGTTTGTTACAAAATGGCTTAGAAGAACTAAATATTTTGTGGACACATGTTTTTACATTTACCCATGCATGGGGTTTTACCAACAACGTTTTGGGTTACATTAACATAGAATGTCTTTCATCCAAACAATTATACAGATTTATGTGCGAAATGATTTAGTTCAATTCCATCAGATATTTCATCAGAATTATTGCATGATTCAAACAAATTCCAAACATATCCAAACATATTTTTAGATTCAGTTCAACAAAATATTTTGTCAAATCAAGTGACCGGAATAAGCCGTCTCTTGATTTAACCAAAATGAGCAATTATTCGAAGTAACCAACCGTTATTCAGGTAACCTAAATTCATATCTGCCGTTTTAAATAAGTACGTCAATTAACCCCGGTCTCAGAGTCATCATTCCTTATTTTGTTGATTCATTGTTGATGATACAATCTCCAATCAGCAAAACGCATTTAGTTAATTCAACTAAATTTTTTTTTTTCAGCGTAGAGATGTTAAGATTAATTGTTCCCAAGATATTATAGGTTTAATAAAATTAGTAAGACATGGCATGTTTCACCAGAAATTTTTTTTTTCAAATTAAATTTGGTGTATCTATTATAACCACTGAACCTGATTTTTACCATTTTCTTTTAATTTTTGAATTAATTTTTTTTTTCATTTTTCTTCGAATTTATATGGAATTCCTCATATACTTTTCTCAATGTAATAGCTACACTGTATATGAGATATTGTCTCGCTAAGAAGAATGTCGACATTCCCACAAAGTCACGTCCGACTGGTGGTGCCATCTAATCCACGGAACTCAGTTGCGGATAACCGTATTCGTACGTCTGAGCGAGAGCAGCTATACCTACTTAAATAGACTCGTGCTGTCTTCCAGCCGGTGGGTGTTAGTCGGCATCCTTGGCATGGAATCCTGAGTATCTGGATGCTAATAAATCGTTCGTCGCACAGCGCAGTGATCGATTATTCAGTGTATTTAAAAAAAATATTTTTCTACGATACCAAGCTCTGTTATAACTGTTATTTATCGGTGCTATTTGTGGGTCAGAGCGAAAGCCAGCAGTGGTAAATACAGCCGGTAAGCCTCACAGTAGCTGTCAAAGTCATTCTCACGTTGTTTCGTGCATAAATTTTATTTCCGTCGCTTGAACAGCGAAGACACCAAAGTTCTTGAGTGAAGTGACTAAAAAAAAAAACCGGTAATATGGATGAAGAAGCTATGTGGAAAGGTTTCTACCAAAAAATCGTGGAGGAAAAAGAAGCCAAAGAGAAGGAACAAGCGGAAAAATCGGATCATGAAATCAGGTACAACGCAAGAATAAAAAACGGTACATATATTTAAACTTGTTCTTGAAATACAAGTGGACCTCATCTGCTGTAAGAACTGCGTCATTATTTAGCCAGTTTATGTGAATGTAAGCAATGAGTGTCTCAAATTTTTCTACTCAACACAAAAATGTCAGGTACATTTTTTTGACTCGAGTTATTTAAAGAAATAAGAATAAATAAGGAATTCGTATCGTTGTGACTATTGGGATTTATTCTGAACAAATAAACTACAGATAGAATCGACAACACTGGACTTAAATTCTCCTTCTTAACACAATCATTAAGGCAATACTTTTATTTATCAAGTGATTCAAAAAAATTAAAGATAGTAAGAATTTTTTTTTGTGACTATTGGATTTATTTTAACGGAATAAACCACAGATGGTAGCAGCAGCACTGAATCTCATTTCTTCTCCTTGACACGAAAATTTTAAGTACTTTTTTTTCTCGAGTTATTTAAAAAATTCAAAATTGATAAGGACTTTTTGTTTTCGTGACTATCCAAGTTCTAACGGAATAAACCACAGGTGGCAGCGACAGCACCGAACAGAAAGACATCCAAAATTACAGACGTCAGCGATGTGATCACCATGATGTAGGACCAAGTGTTTCCAAGACACGCACTCATGTTCTATTTATAATCTCGCATTGCTGATGAGCGTGAAGCGCGAGCGCGTTTCGTACGAAATCATTTGATCTCCCACAGTCGGTTCCGAAAGTTACTAACACACATTAAAAACATTTTGTACGTGAATACGTGCCTATAGGCGACTATAGGCTCTTTGGCGACTGACTCTATCGGAACTCTCGAGGCGTAACTGACAGTCGATTCTCTGCGATCGGTGGGCGAAGGTCACGTAGCCGTTTCATGATTCACGATGCAGTAGTACCTGCACATATATGGGGCATTTCATGTCAAACTGCCAGCCCATGTCACTTAGCCTTGTTGGATATTACTAAATTTTTAGTACTACGTTGTTTGCGACCCAAAAGCGCGTCAGAATTTTTCTCAGATTTTTTTAACTACCACACTGTGAAAGATGTTTCGTTGAAGAGTGAAATTAATACACCGGTATACAAGGTTTCGATGCATAAATTAATTTTTAGATACATTCGTCATTGATAGATACAATACTGATATATTGAAAATAAGCAGTCGGTTTTAAGGATGTATGATACGTACAGTCCCGCCAAAAGTGAGTTTCAGAGATAATTTCGATCACTTCCCGATCGGATAAAAATCGGAAAAAATTATGCATGTAGAACGTGCTGAAAAGATTGATTTCGCATAATAATAATCCCAGAATGTTATTAACAAATTGGTGAAAAAAACAATTGATCAACAAACAATCAGTCAACCTAACTTTTTTTCTAATGAAAATGATATCTTAATTTATTTGAATGCATCCGAAATTTTTCAGATTCTTATCTTTATTTTGATTTTGATTTTTTTTATTTTGAAAAATGCGTAGAATATAAAAAATTTTGGATATGCGTTTTAAAAAAAAATTTTGAGTGTAGTAGATGGTTTTATGCCGAACACATATCCAAAATTCGTTATTCCGCGCACATTTTGAAAATAAAAAAAATCAAAAACAAAATAAAGAAAAAAAATCTGAAAACCCACTGGAACACGATCATAATCGCGGGCAAAATGACACAGTCGTTTTTGTATACCTTAATGTTGATCATAATAACAGAAAAATGGCAGTATTTTTTCCGGAACGTAATTTTTCTGTTGTTATGAGCAATATTAGAGATGTACATAAACGACTGTCATATTTCCCGACATCATGACCGATATAATCACCATTATCGCAAGTGCTAGAGGAAACACTTGGCTTTTGATTTTCCAAAATTCTTCCGTTAAATTGCAACCAGTGTGCATAGATATTAGTGTACTATTGTATTTGGAATTTGGTCTACCCACGCTAGCTTTGTGATAAAAGCTTGAAATATTTCTATGTTATTATGTTTTTCACTGGAATATTCCTGCGTATGTTTTATTGAGGCTTTTATGTTGCCCTTCAACCCTTCCCTTCATAGAGGTCCTTTTAGAGTGTTGACCGCAGTAGCACTTCAATACAGTAAGTCGAACGACCCAATTACTGTTCGTTTGTCATATTGTCCGGACAATCAGGACAAATCATATCGGGACAAAAATTTATTTGATGTCCAATACACATATAAATTTTTTGCTTATTCTTTAATATTTGCATTTTGCGATATGAGGAGAGCCGAAAAATAGTTTTCAAAAATCGGCAATTTCGGAGTCACTATGAACTTACGATCGAAAGAATATCGTTTTTTTATGTTTTCAAAATATAATTAAGGCACTAAGGTAATTTATGGAGTATTATTGAAATTAAAAAAAGGTTAGCATATGGAAAAAAACAAATAATTACTTTTACGACAGAGAATTTACAGGTTAGAAGAAGTTTCACCGAAACGCTCGATTGTTACGATTTGTGTCCGCTATTCGAACGGACGATAAGTAACCTCGTTATGTTACTCTTGTATAAATTACGTGAAGCAATTATTAAAATGCATGATTTTTCTAAAACACCTTTTCGGATTGATAGGATTATCCGTAACTTATAAAATATCTGACAAGATCTTGTTACTTAATCACTAATCAGATCTTTTGCCTAACAGCATATATTTAAATAATATTACTTCGAAATAATAAAAAAGTAGAATAGTAACATTCGTTGAAGGTAATAAAAACTCTAAGCTTCGTTGTTACCTATACCGTTAAATTCAATCTATTTGCTATTCCTATCCACCTTATTGCTTTAACAACACCGTGCCGAGCTTAGAAGGTCACAATTGGGTCATTCAACTTACTGTATCGCATTTGAACTAGGGTGCAAGGAAACTTCATTAAACCTGGCCGATACAGGTGGCTTTACTTATACTGAGTTACAAATGAGCCGCTCGTGAACAACAGTGCAAAAGCCCCACCCCACCCACCAGTAAATGAGCATGGGCTTACGATGGCCCGTACTTACACTGTAAACATTTTTTATTGAAAATTAATATACCGGTATAAAAAGCTTCGATGCATATACCGTATATTAATTTCCAGATACATTCGTCATTGACAAATACAATACTGGTATAGTGAAAATAAGCAATCGGTTTTTAATATTATGAACCACTTGACTTTTGATTTTCCAAACTCTCGCGTAAAATCGCAAGCGGTGTGCATAGGAAGTAGTGGACTGATGTACTTAGAATTTACTGTACCTGCACTGGATTGTATAACCTCTGTGAAGTAAAATTGAAGTATTGCTGTATATTAATTTTTTCATTGGAATCTGCCTGAGTATGTCTTATTCAGGCTTTTACGTTGCCCCTCACTTCTTTCTTACATTTGCATGAGGGCACAAGGGAACTTCGGTAATCCTAGCTGGTACAGGTGGCTTCATTTTTACTGAGTTACTGATGAGCCCCTTATGAAGAACAGGACGATAACTTCACGTCAGTATATGGACGGCTGGTGACTTACGATAGCCCGTACTTATACACGAAACGGCGAACAACCACTTGCGAAAAACGTTTCGGGTTGTTCGCCATCTAGTGGAATTGAGCCAGGTTCCCCGTGACAAAAGAGAAGGGGTACACTTTTTTATTTTCTATACCTGCCGGTGAATTTACCACTCGGCGTATATTATTTCCTAATTAATCTACAGGATTTAAAAATTTCATATACTTGGGGAAATTATGTTTATTAATATTTTTCAGTAGCACTGGTGCATTTCCTTTCAAGCGAAGATCAGAAAATTCCAAGAACCGGAATCTTATATTTACTAGGCGAATGTGCGTTATATTTTAGCTTGGATATGAAGTGTCCTCAAGAGTACATTAAGTTTCCTTCACTGGTCTATCAACAGTTCAATCGATGCACACGTACTGCAATTTTAAAATACCGGTATCGTAGAATTCATATACGATCATCAAATTTACAATAAAGGTATATTAAAATGGAGTTCATATACCTGATTCGGAAATCTCATATCCCTTTGTATATTAAATTCACTTGTATTTTTTACAGTGTATACACTGACCGACGAACAATATTGCTTGCGAGAAAAATTTTGGGTCATTTGCCATCTAGCGGGGCTAAGTCGGATTCCGTGAGGCAGGACCGAGGGGGTCCACTTCTTCTTTTACTATACCTGTCGGCGAACTTACGACTCACGTCTATTATCTTCTAATTTATATACAGGGTTTTTATATTTAAACAACTTCAAGAAATCACTTTTATTAACATTTCTGCCATCCCATATTTACTATATACAAATGCGCAATGAATTGTAACTTGGTTACAAAATGTCCTAAAGCGTTTATTAACTTTTGATCACGGATCTGTTGGTAGATCAATCGGTACGAACGTACTGTCATGTTTAAATGCTAGTTTCGTCAGATTCTCGAAATATTATCAAATTTACAATAAAAGTATATTAATAGCTATTCATAATAAAATTTGACTTCGCTATCTTTTTTTTTGTTTAGGTTAATGCATTAATATAATTTTTCACAAACTTTAAAATCTAAAAAATTCGAACCATATTGCTTATTATGACAAAAATATGTACTAATAATTTTTTTTCGGAAATTTCAAAACTCTGTAAAATCCTAACCGCCATTCTATTTCAGTTAAATTTAATACCAAGCAACATTTACAGTACCCGCAATTATGAAGAATCATTTTGGAAAATATCATCAGCTTAACGAAAGATAATGAGCGCTCGTCTTTTTTTTGAAAAATTCCACAAACAAAAACTTCTGCATACACTTCGCAACAATCGAAGATGAACTACTGGTTTTGGGCAAAATCTTAACCGAATCAGTTAAACGGTTCTTGAGTTACGGGTGTTTGAAATTCCGAAGCCCTGCACACGCACACACACACACACACACACGCGCGCGCGCGCGCGCGCGCACGCACGCATACGGACACACAAGGATACTTTTTCTAAACTATATTTTCTATTTCTATATTTTCTAAACTATATTTTCATGACATTGTAGTAGTGGCTAGGAGGTAATGGTTTTTGTCGAAGAACATTTTTTCTTGCCTATACCGAGATTCGGCCCTCCGACCCGCTTACTAACATCGCTAATGCAACCGACTGTGCTACAGAGTACTTGCTAATTTGGAATATCTACAAGGTATAATAATAATGGAAGAATGATTCGCAAAACTGAATACTTTCAGTTTAGCATTGCATTAACTTCAGCAAAACATAAGAGAGCGAACTTAAATTTTATACATGAAATCAGGAGTGCATTGCAATAAAAGGACGAAATACAGTTTCGTCATAATTTGTTATGTGTCTCAATTTTTTTTAGAAAATTAACTTTGATAAAAGATAAAGCTGCAAAGTTGAATTTTGGAAATCGTTTTCTGATTGCTTTTTGTTTTTATTTTTTTCACTAAGCTTTTTCCTATGAGAAAGCCAAAATCAATAAACATACTTTCTCATAAAATTATTTTTGCAAACAATACCAGAAATAATGGAGAAGCAATTTGCAAAGTTGAACTTTGCAGCTTTTTTCAAAATTATTATTACGCAAAATGACGCTTTTTAACGGTTTCATTTATTGAAAACGTATGCGAAGTCGACACTAGGCGCGAGGACTACCTTAAGCCCCATCTCCATTTCCTCAAAACCTGGCCTTATGCATAGTCGATTCCCAGAAATGACTATCCTCATATTCGAAACTCTGTATATCATCTACAATGTACACACAGTTTAGCGCTCACTATCATAGGTAAATTGAATAGATATGCGAGGAGGCGTCACTAAATAAATTTCCTGCAACGAGTTATGAGAGGCGACACAATTCTTTCTATGATACACATTGTAAATTCATTAGATTTAATCTCAATAGCAATAGCAATCCATGGTATCTTTCATTCGTCAATAACGACGAGTTTTTTTTTTCGTCACGCTAACTTGTAAAACAAATCTATCGTGCGGCACTAAAAGGCTGCGTGGTTTTCCTTGCCTGAGCACTCCTACCACAATTTACCGGGTCTCTGTGAAGCACGCAACAATATTTCCGAATTCGCAGTCTCGTAAGAACCGTCGGTCGTAGCAAACCATATTTATCCTCGTGACTAAGCCGGAGAAATATATATTCGTTTTCGATGATAGATGCACTCATTTTTTAATTTTTATTTCATATTTATTAAAACTATGATTGTGTATGTTTCGATAAAATATTTGAAAATTTCATTTTAATAATAGATTTTTACTGGACCTGTGTAAGCAATTTAATTTAATATACGAAAGAAAATAAAAATTGGATGTACACCCGAGTAAAAAAAATTATATATGGATGGTTGAAGAATTGATGAAGTTTCAAGCATAATATTAGATACATACATATTTATATATATATATGGACTGTATACTCTCTATATACAATTTACATAAAAACTAAATATAAGTCCAACTCTATTTTATACACGATAGGTTGTATATAGAATTTATACAGCCCATATATAGTCAAATCCCATGTCAGACTAGATACAGTTTTTTTGCTTGGGCGTGTAATAAAATTAGTACATAAATTTTACGTTATACTCGTGTCATCAATTTCTATAGCCGTTTTTGTGAAAGAGTTTCCTGCCCTGTGCATTAATTTTGATAAAAATAATTTAACAGTGTAGGAATTGTGGTTTGTGAGTGTATATCAACATATGTTCGACTTATTTCGAAGGAAAAATCGACGAAAAATGGCGCATTTTGCAAAATTGGACGAGAAGCATCCATTCTACGCTATCGCTGCCTTTCGAATGACCCAGAAACCGGAGGATAGACCGGTTAGCCTGGCAAGCATCTACTGGAAATTTGCAGCCCACAACTTTATTCACAACAGGTGACAGAGCACCGCGCACATGGCCTATAGTAGTGGCCTATAATGAAATGGGAATTATACGCTTCACACGATTATGTTGTGTCCTGTGCTGTGTATAGAATGCTGGTTTTTCACTGGTCCTGACTGTTACAGATATTTCTCAGTGATATTTTTTTAAATTTTCAGTTATATTAATAGCTTGTGTAGCTGATTGTGAGTGTAGAAGGCATGGCTTTGTTCTAGAAAGTTACGCAAGTGTGAGTAAATTTTAGAAAAATGTGGCGAAGTCTGTTACGGTATTTAAGGAGGATCGAGCGTTACAATGTCATCAGGAAAAACATGCTGATTTTTTTTTCACTCATTGATATGAATAGTCTAAGTGTAACTGCAAACTTGTAATGCGTTCGTCTTCACCATTTTGAGAAATATCTTTTTCTAATTTGCACAACTCAACGTTCATTCTCATGGCAGATTGAAAATAAGCGATGAATTTTAATATTCCTAGAGTAGTTCATGTAGAAACGTTGCAAACAAATTATTGAAAACTTTAAGGAATATTGTTAGGAAGCTGTGTACAAAAATGCAGACTCTTGTTCTTCACCGTTAGTTAACAATATGTTATTACATGGAACTTTGCGGCTTTATCTCGACACGCTTGGCACGTGCGTGTGAGAGGCAACATGGCGGACCTCTCACTCGCACACGATCTGCCCCGCACCTTGCGCGCCACCTAGCCTATCCCCTCCGAGCCTCGAGCTCGACCCTCCTTACGAAAATATAGCAATGATTTGACTCCGATAGTCGTCATCGAGCCTCCTTAAGGATTTACGAAATTTCGCAAATGCATATCGCAATCCAAGCGATATTGTATTGCGAAATGCATTGGCGAAAATTTGTTAAACAATATCAATTGTTTTCGAGCATCCTGGTAATTCTACCATCTTCAGAGAAATTAATATTCATTAATATTTAAGAAAGTTATCTTGATTTAAAAAATTAAAAACCAAATTACGACATGAAAAAAAAAGAAAAAATATGGAAAAATTGTAAATATTGAGATCACATTATCGCATGGCGCTCAAGAATCATATTTTAAATCATAGAATCAGTGCGATTTTTTTCAGATTTTTAAAAACGGCGTTTTTGAAATTGGTTTTTTTTTTCATGGATTTAAAAATGTTACTGGTGCTAAAAAAATCTGAAAAAAATTCCGAGGCCTTTATGGGTCGGTAATAACATAATAGCAAAAAATGAACAAAATCGATGAGGGTAAAGGTCATGGCCTTCTGATTTGACGTGGAATGCCCCGTATGTAATATCGTCAATCATACATTTTTTTTGGATGCTTGATAAGAATTGTGTACTCAAGATTAAATTTTTTTTATTTACAAATTTTGCCAAAATATAACAAATTCCGAGTTTTTTCAAATTCTGAATTGCCGGAATATCTTAAATTGTATGCAAATTGATTGTACTGTACGTACATATATATAGACATATAGACGTTTTATTATATACGGATAGTAAAAATACAAGATCATAGTGATTGTAATGCAAATTACAATTTATCATTAGATTCACACAGATACCTTAACTATTTCATTGTTAACGTATATCTGTTCCATAGTCTTTCCACATAACCTTCAATTAGTTATAACGATGCGGCTGATTATAGGTAATTACGGTAAGAATTGAAAAAGCTAATGTGAGCATCGTGACTTTTTTTTCTAATGCGCTTTTTATAAATAATATTTGTAAGTGCGCATGACTACATTATATTAAATATATAATCCATCATGGCACATTTTGAAAGTCGAAAAATCGAAAAAGTCAGTTTTCGAGCATTCTGATTGGTCGTCGATGTTTTGTTGCACAATCAACTTCAGACTGTCATGATCACTGCAATCATGTTTCGCACATAGTTTGAATGGTTATATTATTGTATTGTGAAAAACATGAGGTGAATGACCCCATTAATGATCTTCTAAGCTCAGCACGTTATTCTTGAGGCAGGAAGGTGGATAGAAATAGCAGATTGATGGAATTTAAAGTGAACCTCAAAGTCTTTATTAAATTTAACGAATGTTGTACTTTGTTTTATTTTGAACTAATAATTTTAAAATATATGCCGTCATGTAAAAGACCCGATTAGTGTCCTACAATTTTCTCATGTGGCCTATTATATGTCCTATGAAAGACTCAATCACTGATCTATGCCGTCTTACATCTATATTCGATTAGTGACTAAATAACAAGATCTTGTCAGATATTTTATAGGTTATTCATACAAGAATGTTGTAACAAAGTTACTCATCGATTTATCAGTCCGATTGAGCCGCCAGTCCGGTCGAGTTGCGGACACAACTCGGTTTCGGGAACCATTTTCTCACCTATATATTTTCCGTCGTAACAGTAATAATTTGTTTTCTTAATACATTCATAATTGTTCTTAACATTCGTCATTCATATACATAATTCAAGAAAATTCATTCGGGTCAAATAATGTGAGGTTTTCGCCAAATAATGATTTTGTCAAAAAAGATTTGGCCTCAAAAATGGCCAGCGACTTCGAATCGCATTCCAGAAAAAAATCTTGAAAGATCGATATTCATATACAGAACTTCAGAACATTTATTCAGCTGAAAAGGAACGATACCTTTAATGGAAGAAAAAACATTGCATTGATAATTTTTTTCGGTCAATTTGAGTTCGCTTGAGTTACAATGTCTCATATGAATCTGCATCAATATTTTTGTTGCAGGCTATAAAATTGCACACATTTTTATTTTCTAGAATTGTATGTACGAAAAAACTGAACCAAAATAGAGCTGTTTGAAAGTACAATAAGAAATTCTGAAATCTCATAAGATTTCTATTTTATCGAATTGAAATTCGATGAAATTTTACAATTACCAAAATCGATTTGCCGAATTTTTTTTTTATTTCAGGAAAAAACAACTCTGGTGACTAAATTCGATAGAATTGCTCATATTTCAAATCAATGATTTGGTGTATTAATTTTTTTTTGTCAAAGTAAATTTCAATAATTCCATAATTTCTCAATAACAACAGACAAATATCGAAAATAGCATTGAGAATTTACCAGTCGTTCGATTTAAGGTTTCTGCATCTTTAATTAATAATCAAATTAATATTTTCCTAATAAAGTTGAAAAATACGCATTTTATTCATGAGTAGTGCGAGCATCGCTTTAACGTTTTGCCACAATGCATTTTGCCTACCTCTTCCCATGATAACAGAAAAGCCTTGTTAGAAAATCGCTATTGTTTTATGTGAATGCACAACAATACCTTGATTTGTCGTTGGTCAAGATCTTGGCCTGAATTCCCATTGCGATGAAATTGTAGCTGAAAATTTGCCAACTTCTCTTCAAATATATTTCGCCAATGTCACCGAAAGTGAGAATCTCGGTTAAGGCAGTCCTTTTGTAGTACAGTGTGACCCCGCATGAGATTCAGAGATGATCGACACACTTTTATGGAATAAAAATCTTTTAAAAGAAGCTGTAAGATAAAACTTTACGAATTGCTTTC
This sequence comes from Tromatobia lineatoria, assembly GCA_949699805.1. Lineage (NCBI taxonomy): Eukaryota > Metazoa > Arthropoda > Insecta > Hymenoptera > Ichneumonidae > Tromatobia > Tromatobia lineatoria. The sequence continues at coordinate 7,743,931 of OX453035.1, read as the reverse complement.
TCGAAATTTTTTTTTACAAAGCTACATCTATCAGGAAGTATGTTAACCAATTTTGGCTTTCTCATAGAAGAAGCTTTGTAAAAAAAACCAAGGATAACGAGAAAACAAATTGCAAAGTTCAACTTTGTGGGTTTATTTTTTATAAACGTTAATCTTGTGAGAAATTCGAACTCCGTAACAAATGGTGACGAAACTGTGTACCTCATCTTGATGCTGAATACTACTGATTTCATGTATGAAATTTGAATCCACTGTCTTATGTTTTGTTGAAGGTAATGCAATAATGTTATTTTATCTAAAAGTTAAGATAAATCTGGTTTCGTTATATCATGTTTTGTCACAGTTAGGGCAAAAAAAGGAATTTTTCGAAAATTTCAATACCCCATAAAATTTGAACCGCTTTTCCGATTTCAGTCATATTCGATTTATATGAATAATAAAAAAAGATAATAACGGAATCTAACTGCAATATTATCTTGCAGTCTGAAAAAAACTACTATCAGTAAGCTTGTGCGATGTTCAATGAGGACTGTAAATATTCACACTGATTGTAAATGCTTAAATTTAAAATTTGCATAAGCAAATTAGATGACAGGTTATTTAAACTCATGAAGTGAAACTGTAAACGCTCATACAAGCATCGTCTCATATCACTTTTGATAACTCACTTACCATTGCAGATGAACTCTTAAACCAGCAGAAGCTTAATATACACTATAACATTCCACCATAACTGAAATATTAATTCAACTTGTCAAAGTATTACAGTGTCGCCGATAAAACCGCCTAAACGACAGACAGATGTGAAGAGACGGCACGCACGTACTTGTTCGCGCCACCTCGTGAGAGTGGGTCGTAGCTTGAATTCGAATTTGAAACCGTGATCGTGATGAATTACAGTGAGAAACGTAGATTACAAATCATGTACGAAATTCGGTTGGAGGTGAAAATAGCAAATGACCAAAATATCAAATAGCTAAAACGGTGAATTTCAAAATAACGAACGTTAGAATCCAGAATGGCCGCCATTATGACATTCGTTATTGCAGTCATTCGCTATTTTGATCATTCGCTTTTCTTACCACTATCTTATTAAAATGCAAGTAGCGAATTATTAAAATATCGAATAAGTAAAATAGCAAATTTCATAATGACGGCCGTTCTATACTCAGTCATTCATTATTTCGAAATTCACCATTTTTCCGGTTTGTTGTTGTCGTCATTCGCTATTTTGAGCCCCACCTATAAGTGTGATGAGAAAGTCAAGTGCTGTGAATACGCCATTAGCAATTTTTTCCCGAAAACCACTTTTCTCAATATTTTGGACCATTTTGAGTGGCCGGACATAATAAGCGCATAAAAAAGATTTGTTCACAAAAACAGAGCTTCATTTATGACGAACCAAAAAAACTAATTTTGACCTCTCTTCGGGCCCTTAGATAGATGTAGCCCCTCAATGTTCTCACACAGCGCACGTAGATATATAGTGCCGTGCAATATGATTAGTCTGTGGAAAATAGACTGGTATCGGTCGTAGCATGAGCATTGGGGATAAAGTACATTGTAATATGTTTACCTTCAATATTTCCATTTGTTCGCAGAATTCAAGAATCCGATGGAGGCTTCTTCGAAAACTTGGGTACACTACTGGCGGAAAAGGCCCGAGCTCAAGAAGTGGTGGAGGGCCCTTTACCGTCAAGAGATGAGGCAAAGGAAGTCGAGAGTCCAGATGACGACGAAGGAAGTGATGCTAGAAGCATTGATGAACCAACCGAGGCGTTACTGGAATCCGACAGTGACAGGGACGAGAACGAACATGCGACTGATCTACTCGTTGGCTCAGTCGGTTGGAATGTAAGCACATCGATTTTTTATATCTATCATTAAGCGGATATGAAGTCTATAATTCTCGTCTTATCGATGGACAGAACACATCATTCTCCCACTAAAAATAATAACCATATAAAATGTATATCGGACATTCCATAGCAATTCGATCAGCTTCTGCACTCAGAGGAATCGTGACATACACTACTATAAAGTGACAACTGTTAATTTTTAGACCGTGACATTTTTTTTTCATAGTTACGCTAACTATGAAAATAGGTATCGTAGTTTTTGGTAGTTGGTGAATATAGCATAACTATTCCTAATCTCAATATTTGACAGTTGTGGCAAGTGAAAATCAATAAATGTCGCTTTATAGTTTCTAATACCATGATTTTCTCTTCGTGTAAAACTAACCATCGTGACCACGCGTCTTTATATCTCGGACATTAGCTTACCTCAGAATATCTTCGAAAAAATATCCTGCGCCAAAATATCTCTGGAAAAAAAATATCCCACAAACAAAATCTTCATCCGGTAGAAACATGCTAAAATAATTTTGTGATATCTTAACAAGAAAATATCATGCGCAAATGAAATTTGGGTTACCATTTCTATGTAACGAGAAATTGTATAAATTTTTTCTTCCTTATGTCGGGTATTATGCGATTGAATTGATTTATCATTATCATTACCCGGTCCATACAATACATTTTGCAGTTTTATAATTTTATCTTGTGACTTTATTTTTTAAGTTTCTTTCGTTGCGTGCTCATTTCGAATTCTATACGTACATTTCTGGGGTGCAGGGGCGAAGCCCCGCACGAGATTTGAACGAAAACATCGAGCGTTTTTTTCTTTCAGATATTTTGTGGAAGATATCCTGTAAGTTATTTTCCGTTTCAAAATTCTTTAATGGAGGGTTATTGTTATGTTTAGGTAATATAATTTGTTGAACAACCATACAAAGATAGAAAATATCTTGAGAGCCGTGAGACATGTCGACTCAGCGACCTCTAGGAAAAGATTGTTGGTATTTTCTTAACTATGTGAAGCCTGAAACATTTGACAAAAGCCCCGATATGATGTTTTAACTCGAATACATTACAGTTATGAGAGAGGAAATTGTGGAGGGGGACTGCCACCCCCCATTACGAAAATAGTGATTCGGCTCTTTAGGTTCTGTAGTGGCTAACCGGAGTTGTAAGTAGAGCTTAAATGCCTAAGCAAGTTTTAATCCTTTCATTTTGGGTTCAAGAGCGGAGCCCCCATGGGGTGGCTGAAAATAGTAGAGGGGCGGAGTCCGTTATAATATTTTTTGGGTGTTTTAAGTTCGATTGGTTCCTTCGGTATATGACGGCTATTTTGGCAAATTTTTAAAGACATTTTGTCCAGTATATTTTGTTGCAGGTTTTTTTTTCATTTTCCGTCTTAGAATTCTAGAAGGAAGACTTTATGATAGAAGAAATTTTGGGAGTGGTTTTTTCGTTGTCCAGGATATTCGATCGATCAGGTATTTTTTAATGAGATATTTTGTTGTGGACATTCTGTCGCAGATTTTTGATAAACATTTTAACGGACTTATGGCTGATAAAGTAAAAAACAAAAAAAAATTTCTAATAATGGCATTTTTTAGGATATGAACAATATCGAAAATTTGTTGGGTATTTTCCAATATCAATAACCTAAATTGTTATAACTTTGTTCTTACGTTGAATGCGATAATGTGTATTAAATAAAAAATCGAGTTCTCAAATTCCTAGAATGCATGGTTATTTTCATGTACTGTTCCAGTAATAATTTATTTAATAACCATGCTTTGTAATTTCCAATCTCCGGATTATCAAAATTGATTTATCTGCGTCAAATGTACATGATTCATACCTATTTGTATCGGAAAAGTGCAAAAGTTTATAACAGTCTATAGAATGCCCCTATAGAAATATATATACTTATGTATAGTGGATTCAATGTTACAGTACATGTGTGTAGGGCTGTTACAAGAGTAGATATTGAAGCAAGCCTGAACAGGTCATCTGTTCAACATCTTGGCGAGATTACGAATCGGTTTTCAATACCTTTTTTACACTCTTCGTCTATAGAGGCAGCCAGGCGCAAGAGATAACTAATTCATAACACGTGCCGAATGAGAAAGCGAAAGAAAAATTGCAAGTGCGTGGGAAGATATATTTCGCGTGAAGACGTAGAGGTCTCTAAACATCCGCTGTTAATTTCGAACACGTAATCGCCACCCTATCTAGTGGATGCAAAAAAAACAGCTTCACTTTCGCGCTATCTAGAAATGATAATAAATTTATTTTGAATGCGAAAAGAATATCATTTCGTGGTTGCGCAAAATCACTTACCTTCAACATTTATCTAGAGAATTGAATGAAAACTGATTAACCTTAACGCTATCCAGAAACAATAATAATTTTATTTTAAATGCATAAAAATATTTTTTGCTGATTATTTGAAACCTCATTTCGCGGTTGCGCACCATGGCTCATTTTTAACTTTTACCCAGAGGCATAAATAAAAACTATTCGTCCTGTTAGCCAGAAACAATAATAAATTCATTTAAAATGCATAACAATATTATGTCCTGATTTTGGTGACATAACCTTATTTCGTGCTTACACAGAATGGCGCATTTTTAATTTTATTTAGGGGAATAATTAAAAACTTAGGCTGAAGGACTCCGTTCGATAGCCTATTGGCAACGCGTTTACGGTTAATTGGCATTAATTGGTTAGAAAAAAAAAAATGTAAAGAGTATTGTTAATGAAACTCTTTTACTACTACTACTAAAATCTGCTTGACCTCAACGTTAGCCAGAAACAATAATAAATTAATTTCAATGCATGAAAATATTTTTTCCCGACTTCTCTGAAACAACCTCAATTCGTGGGTGCGCAAAATGGCTCAATTTCAATCTTCGTTTAGAGAATAAAAACTGCTTGACGTTATGCTATTCAGAAATAATAATAAAGTCATTTTAAACGCACGAAAATATTTTCTCCTGATTTCGTTGAAATAACCTCAAACTTTGGTTGCGCAAAATAGCTCGTTTTTGCATAATTATAATTTTTGACATATATACTTACTGATTTGTAAATAGAAGATTTTTCAAAAGAAAATTATCATCAACAAAATTTTTTTCCTAATGACTTTTTTTAGGTGACTCGGTCTTCTTAAATTTAATATATCAGGTGGCAAAAAAAGTCGGTAATGTAATTCTGCGAACCGTTTAACAGTGTGGATACAGGATACTACTTTTAATATTCCATCACGAATGCATTCTGCGACAAATAGAATAAGACATCGAACAGTAAAATCTGTTCACTGGTTCGGTCTAAAAACTACAAGTTAAACATTTGACTTTCTGCCTCACACTATTTTGCTTTAACTGCTCGTCTTTATTGCAGAATTATAATTATTGACATATGGGGCATTCCATATCGATTCGACGTGGGTCTGACCTTCGACTTCTCCGATTTAGCTTGTATTTTCTCGTTCTTTTTTAGACCCCGTTGGATTTTTTCGTAGGATTCCATAGTCCCTCAAACGCGCCCGATTGTTTTTCCCCTGAGCGAATTTTTATTTAAACATATTTTTTTTTAACGCGACATATCGAATGCCAGAATTGCAAAATCTGAAAAATGTTGAAAATTATTTTGTTGAATATCAAAATTTTATAGCATATAGCCAAAGTGCTCAAACTTTTGTTTCCTTTAGTTTTTGCACTTTTTTTATTTAAAAAATTGTTTGAGGACTGGTCAAATATTTCGTGCTAGAATGAGGTTGTACGCTGTTGAAATGTAGTCTTAGTCCGGAAAAATCTGAAAATATCCGGTTTCACATAAATCAACGTTTGACTAGTCATCATCAGTACATTATATTTTTTTTAAATTAATTAATAACTTCAATAAAAAAAGTTTAAAAATTATAAGAAGGAAAATGGTGCCCACTTTGACTATAAGCTAGAAAATGTTGATACTCAACAAACTATTTATCAAATTTTGAAATTTCGGCATAAGATATGGCATTTAAAAAAACAACATCAAAAAAACTTGTAAAGAAAAAATCAAAAATAAAAATCGGATCGCATTTAAAGGTCTGAACAATCCTACAAAAAATCACGAGCGAAATTAGGGAGGTCGACGGTAAGACGCAGGTTGAATAGGGATAAAATGCCCCATATACTTAATGATTTTTAAATTTTTCAAATGTAAGTTTTATTGAAGAAGGTTATAACCCACAGAATTTTTTTCCTCGTGACTTTTTTTAGGTGACTCGGTCTTCTCAAATTTAATATAATAGTTATCAAAGAAAAATTGTCGGTATTGTAAATTTCAGAACATTTTAAAGAGTGTGGATACTGAATGCTTCTGTTAATATTTCGTTACGTTTCGTTCGTTAGCTGTGAAGTATTACTCCATGCTAAGTCGACCCTCGAAGTGTCTACAGTCGAAAAATAGAATTTCCGCGCTACTTTCGGAGTACGTGAAGACCTATTCGGCTCAAGGGTAGTTATTCCAAGCGAGTGAGACCTGTGGATTCGGTCTGGGCGTGAGACATGTAAAAGCGGCTGTTATCTCGTGGTGCTCATAAATCACGGTAATTCATTCACTCTCCTGGTCCGAATCGACTCATTCTCCTGGCTTCTATTATCCATGTCTACTGCTGTCCATGTGTAATGACCAGACCATACGTCTAGAGGTCGCAAGACGTCGTGCAATCATTACAAAACCGAGAGACTGCAGTTTCCTTGAGTGTGAAAAAAAAATTAATTTAATTTCAATTTCGGTAGTTTTATCGGTACAGACTGCTTGAACGTGAAATTCAGACAGAATTTTGAACACTTCTAGATCGTATAAAAATCGGGAAAAAATCGACCCCATTGAAGATGCTGAGAATATTGATTTAAAGAAATAATTATCTCCGATTGTTATTACCAAATTAATGAAGAAAAAGGGTTAGATAAATTACCCGTTGACCTAACTTTTATTCAAACAAAAATGATTTGCCTATATTTTTGGAAACGTACAAATTTTTCAAAATTTCATCTAATTGTCGAAGTTTCAACCCAAGTGCAAACTTCAGTTTCAACTTAAATGCGAACTTAAGTTCCAACTTAAATGCAAACTCAAGTTTCAACTTAAATACAAACTTAAGTTTCAACTTAAGTGCAAACTTGAGTTTCAACTTAAATGCAAACTTAAGTTTCAACTTAAATGCAAACTTAAGTTCCAACTTAAATGCAAACTTAAGTTTCCGGTCACTTTACTTGCACTTGCAAGCTCGAATTTCAACCCAAGGGCAAACTTCAGTCTTAGCTCCAGTTCAGACTCAAACTAAACTTACCTAAAAAAAAAACTTAATTCACAACTTAATGTGGAGCTTAAGTTCGAGCTTGCGTTGCAACCTAAAATGGAACTAGACATTGGACCTTCTTAAATCAAGATAAAACTTGAGTTACAATCCAAGTTAGATCTCAACTTCGAACTTGAATCCAAACTCGGGACTATGAAACTGACCCCGAATGTATTCAGCAGTTCACGTCATTTCCCGAATTTGAGATAATGTGTCGAAATAAGATACATGGCGTAGATACAGACGCAATGGAAATTTTAAGACGAGATAAAACTCAGCTAAACGCTCTGCGCCTGCGTAACATCGCGAAGATTCCTGACGTCGATGAACGCCCGCGTAAAGTCCAAACGTCGTGGTCGTCCCGGTGACGACGACCACGAGGATTCGTCGACGAATTTACTGTCCGGTTCGCTCGTCGGTCTATCTATTCCTGGCGGTCTCGAGTTCGCTGCATTTACGCCACTGGCTTGTCCACTCTTCTTTCTCACATTGATCTCTTCGCTATCGCGACGAATGGTAGATCAGTCACAAGAGCTTCCTTTTCATTTCCAATCAAAACGATCAATTACCGCCCGCATCAACGTGGTGATTATACGCCGCGCAACGTTAACGCGACTCTCGTGGTCAACGACGTCGGAGAAACTGCACTCTGGAGGACACAGTGTCCGAGCTGACGAATGACCGTCACAACCACATTAAGTTCGCGCCGCAGTGTATTTCGTGTGACCGCTACCAGTGAACAGTAACAATAACAAGCGAGTTTATGATCTCTGCGTTATGTGTTACGTGTTACCACATGAGCTGCCACAGCTTCTGTGTGTTTTATGAGAATCTAACGATTTGTGATCAGGTGTTCGGATTTCAGAACGTTTTAGTGTTTTAGTTTCGATGCGAAATTACGTGAGTGTTGGAAATTTGATTCAGTGAAGCAGGTGATTCTTAAGTGACCGGCCATAAAAAAATAGCTCGATATATGGCTTTGGATATTTGAATAATTGAAAATGATGGGTGAAAATTTGTGTACATGTGATTGAGGCAGAAAATGGGTTTAAAAAAATTTTTTTTGGAAATAAATGCCGAGTATATGATGTAATGTTGTAACGAGGCGTTTTCGCATTTAGGTAATATAGATATATTCATATATTTCGTTATAAAAACAGACAAGCAAAAATGATTTTTTAGCTTGGGAATAATAATAATTGTAACGCGGATAATTAAAAGTTGTGGATGAGTGATTTTTGTATAGCTTTGGTTAACTCCGAGTTGAATAACATTTTTTGAGGCCGTTGTTTGGATAGGTAACTGCTCAGCCGTACAATAGTCGTCGGGCCAATTTTCGAAACAGTTTTTTTCGAAGTTTTTTGTGTAGCCTCATACAATGGAAATACAGTGAAAATAAAGCGGACTGGATCGATCAGGTTTTTCGCAATTTCTCTTCGTGGCGTGCAAACGCCATATAGTGAAAAAGTGGCGGCTGACAATACTCTGAGTGTGGAAGAAGTAATAAAGGAGAAAGGACAGTTGAATTTCATAGGCGTACTGAAAAATAGCCAATGGAAGGGGATTTAAAAAAAGAAATAAGCAGATCCGCTTGAATTTGAGAAAATTTTGAGGGAACCTCTTCAGTAGTTAGTGTTTCGATGACATTTTTTGTTAAAGTTCATTTATTTTTTAGAACCATGACACTTGTTGAGGACATTTTCTCCAAATTCGTTTTTTTTCAGCCCATGTAGCCATATCACTTTCTGAGGAAGTTTTCCACAAATTCACTTGTTTCCGCCAGGGGCTATAACGCTTCTTGGGGACATTTTGCCCAAATTCACTTTTTTCCTCGAGTGGCCGTAACGCTTTCCGAGGATATTTTGCCCAAATTGACCTTTTTCCCCGAGTGGCCGAAACGCTTTTCGAGAACATTTCGTCCAAATTCCCTTTTTTCCACGAGTGGCCGAAACGCTTTCTGAGGACATTTTATGCAAATTTACTTTTTTCCTCGACTGACTAAAACGATTTTTAACAACACTTTGTCCAAATGCACTTTTTATCCCTAAGTGGTTAAAACATCTTCTGAGAACCTTTTGTCCAAATCCACTTTTTTTTTCGCGAGCGGTTATAACATTTTTTAAAAAGTTTTTCTCCAAATTCAATATTTTTCGGCCCGTGTGGCCGTAACGGTTGCTAGGTCATTTTTTCCAAATACACTTTTTTTCCTCCCAAGTGGCTATAACGCTTTTCGAAAACATTTTGTCTCAATCCACTGTCTTCCCGGAATCGCTGTAACGATTTTTCATGACTTTTGGTCGACATTCATGTTTTTCCTCGAATGACCGTAATGCTTTTAGAAGACATTTTTTGTCCAGATTTACTTTTCCCCAGAATGGCCATAACTTTACTTGACGCTACTTCGTAGTAATTCATTTTTTTTATCGGGTAGCCGCAATGCCTTCAAGGACATTTGTCCAGATTAATTTTTTTCCTTGACTGACTGTAATGCTGTTACGTCGACAGTTCGTCGAAATACACTTTTTTCCCTAAATGGCCGTAAACCTTTTTAAGGACGTTTTGTCTATATCCAGTTTTTGCTCTAAATAGCCGTAACATTTTATGGAGGCATTTTGTCCAAATTTACACATTTCGCGAATGGGCTTCTCAAGCACATTTTGGCTTATTTCACTCTTTCCCCGAAAAAGCGTAATGACTTATGCATTTGAAGGACAACTTGTCCGAATTCAATTTTCATTTCGAATGGCCGTAATGTTTGTTAAGGACATTTTGGCCACATTCACTTTTTTCTCCTCTCCGATACAACGTGTTTTGAATACGTTTTATCCAAATCCCCCCAAATGGCTGTAACTCCTTTTGACAACATTTGTGACGAAAATCCTTCGCCAAATATGTCTTTAAATCAAATGAATAGTCTGCAACAAAAAGACGTTGCTTACAAGCTGTCAATCAGTTTCAGTTAACAAGTCGCCTCCATTGATTCCATATTTAGTATATCGTTGACTTCCGTCTTTCCGTTTTTCAATGATAACTAAAAGTAGCAACAGCATTTGAAAATCTATCACAAACTCGTTTCCAATTGAAAGTTCGATTAAACTGAATACTTCGACGAACGGAATGAATAAACTGTTCCCTCCAAAATAAAGTCACTTTTTCGGCATTGAAATTCTGATCAAATTAAGTAAAATAGAAACAAAGAAGAATTGCAATGAAGAAAGCTGAACATTTTTATGTCCTAGAAGGACGTGTATAAAAAAACATCTTGGATGATTCACTGAAATAGATCTTCGAAGACTGATCACACAGTTATCCGAACAATTTCTGGCAAACACTCAGAAAGCTTACTTTACAAATGTAACTCTGCGGAAGAGTCGTATACGAATGGTCGTGGAGACTCTGAGCAGGTTTAAAGGTCTCGGACTCAAGTCCGTTGTCCGAGACGACAAAATTCAAAGCCCTCACAATCAACGCACCACTCTTCTAATTTTCAGCCCGGCCTACGCTGTGCACCTCTTCACTATACACCAAATAGTTGATGTAGTTCTTGCGACGGTGTCAATTTTGCACACAGAAAAAAAGAATCAGTTGAATCAACAAAATTTTATTGGCTCCAATGCAATCGCACGCGTCTTTACGCTCAAATAAATATTATATACTATGAACAAAATATTTTGTTTTTTGTGTAAAATGAAATACAGTACTTACAATATGATATTGAGTTATTTGAACCAAATCCGATTTATAATGATCAAATATTTCGTCAATTTGACATAAATGTTTATTTTTATAGAATAACATGTTGATGTTTTTACATTACATTGATTTTCAGAAAAATACAGATCATGTTTTTCATGTATGTATTTCTTCGCAAAATGTAAAACTTTGTTTAGAAATCAAAAAATGATTTGTTGACTTGACTGAATCAGGCTTGTAACAAAAGTTGGCCAAAAGTTAAAGCAACCCAACATTAGTTTGAACTACGCGAATGCAATGATCATTACCAGACAAAATGGTACATGTATTGTGGAATTAAGAATGAAAGTGGTTTTTCTCGTCTCGGGGATAAAATCAGGAGTATTGGATGGGAGCTAGTTAAAAGCTAAAAGGTTCTAAAAAGTCGCTTAGCGTAAAGAAAAAAATGTTTAAGAAATGATATAACTTTTTAAAAAAACCATTTTTTGTGATCAAAAAATTTTTTCCGAAATATCTCATTGGTACTATCAAAAAGAGGAACCCTTAAGAAATAACATTTATTTTGTTGATAGAACTAAAATTTTTCAAATTCAAACAAACGTTTGTAGACATGACAAAATGTCGAATCAACAAAGCGCATTTAGTTAATTCAACTGAATTTTTTTTTTTTTCGATGATAAGTTTTCGAACAATGACAGGGAATTTCAAATACTTCTCGATAATAAAAAAATCTTTAAAAAATCATGCATATTAAAGGCTTTCAAAAAATTAAGTTTGCGTAATAATAATTCTGAAATGTTATCAAAAAATTAATAAAAAATAAAATTTTGTAACAAATCTTTCGACATCTAATTTTTTGTTTCGGTAAAAATGATTCGTTTATTTTTCTGAACACGCATGGATTTTCCAAAAGCATTCAATTCCATTTGTATTTTTCGTTTTTCACATAGTAAAAATCACAAGATTCAAAGTAAATCTAAAAATTTTGAAAAACTTATAAAGCTTCAGAAAAATGAACGAATTATTTTCGATAATCTCGGGCCATAGCGCATAAGTCAGTTGCATTGGATTATTTTTGTATCAAAATATTTATTCATATAGTTAATCTACGGATAAACACAACTCCCAAGTTTGAAAACATTCTATGTAATAATTTCTCTGTTAAAAAATCCCGGAAATCACTTGACGTTAGAGCGTTTACACTGGTATAGCCCCTCAACTTATTCCGATCTTCCTGCAGAATCCAATGAATTTAAATCCGGCCATATCCAAAGCTTCTCGGTCAAATGGAAACGGCGCATAAAACTGATTAGAAAAGGAGATTGATGGAAAGTGTAAAATTAGTCAAGAACATATTGCGTAACACCAAAGAAACGGGTTGGTTGATTTTGTTTCCGTTGATTTCAACGGAATACTTCTTTGATTTCAATAAAATAGTGCAATTAAATTTCAAAGAGAATATTTCATTGCCATTGTAAAGAAACATTTTCTTAGTGAATATATAATGACGAAACAGTTTCATTGTTTAAAAGAAAAGTTTTCATTGATCCGAAGAAACGGTTTCCTTGATTCATCGAAAAGACATATACTTGATGGCAGCTAGTGCTGAAAATATCATCGTCCAGTGTTGAGCAGCTACAAGATAAACGGCCCTGTTTCTGACACTAGCCCAGTTCTGGACACGACTACTTTAGCATAGACGGTTTCTCCTACCATTCCAGAAACAGCCAATAGCGAATTCGAAAATGGTGGTGTCAGAAACTGTTACACTCGTTGGGTCCTCGTTTACCCTACACTGTTAAAAAAATCTGCTTGGAATTTAGTGTACTCTTATTGGAAGTTTTTATTTATAAACTAGTATATGAATTTTAGTATACAAGTGTAATATAAAATTTATGTATGGTACATCATATTCGATAATTTACTTTAATTTCACAGTAAAATTACTTGAATTTTAATAATTTTCTTTAATGTCACTGGGAAACTACATGAATTCTATACCACAATTGTTTATTAAATTTCAATGACGAGCTTATGCACAAAAACTTCCAATCTTTTCCAACAGTGTATGGTTTCACATCAGCAGAGTGAGAGGGCTCCCCATAAAGTGTCGGAAACAGGGCCATTTACCTTAGAGCCGTCTCTCTCGCACCTAACCTCACTTTTTGTGTTTTCCGGTTCTCCTGAACAAACGGCTTGAAGTTTCAAGGAGCCCGTTCCTTAACCCATTTCTTCCGTACTTAAGTATGTTCTCTCTAAATTTGAGCTCTATCTGCCGAGTAGCATAGGAAAAAATAGGTCTCCAAATTCTGAGGTGGGTAGAGGAAGTACCGCTGCCTCTTTTGTGAAATCAATTAAAAGAACAGAAACGATTTTTTGATTCGATGTCACTACTTTTCAAGTTTAAGATCATTGAATGAAAAGATCGTATTAAAACTCAAGTATTTTTTCATCAGCGACGATTACAGTGAATCAATGAAATCTCCCTTGGTGGAAAAGTGATGAAGAGAATTAATAGGGTCGTGATCGATTTTTCAAATCGTAAATGGATTTTCTGCGTCATGTTGCGATCGGAGGGAAAATAAATAGAAGTTTTCCTTTTTAACTTTCGACTCAGATTGCAGTCGTCTTCACATTAAATAAAAAAAATTAAATTTCCGTTAAGACCACGGAAAGGAGTTGTTTCAATTAATTTTTTCAAAAGCAAATATATATTAACATTGATATCATTCGACACGTCACTTCATTCTTATTTTTCGAAGAAAATGAATTTGAGGGATGTTAATGTCATTTTGTTGAATCCACCGTCGATAATACAAATAAAATATCAACTTCAGGGGTAGGTTCAATTTCAAGCAAATTATAAAAGCGGACTTGTATTCTGCTGTTCATGAAGGTCAATGATTAAAAAGTAGGGTCAAGTCAATGATAGAATATATCGAAAAATTAATATGTTACAAGTATGACATTCATTTATATTGTTACCATTGGAATTATCAAAATAGCATAGCATTCGTGAAGCTTATTTACTTTGAAAAATAATTTTGAAGCGAAGTATCAAGCGACAATAAATGTCGATTCATATTTGCTTTTAAATATCGAGCGAAATATAAATTTTCGAAAAGGAATCCAATGCGAGTAAAAACGTTAAAAACAAACTACTGCTCATTTTCCCAATGGCCGTCTACATTGTTCAAGTAATAGATCTCAGTTAATTTATAGAAAACCAATTTGTAGGAACCGTTAATCAGACATGTCACTGGACATAAGTCAAAGAGTTGAATAACATAAAGAATCAAGACTAATCCTCAACTCAGGAGGAAGCCGATGTGAAGCCGAACATAAATGCCAGAACTTCTGTTTATTATCCCAATGACATAACACTGTCTACTATGAAAAGGGAACGAATCCGAGGGAAATTCTGGAAAACCAGTTCGTAGAAACTGTCAATCGGAAATGTCGGGTGCCTCGCGTATAGCGACCTGATGGTCAATCAACTAATTGCCGTCATATCAACTTTCATTGGACACAATTGTTCAAGCGTACGCGACCAGTTCGTGGTTGCACTTGCTCTACTCCATGTGTCGGCAGTTTAAACGGGATGCGGCCCAGTTATAGCCGGGTTAAAACTACCGTGACCTCCGCATCTGTGTATTTTTTACTCTTTGTTTTTTTTCGTCGAATTGTCATGGTCGAAATCAATTTCCGCGAGCTTAGGCGACAACTTTTTCGCCGTATCAGCTGTAATTAATTCCTCTAGTCTGAAGAGGCGTCTGCTGACTGTATCTTAGTAACGATGAAGACCTCAACTCACCATGAAGTGACTGCTTATCACGGACACTGAAAGAAATATATAATTGCCTGACCTTTTCAAATAAACCATTTACATGATAGTACATTACGATACTAGTACAATGGAACTTTTTCGCTACGAGTGTGAGTTTGCAGCACGAACTGAAGGCGAGGGTTGTAATCACACCAGATCAGAAAAAGTATCTCGCACGAGTATCGTATACAATTTTATGCCACTAGTGCGAGAAATGCCCGTTTCACGCACACTTCACTTCGCTTGCGTGCGTGAAGTAGGCACTTCACGCACACTGTGGTATAAAAATATTTCAATACACTTTTTATTTGAACTAATATATTTGTGTCATTCCACGATATAATAAGTATTTCAATATGATAAAATAAAAATCTGATAAGATATAAGAATTGTTTAATCTCTCATTCAAACGGTCATCTTAGGTCAGTTTCATCGTACATACATTTCTGAAAAATATAAAAAATGTGTGAAAGTTTATAACATACAACAACAAAATTTATAAAGATTTCTATAGGACAGTTCAGCTTAAATTTGTTAAAATTTTCCGAAAAAAATACCAAGAATATATTTTTTCATCGAAGATACTGCTATTCATTCCGCGGGATGAATTTTCTTAACTTCTGTATACGAACAACAAATTGAAATTGTTTTTTGGGATGGGATTTGGAATTCATTTGGCTAAAGAGTGTCGGCACTTTCGGTAAAAAAAATGTTATCAATATTCTTATCGATAAATTTTGGTTAATTGCTGCTAAAACATCCCATATAAATCTATCTTATTCTATTTTTTGTTGCAGGCTATGAAATTACATAGATTTATATTATTCAGAAACAATAAACGATAAGTCTGTCCTGAGATAACGACATTTGAATGGAAAGTAAAAAATTTCTTACATCATCAAATTTTCATTTTATTCGATTTTTATTTAAATTTGTTAAAAATCAAAAATGTTTGGTGGTTGAATTTCATTTTCCATATTTATGAGCCATATACGATGAAACAACTAATTGCATAATGGATTATCAACGAAAACACTAATTGAATAATGGATTATCAACAAAACAACTAATTAAATCATTGTTTGTTAATAAACCAACTAATCAAAAAACTTGTTCTTTAGTTGGTTGATAGACATTCCACAATTCAAAAAATCTTACAAAAACAGAATGCATCGATTGATTTTTATAAAATTAATACCAAGTACAGATTTCAAGTACTCTATATGACATTAAAATTTGAGCTTTTTTACCCGAGTAGTTCACGAGTTGTGGCGAATTGAATTTTCGCCACTTTATCAATCAAACACACACATACAGCCAATTTCTGTAAACCACTTTTCTCGATGTTTAAGGCCATTTCAAGTGTCTGTAATCGTGGAAATGTCGAAAACAAATCATAAAAGCAAGGCTTTTTGGACGACAAAGCAAAATTGTGCACTTTCGTATCTGTATAATGTTTGCTCTGTTTTTCATCGAATTGTCATAGTGGAAATTTAGTTCCACGAGCTTCGGCGACAGCTCGTTCGCCGTATTAATTATAATAAATTCGCCAAGTATGAAGAGGCGTCTGCTGACTGTATCTTTGCAATAATGAAGACCGCTAGCCACAGGTCATCACGGGTGGACAGAGTTCATGAAGGACCTTGACCCCTGAAAAAAGTTGCGTCTGATAAGCGGATTATACTGCTCAACTCCCGCTGATTCTCCTTAACGAAATACTCCCATTGCTGATTTCAACTCCACTTAACATCTATCATTTTATTTTAATTATCTCAGAAGACTGCTCTGTCGGTGTATGGACTACCATAATTGAATAACAGTGAAAACTACATTAGAGAACGACTCAGGGAGAGACAGCTTTATATGTTCATCAAAAGCTTTGTCACATTTAAATTGTTGCAGTAATATATGAATTGAGGTTACTGCTACGATTTATTTTAATATTTAATACAATACTTTCCGTGTGTTGTATTTTCAGATAAAGAAAATATGCGATCTTAAACCAGTGAGCTATATTTTGAGAACGGATTACTATTCCGCCCGGAAGTACACTATTTAAATTAAAACTGACGGCTGCCTACTGATGACTTGTATGAAGTACGATAACTGAATGACACGGGAAACTATGAGGCGAAGCAGCTCTATAACCTTAAGCAAATGGGTCTTGTCTTGTCTTGAATATCTTGAAGTCTAGTTTTCCAAAGCGTTAGAATTTCAAGTCTTATAAAACGCGCGTTAAATTGCTCCTTGTGATTTAATAGGAAGCTAGATCTACCCTCGCGATTACAGAGTGCATCTAATTGAAGCAACGCAAATTGGCGCAGATGCGAATACGACTGGTCCATATAAAAATGATCACATAGAATAGTGATTGATAATTGTCACCATATAGTTACAGTAACTGCGACGATTTATCAAAATTTTCTGGAAAAGACGTTCTGTAATACATGTAGAACAAGTCCCATTTTCGTACGTGCAGTGCGTGGCAGGCGTAGTGTTTTTTGGTTGGGTATGAGGACAACAGATTGCGTATGTGCCTTACCACACTCTCTACTTTTCCACACACTTTTTGCGCACTAGCTACTTCAAGTTCTTGTGTACTTATAGTACACAAAAACTTGAACTACTTGCACGCATACTTTTTGCGTACTGTACGCAATGGAAACTTTGACGCTCATTCTTCGTACATTAATGCGTAAAAGCTCCTTTCACGCACACATGTTGTGCGCTACTTCGCAAACGATACCTTTATGTACACTTTTTGTGCTCTAGTGCGCAAACGCTACTTCCACATACACTTTTTATGCACTAGTGCGCAGACGCTACTTTCGCATGCACTTTTTATGCACTAGTCTGCAAAAATTGTTTTCAAGCGCTATTTTCACGCTCCCTAATTGCATACGTGTGCAATCGCTACTTCAACGTTCACTTTTTTCATATTAGTGCGCAAAAACTACTTTAACACACACTTTTTGTGTACTAATGCGCAACAACTATACTATGACGACAAAGGCCACAGGTCCCTAATGTGGGAGGAGCCAGTTAAGCATTAAGAAAAAACTACTATCACGCATACATTCCGCACATCAGTGCGGAAAACCGACTTTCTCGCATACTTTTTCGTACGTGTGATCAAAAGGTACTTTCACGCTTACTTTTTGTGCACTAGTGGGCAACTAATACTTCCACGCATACCTTTTGCACATTAGTCAGTTAGTGAGTGCGCAAAAGCTAGTTTCACCCACACTTTTTGCACATCAGTGCACAACAGCTACTCTCACGTGCACTTCTGACACGCTGCAGACATAAATCAATACAATAGGCACATCTGTGTGTTTTTGCAGAGCGTGAGTGCCTTAAAGGAGTTTTTTACGCACTTGTGTCAAAAAGTTCGATGTGTCGCCCACTCCTGTTGGCAGTTAGGAATTAGGCAACACCCACTTACGGCTCGTGCGGCCAACGCACTTTTGACCTTCCTTGAAAAACCCATTTTTTTCGCACGAGTATCACAAAGTACTATTTCATGTGTTGCATCGTCAAGCTAAAATTTACCGAGCTAAAACCTCGAGCTGTATTTGGAGAACGAATTACTGTTCCACCCGGAAGTACACTATTTGAATTTAGACCGAACGCTGCCTACCGACGACTTGTACGAAGTGCAATAATGGGATAACACGGGAAATTATAAGGCAAAACAGCTATAAAATCCTACGCCAAAGAGTCTCGTCTTGAATACCGTGGAGACGAATTTTCCAAACGCTTAGAATCTCAAAAGTCTTGCAAAATACGCGTTAAATTGCTGCTCGTGATTCCATTGAAAGCCGGATCCCCCGATTACACAGTGAATCTAATTAGAGCAGCGCGAAGTAGCGCATATGCGAATACGATTGGTTATGCGCGTGCCTCTCGCTCGCTGACAATGGTAGGAAAGTTCGGACTGCTGATGTCCGAACGCGTCTTGGTCAAACAAAGCTACAAGACTCGGAGCTTCCACGTGACCTTCCAGTTCTCGGTTCGCTGTCTTCTCAGCGTTTCACTTCATTTCTTTGTTTTTATCGCTCCCTGAAACACACTCACTCAGTATTGACGTGATAGAGACAAGCGTTTTCACTGATTTAACGCTGAGCTAATGCAGGCGTTCGGTCAAAGTTGAAACGACAATACGATGCAAACGAGCGGCGAGTTGAACCAGGCTGCTCGTCGTAAGAGCTTCGATTGTTGATTTTTTTTTCTCGATATTCCATCCACTTGCGTGTGCGAACGAAGCTGAAGATCTAGACAAGAGAAATGTTCGTGTGTCATCGTTAGCACGTGTGTCAGCGACCTCGAGACGAGAAATAGCTTTGCGCATTTTTCAGTGACTACGCGCAGCTCAACTGTTAAAAAAAGAATTCGCCCGAAGCATCGGTCACCGAAGTGCTGCAACGGAAATAATGTCGGTTTCAACAAACGCGTCTATACAAAGTGACAATTCGTAGGCAACAGACTCAGTGATTGTACAGTGATACGACAATTTACAAAATGAAATTGATGCATATATGCAATGGACAATTAATGTAGGAGCTATTGGCTGCGTCATTTTATCAACAATTAATATAACAATGGTCAGAACAAATACACTGAACAGAATGGGCACTCTTGGTCGAAACCGGAATACCTTTAGGGGTGTTCCCAAAGCGGAAATTGAACGAAAAACGAATGCTATTTTACGAACTATGACGGTAAGTGTAAATCCGCTTGAAGACATTTGTAAACTGCGTAAAGAATCATTTGAATTAAGGAGTTATACGCAGTTGCAAGTCCCAAAAAGTCGTTTTTCTTACGAATTTCGTCTGAAAAGGGATTTAATTTTGATAAATATAAGCAGTATTAATAAATGTAGTGATAGTTTTGATTTCTATCAGCATTTTTCATTTCTTTAAATATTGATTTGCACTGCTCCTGTAGAGGATCTGCTGGACGTCCACCAAAAAAAGTGTCTGGCGGTGAGCACGAAAAATGAAAATGAGTATCGGAAATCTTATTTCTTCTATCAATACCTGAGTAATGTATCTGAGAAGGCCGTGTTAAAATTGCAGACCGATCGGTTGAACGAGATTTGAGAAATCGTGCTCATCGGCTTTGAAAATAATGTTTTGAGAAAGACGCGTTCAAAGTTTTAAGACACGTTTACACATCGTTAGAAATTTCCTCAAAAATATGCATGTATGTCTGAAAATATTTGCCGGATCGATTTGAATATTTCGGAGAATATAGTAAAATATATTTACATCCCAAAAATGCAATAAAAAATAAAAAATTTTGTAAATTTTCAACTGCGTATAATATATATAGCCTATTAACTGTATTAGTTGTTGTGGGTACCTGGCACAAAGTGATTACGTTCGCGTGTACTCACGAATACAACATGTGAAAACAATTAAACTAGATCAGAATCGGAACTTCATGATTTATAAGCCACGCTACTTAAGAATATTTTGGTCGGATTTTTTTTCTACCTTTAATATTTTTTCAGAACATCAGAACAAAACTATCTTTTTTCAAAAAGAGTTGTAACTCTTTTTGTGGACATTTTGTCCCAAATTCATATCTCTCCATTGACCGTAACGGTTTTCGAGGCCATTCAAGGAAAATTAACTTTTTTTCGCAAGTAACCGTAACACATTTTATGGACATTTGGAAAAATGCACTTTTTTGCTGAATGACTGTAACAGTTTTTAAGGAAATTTTGTCCGAAATCACTTTATTCCCCGATTTTCATTATTGCATTTATTAAAATATTTATTTTACATTTTGGGTTAACTATTAACTATATACTATAACTATATAACGGCAAGTTAGCTATTGAAAATAATTGTGTGAAAAATCATTTTTTGGCACTGTCGATTTTTGAGAATAGTCAAACAATAATTATATAAAAAATTTGCGCCACTTGATTGTTGAGAATAGTATGCAAAGCATGAAAAAAGATTGCCAGATCAGAATATTAATAATTTTAGGAGAAAATACATTTTTTTCGAATCAAGGACGATTTCTTATCTTCAAGTGCCACTTTTTTTTTTAAAGTTCAATCAAATTAGTATCAGTTAGTTTTATAATATTAATAGCTTTGAATGATATTTCCAGAGATATGACTTTTTGAAAATGTATGATAGCGACCTAGGGTTCAATGAGAAAGTCTATATACTCAAAATAGGAATAAGACTGACAAAATAATCCAAATTTACACGCTCCGCATGGCCCCTTTTTTCGTTGCCAATCGTGTTGTCGCCTCATTATCGCTAACTTAATTAGACGCCTCGCACGTTGGAATTCCCAAATAATACGGAATAAATTTTCAAAACATCATATCTTTGGAAATATCCATTGGAACTATTAATATTCCATAACCTGATTTATGTCGATTTAACAATACATTTAAAAAAATAGTGGCACTTCAAAATTTAAAAAATATGTCCCACTCGATTCGAAGAAATGTATCTACTTCTACAAGTATTAATATTCTGGCCAATTCTTTTTTTCTTGCTTTATATACTATTTTCAACAATGAAGCGGGGCAGATTTCTTATATAATTTTCTTTGGCTATTTAAGAAAATAGGCAGTGTTAAAAGAACGATGTTTGTTTTTCGGTTTGAGATATGTTGTTAAGCATTAGAAAAGGCATCTCGGTGAATTTTTTTCAGATTTCTTATACGATTATTTTGAATAGTTAACTCTCGCAGGTCCCCCCCCCCCCCCCCCCCTTACGGCACATATATAACTCACCTTATAATCTATCGACCAAAGAACAATATTATAATGATATCAAATATCAACTCTCTAGCACATACAATGATGAAAAACGTAATTTTTTATCCCGAAAAAAATGTTTTCTGAAATTGAACCGTGGTAGTCTCATTTGTTGTATAAGAAATTAATGCTCAAGTTATGAATCATCCGATTATATTTTACAAGTGGTCACTGATCATTAAACAAAATTGGATTAATGATGTTTTTGTTTATTTACAATTTACAATTTCGATGGTCCGCCATTTGTACCATCATCAGCAATTAGCAAAACGAAGACATCGCGAGAATGTGTAAGGTCTTTAGGCGATTAAAAATTAGATTCCATTTTTAATCAAGCCCTCATTTTCTGTATAGATAATCATTTCAACTTGATTTATCTCAATGTCGATCATATCCATGTCATTTATCATCAGGACTTTTAAATGGAACATGGTTATTAAGAAGACCTTCGTAACCCAAGAAATCTTCGATAACACTTAAGTTTTGCTGCCAATCAGTCATCGAATGCAATCCATGAGCGGATCAACAATTTGTTTAACTCACTTGTCTCGTTAGATTTTTAATCGCCTCGCATCTCTGACGTGTTACAGCTTGAGGAACTCTACTCAGCCCTCGTTTATATGACACAACATCAAATCGGTTACGATGTAACAAACGAATGTGGACAGGATGCTCTGTTGAACCATCTGCAACAAGCCTTCAAGGTCGACAATGAGACTCACGAGCAAGTTTTAGAAGACACGAGGAATATGGAGGTATTGCCTATGATAAGAGAATAACCTGCGAAAAAATACTGTTTCGGAGAAGTCTGTCTAAATAAAAAAGACGGCTAATGAGATTGGCGTGAGGATATTAGACTAGTTTGGCTGAAGATCGTATCGAACACACTTTATCCATAGAAATTCTGTAATAGTATTGCACGAACAAATAATTTTGAATACGAATAAAAAAAAAAACTGTTGTGAAAACTCGAGCATTTCGTTAAATAGTTCTTCATAAGTTAATATAGGTTCAATGTTGTTTAGTATCAAATAACGATAAAATCGGTATAGAGTTTCAGATTTTACGTGACTTCGAATTTATCGAAAAATTAACTTCACCACTCTATTTTTCTGTAAAGGTAGCCGATTCAGCTATATAGTTATTCATAACTGAAAATACGTTCAGTGTTGTTTGATATTAAACTACGGCAATATCGGTAAAGTGGTTCGAATTTTGCGTGATATTAAATTTTTCAACACATTAACCTTTCCATTCAATTTTTTTTTAGTTTATAAGAGATAGCCGATTTAGCTGAGTAGGTCTTTATAACTGAATATACTGTCAGTATTGTTTGATATAAAATAATGACGAAATCGGTAGAGCAGTTCAGCTTATTACGTGATTTTCAATTTTTCGAAAAATTAACGTTTCCGTTTTATTTATCATAAAAAGTAATCGATTTAGTAGAATGATTTCCTATTATTAAAGATACCCTTAGCGTTGTTGGGTACCATATTACGGCCATAACAGTAAAGTGCTTCGGATTATTCCGTGATTTTGGATTTTAGAAAAAACTCATATTTCCACCCTATGTGTTATATAAAAGAAAGCTGCTCCAGCTAAACGGTTCGTTAGTACTGAATATACGTTCAGTATTATTCGGTATTAAATAACGGGATAATCGGTAAAGCGGTTCGGATCGCACGTCATTTTTAACTTTCCAAAACATTAACCCTTTCGCTCTATTTTCCCTGAAAGTTACCCGATTTAGCAGAATAGTTCTTTATAATTGAAGGAACATTCAATGCTATTTGGTATTCAATTTAAACTAAATCGGTATAGTGGATTAGGTTCACATGATTTTGAAATGTCCACAAAATTAACTTTTTCGCTTCAGTATTTGCAACACTTCCGGAATCGAGCCAAAAAATTGTACATACCTAACCACAATTTTAATACAATTTGTTTAGAATGGTTTCCGTAGACGCATGTAACGTTTTTTTTTCAATAATGACAATGAATATGCGAAGTCGTATTTTTTACCGATTATTAATTATTAACCTAGCCAGATTCTATCCATACTGTATTGTCTACGCCGGAATAGATCAAAACCGATTCAACGACTCTGTATTTAACGTCCTCGCTCTACTAATTTCATCTATGTTGTATTCAGGCGCCGGTCATGCATCTTAACGTGGAAGTCATAGAGGCCAAGGAACTCGTTTCAAAAGATGCTAATGGAAAAAGCGATCCGTTCTGTGCTCTTTATCTCGAATCAGCACCAACAAGACGATATAATACAGCGGTTAAACCCGCAACTCTCACTCCCGTCTGGGAAGAGCACTTTGAATTGTGAGTTCATCACCGATTTGGTTGGAATTCTTTGTTTGAACTAAGCGCTGATAGCGACATTTTATGTTTTATTCCGTAGGCCATTGGAAGACGCGGAAAATGATGCACTCTGCCTCGAAGTCTGGTAAGAACCATCAAGATAAAATTACCGTTTGAACGATGATTAACGTCCTATGAATTTTATGGCTAATTGGTGTCTTTTTCTTATCTTGGGTTATCAGGGATTTTGATGCCGCGGAGACGGTGCCGGAAAAAATGAGCAAAGTCAAAGACGTCAAGGGAGTCAGAGGCTTGGTGAAGCTTGCAAAAGAAATAGCGGTTACCGCGACGACAGGAAGTCATGACAATGAATTTATTGGCCGCAGTAGGATACTTTTGAAGGTATTTTTCCAGAAATTTTTCAATTTATCATGATAGGACCACAAAAACGGATGCATTCCAGTTTTCAGTTTTGAAATCGACCATATATCGGGATTTGTCCATATTGGTTGTATCTATTCCCGCGCAAGGAAAAAGTATTTAAAAAGTATTAAAAGAGTATTGAAAAAGTATTAAAAGAGTATTGAAAAAGTATTGAAAGACTATTTAAAAAGTATTAAAAAAAAGTATTAAGAGTCTCGCGTATTGAACTGTTTAATACTCAGCTTAATACTTTTTTTCGAGACTTGAGTATTAAAAAAAAGTATTAGATCGTATTTTTGGAAAAGAATTTAATACTCAGTTAATACTTTCGGTCAGAGATTCAAGTATTTAAAAAAAAAAAATTTGTTTGACTACTATAGTCAAAAAAATTATTAGTCATCTTACTAAACCATTTTATTGTCAGATAATTAAAATAATATTGAAAAATCAGGCTTCATCATATGAAGAATAGTTTTCAAGTGTTCTTGACCGATTTTATGCTAATTTTTACGGTATTCGTACCAAAGAAGATGGCAGTTGGTCTTATGTAACCCTTTTTTTTTGGAAAAGCAAAAAAACATGTCATGTTTGTGGAGAACTGAATATTTTGGGATCTATGCGGCCTAAAATGTTATACTCTATACGGAATCAAAGTTAATCGTTGGAACTATGAAATTATACCGTACACCGTCAATCGTGTACAAAAATAATGCTATCGATTCAAACAGAAAACTTGATTTTCTACGTGATAACCGAATGAGAAATACAAAAGATCGTTGAGCAACCTCCAATAAAATTGGTACGAAGCTTACCTTCAATGAGAGCCCATATTATAATCCGGACTTTAATGTTTTGATGTGCCGAGTAAAAAAAAAAGTTTTTCTTTACACATACCCTCTATCCTTGTATAAGTCTTCGAAAGTGGCGTATTTCAACTATTTTGATTCAACGAAGGGTAGTTGTTGGTTTAAAATTGGAACTCGGGCTCGCATAACGATCACAATCATTTCAGGAAATCCCAGTGACAGGTCACACGATGTGGTATGCTCTCGAAAAAAAGAACAAATCGAAACGTCGTGGTGTCGTGCGTCTCAGACTAGCATTCAGCGCCGAACACAATACCCAAGTCGCTGCTCAGGAGCATCGTCACTTGCTGAGAATTTTGTTGCTGCACGAGCTGGAAACCGAAAAAATCGAAAAATACTGTTGGTGTGGTCGATGGTCACCAGCAGCCGAAGCTCTGGTTCTTCAACATAGTGCACAAAGAGGTTTACTTGCGAGAAACGTCGCTCTAGCTCAATGGGTCGAATACTCCAGAGTTCATCAAGAACATCCGCTGAATTTTGCAGTGTTCAACAAACTCGCGGTTGAACTCTTGAGACCCATGGATAATGGTCTCTTTTCCAGTGACGAGGTCAGACTTTTCTGGGATGCTACTAGGAAACTTTTGTATTCCTGTCTCAATAGTATTCGAAAGATCAGAAGATTGGCTCCCGGTGACAAAAACGTCATGGCTCAAATGAGTGCGATT
This sequence comes from Tromatobia lineatoria, assembly GCA_949699805.1. NCBI lineage: Eukaryota > Metazoa > Arthropoda > Insecta > Hymenoptera > Ichneumonidae > Tromatobia > Tromatobia lineatoria. Next base: position 7,718,152 of record OX453035.1, on the reverse strand, counting down.
TTGGGGTAAGAGTAACAAAAATAAATTGTTGAAAATTGGAAGGTGCGCGAATAGTGATCGAATCGAATCGTAACATTCGATTTTCAATCCGAATTTTCGATGATTGGAATATTCGAATATTCGAGAGTGAAAAATCCGAAATATCGTCAAATTTTTTCAACATTTTCTGTGGATTATAAATTTATAATAAGGAAATCAATAAATCAATAAGCAAATAACTAATTAAATAAATGATTCGAAAAATAATTAAATAAAGACGTGTGCAAGTTTTTGCGAGAGTTCGCTAGTGTATGCCTATGATAGTTATTATTTCTTATTTTTAAAAACAAATTTTTAATATACCGTTCGGCGGTATACTCGAGTATCACAGAATATTTTTTGTAAATGACAATATTCGTTGCATATTCTAATTAGTTATTTAATTTTTAACTTCAGATTTCAATCATCGGATCTATTCAACATTCGATTTGAACATCAAATTTATCGAATTTAACGAATTTAACGAATTTAACGAATTTAACGAATTTAACGAATTTAACGAATTTAACGAATTTAACGAATTTAACGAATTTAACGAATTTAACGAATTTAACGAATTTAACGAATTTAACGAATTTAACGAATTTAACGAATTTAACGAATTTAACGAATTTAACGAATTTAACGAATTTAACGAATTTATCAAATTTATCGAATTTATCGAATTTATCGAATATTTGAGTTCATCATATAATTGGATTCGTTTCAAAGACGAATGTTCGATGTTTTTGGAAAGTTGTACATCTCTAACGAGAATTGACAAGTACGAAGTGGATGAGTAATTTTTTTTAAATACACTTTTTCAGGATACTGTCTTCTATTTCATCGATGGTTGTACCAGACGACTTTGATCTATTCCCAGCGAAAATGTATGGTTGGTTTCCGGAACCCGACGGAGAGAAAATTGATGTTCTTCGTGGTTTGGAATACACAGTTACTCAAGGTGGCGCTGAGTGGTGGGACCACATTCTACAGAATAATACTCCTGAAGATGAAACTGACGACGCTGCCATCAGATATCATATCAAAGTCATACAACTCGTCAGAGCTGATCTGCAAAGAGCGGCGGAAGTTTATGACAGATTGTTCATCAAGTAAGCGCTGACAAAAATATCGACGATTTTTTTCAATGCAATGGACCATCAAGTTCCGGTCATTTGATCAGCGTAAATTTCATTAACGCAGTTTCAGTATTTTGAAGCATTAGAAAAACTGGACAGTAAATTACTTTGTTCTTTAACGAAATGAAAGCTGACCGTTGTTCTTCAATGAAATAACAAATTGATTTGGAATTGTGAATGTATTCATAATGCCAATATTAGCTAGGTCATTAGATTTTTTCTCCGTTCTGTGACGCAAAACTACAACGTAATTAAAAGTAACTTATGATGTTTCTTCGTATCATGTTTCATTTAGGGTTGATTTACGACGTTATCTCGTTCGTGGCTTTCACGTCACCCAACTTAGAAAAACTAAAAATAATTTTCAAGGAACGGGTTTTGAAAATTTGCTGCACACGGAGAGAAATAATTGGTTGCCATACCCAAGCGCGTGGTTAAATACGCTCCAAGCGACAAAATTTGTTGCGAGAACCAACTATTGGGTGTCACACTCAATAGGTTTTTTATGACGTCCAAGTGGTTAGTTGTGACGAGTAATTGGTTGGGTGCGACATCCAGTTGGTTAGTTGTGACACCCAATAGTTGACTCTTCTATCCAATTTTGTTGCTTGGAGCGTATTTAACCACGCGATTGGGTATGGCAACCAATTACTTCTTTCCGTGCATGCCAAAAAATGACTGTGTCGTGACAACGAACAAAAGTTACAAGAGGAATCATTTCTTGGAAAATCAAATCGTTTCGTCAGAATGCCGAATCTTTTTGTTATGCTATCAAATCTTTTTATTATGCCATCAAATCTTTTTGTTATGCTATCAAATCTTTTTATTATGCCATCAAATCTTTTTGTTATGCTATAAAATCTTTTTGTTATGCTATCAAATGTTTTTGTTAGACTGCCAAAATCGTTTTGTTAGGCTATCAAATAATTTTATTAAGCTACCAAATATGTTTGTTACGCTGTTAAATTATTTTATTAAGCTACCAAATAAGTTCGTTAGGCTGTCAAATCATTTTATTAAGCTACCAAATAAGTTCGTTAGGCCGTCAAATCATTTGATTAAGCTACCAAATATGTTTGATAAGCTGTCAAATCTTTTTATTAGGTTACCAAATCATTTCTTCGGCGGTCAAACTGGTTTGGCTCAGCTGACAAATTTTTTGTCTGCCTAACAAAACAAATTTTACAGTCACAACACAATCATTTTTCTCTACGTGGAGCTACCTACTTGTTTCAATTCTGTACACATTCTTTACCGAATGAATTATATACCTTAAATCTTTGAATGACTATCCGATCTACTTTCTGCCTCAACTATCATAATCCCATTATAAATCTGTTTTTCCAGAAAACCATAGAAATTGTACGAAATTATTTACGTTTTGCAGAAAAATCAACTTCCCTTACGCGAGGACTTTGTATATAATGTACGAAAAGAGGGTCAGCGATCTCTGCATGGTCATTGTCGAAGATGTTTGCTTGAGATTAAAACGCATCGAAGTAGAGAGCAGCGACGATGTTGAATTGACGTTAGGGACGACGCTTTTCGAGCTCTATCTGACCCTCCAGAGATTCGCAGTGTAAGTGTTTCTTTTATCGTGTCTCAATTGAATTACAGTCTTAGGTCCTAATTTATAGTTTCAAGCTTAAGCTCAAGTTCACGTCCAAATACGAAATAACATGCAAAATTCAATCTGACGCACGGACTTTAGTTCAACGTTCGTACTATAAATACAACCCTGAAGGGGACCAAGTCACCAAAATGAAAGTTATAAAAAAAAAATTCTGTAAGTGACACCCTACGTTCAAAAAATCTAACAGTGAAACCTCCTTAAGTACATATCAAGTATCATAATTATGCAATTTCTTCGAAGCCATACTGTACATCGAAATGGTATGAGGTATAAAGTACAATTCGTGCCCTGCCGTAGCTTTCAGACCAAATTGGTAAATAAATATTAGTCTTCGTTGGTTTATTCCGTCAGTCGAAGAGTGCATTCATACACGGAAAAAAATATCATTGATTCAATAAAACCACGGTTTGCGGGCTGCCAAAAACAATGTTTTTAAATTAACTCCAGTTATGTATTGAAGTTATCGTTTCAATATCATCTGAAATTCTAGGAATTCGAAGTGAAATTTAATTAAAAACGCTTGTTTTTGGCAGCCCGCAAACGAAGGTTTTATTGAATCAATGATATTTTTTTCCGTGTGTGCACTCTATGCACATGACGGGAGAAATTCCGGATGCAGAGGAAATTAAATTTGCTGTTACCAATTATTTATTGATGTTGAATAATGAAATATTTCTTTACACATTTGAAAATCCAGCCTTGTCATAAAGGCCTGAACTAAAAATCCCTAGACCCATATTAGATTACACTCTTCGACAGATAAAATAAGACACGTAACACTGAAATTAGTTCACCGGTTTGATCGAAAAGTTACGATAAGTTAAAAATTTTATTTTTCGTCTCACATTGTCTTTGAGTATTGTATGTCTTTACAAAATAAAGAATAAGAATGCCTGGTTTGTACTTAATGAGGTGTAAATGTAAGATTCGTATGAGAAGGGGCGGGGAGAGTTAGCTATTGGAAACAATTGTATAAAAAATCTGGAAACATTGATCTAGATGTCTTTTATTACTCTTTATAAAATAAAGTGGTAAAATATAGCATAAAAAAAATACTGGCACTTGAAAATAAACAAAATGTATTGCCCTCCATTCGAAAAAATGTACCTGCTACTACAATTTTTAACATTCTGACCTGCCAATTTTTTTTCGTGCTTTGCATACTATTCTTAACAATCAAACGTGGCAGATTTTCATATAATTTTTTTTCGGCATTTCTGAAAAATCGACAGTCCTCAAAAGTCGATGTTCTTCTTTTGGTTAAAAATAGATTTCTTTCATGATTATTTCCAATAGACAACTCTTCTCCTTTGCCCTGAGGAAAGGCATTATCTACAGAATTATTTTTCTTGTGGCTTTTTTTAGGTAATGTAAAGGAAACCGATATTAATATTCAAAATTCGATTACAGTCTTGGTCAAGTCTTGTGCATCGAAGGTCTGGAAAACATCAAGGTCCAGAGCTACCACGAATGGTTCAGAGCTGGAGTAGCTCACTGGCTTGACATCGCCGTGTACAAGGCGCTCAAAAGAATCGACAGAGCGGTAGAATTCGACACTTTGCAGCCTGTTGACTCGAGTGTTCAATACAGTTCAAGCGCCGTCGACACGTTGACTATCTTCTACCAGATCAAAGTCTTTTGGAATCAATTGGCTTGGCCGGATATTGAGGGATCTTACACCTTTATCGCAAAAATTATTGACGTAAGACTTTTTCAATGGTTCAGGTTATTCAAATCAATATCAATGAAAGTAATAGCATGATAGCTAATAATATCATTTTTATTCGAATTCCGAGTCAACATTATAGGTAATGTAATCATTTTTATGGAAATTTTGAGTCATTTAGAACTTACTTATAAGTTCCTACCACAAATCAATTTGACGACAGGTAAAGCAACAAATATCCTACGTCTAATAAACGGATGGTTAACTAGTGTTGGTAATAACTCACTGAAATGATTATAGACGATTTATTGAGTCGCAGGCAAAATTTATGTAGATTACGGATTGGTGAAAGGTCGATAAATAATTTATCACAAATTTACCAATTTTATAGCAAATCAACTATAAACCTGAATTAGAAGGTTGCCCTTTCTTTTCAAGACTTTCGTCTTAAATAATGGCAGTGGATCGAATTATGATATGTTATTATTAATATAATTACATTAACCAGAGTTTTATCTACATATCATTGACAAAATGTTCAGTGAAAAGTGGAATCCAACCCTCAACAATAGTGCGAATTCGGAATGGGTACCATGTGATAGATTATTTTTTTATTCAGCAACAAGCTTCACCGTAAAAAAATTAAAATTTAACGTATTTAGGCTAATGAAATTTAAATATCTTGTACTTGAATCTGTGGTTCAAGAGCAATAAGGATTGCTATAACTTCTATCACAATGCATGAGATTATACTAGAACGGGAATATAAATTTTGCAGAAAATGGAAAGAAGTTTAAATACTATAAAAAATGAATGGCTTAATCGATGTTCAACAAATTACGGACCAATTATTAATCTGCAGTAATCCATTCGTGGACCAAAATTGAGCCCAACATCTTGAAAAATTTAAAAAGTTAGAGCATGATGAGTCATTTTGGGAAAAATCCGAAATGTCATAATTTTGAAACCACTCAACGAATACGTGGCAAATTTGAACTGAGCCTTCGTCTACCCACATCATATATGTGTACCAAATTCCAGAGCGATATCTTTGAAATTTCGTGTGCAATCATGGTAACAAGAATCCGAACATGCACACACACAGATACAGACATACAGACATTTCGTACCAATCATTTTTCTCAACATTTTGGAGCATTTTGAGCATCCTGAGATGAAAATCTGAAAAAAAAAACAAACGTTCCACGAAAACATTCCAAGCTGTATGAAAAAAATGCTGTCTTTCATTCCAGGATATTTGTAAGTGTTCCATTTCCTACGCGGATATGATGGCAGCTAAAGCTGAAAAAGTGACCCAAATCGACCAAGACAATGACAACCCGAGTAGCGTTTACGAGAAGAAGTTTGAAGTTTCAACGGCTTGGTGTTTTGCTATAAACAATATCGACTATATCAGAACGTCCATCGAGCCTTTGGCAAACGATTTGGGTCTTCAGGGTATAGTGGATGCCTTAGGGGAAAATAAGACCCAACAAGAAGCTGACCGCTGTCGACAAACTCTACAACTCATCATTGATAACGCTACTGACACCGTAAAGAACAAAATCATCGATCTGCTCGAAGTTGTAGCGAATAAAATGGCACCCGCAATGAGTAGGTATCTCATGGAAGGTGCTGAACTCATCGATACCGTCAGCAACGCGATGGACCGATTGCTTCATTATCTGGACTTGAACATCACCATCTTACATGACAATCTTAATGAGGATAACTTCGAAAGAGTACTTCTTGTCATTTGGGAAATAATGTCGGAAACACTCTACCAACTCGTTAGCAATAATCTTGAGGTTAGTAATTAATCATTGACTAAATTCAAAGTAAAGATTAAATTTACATGTTTAGCAAATTCATCGATCGAAGAATTTTTGAACTGTGAAATCAGCGTAGTTGAATTTTTTGTTACTTTTTAAATATCTTGTTATATTTATTTAATTAATATCTTAATACTTTAACAAAGTGTTGAACTCTCTTAGTAATATATCGTGTATTTTTATATGACAACTGAAAGATGAATTTGGACGGTAAAATTGAGATTTTAAGTTTTGGATAATGCATTTTTTCTTAAAAGGAAAGACAAATTTTTGTAATTATTTAATACATGAAGGTAACCAAAATTCCGGAAATGGTGGTTTACGCAAATATTTATGCACTGCAAAAAAATCTTTCGAGAAAATTCAGAATATAGTGAGTTAGTATAAGTAATAACTTTGGCTCTTTTTCGTTCTTGCAATGATTCAGTGTTCTATTAATTATTAAAGAATGGTAATTGTTTCTAGATCTTAAACGGGATCACAACCGCGTAGAAAATACGGATGCGTAAAGTTTGGCTAAGAGGATCGTTCATAAAGTGGGGTTCGTGAATATTGGAATAGTTAGACTAAAGATCGTAACCCACTTTCTTTATTTACAGTTTTGTTGCAAAGTATTGCATAAATTGATAATTAATGAAGGTTCAAAAAGCAGAAGCTTGCACATTGTTTTCTTATTATTAAAAAAAAAGATGTTATATTCAGCTATGAAATGGCGTTCCAAAAAACTTGCATTTAATTTTGATTAGGTACAATTTGTTGACTTACTTGCGGAAGTTTTGCGAAAACCTGAGCGAAAAGGGTAATTCTTTGAAAAATTCTAAATCACGTTAAATCTAGACTTCACCGATTTCCTCCAAATTGAATATCAAACAACTCTTGACGTATTTAAAGTCATGAAGAACTATTGAGCTAAATTTTCTAACTTTTATGGAAAATAGAGCGGAAAAATTATTTTTCATCATTTTGAGGAATTCAAAATGGCGTAAAATTTAAACCGTTTTACCGATCTTGCCGTGATTCAATATCAATCAACATTGAACGTATTTTCACATATTAACTTATGGAAAATAGAGAGGAAGGGTTATGTTTTTCAAAATTCAAAATGGCATAAAAGCCGAATTTACTGATCTTGCCGTAATTTAATACCAAATAACATCGAACATATTTTCAGTCATAAAGAACTATTTAACTGGTAAATTGCCTAACTTTTATGGAAAATAGCGGGGAAAGTTCATTTTTTCAGTAATTCTAAATCACGTCAAATCCGAATCACTTTACCGATTTCGTCTAAATTGAATACCGAATCACATGAACTTATCTCTAATTATGAAGAACTATTGAACTAAAATCGCCGGATTCTTACGAAAGTTTATTCATTTATTGTTTAAGTTATTTATTCGTGCAATACTATACAGCAATATTATGAATAAAGAGTGTGGGATCCGATTTTCAGCTAAACTATTCCCATAGTGTATTTTTTACACGAGACTGTGCTACAAAGGGATCCTTTTAATGATTAGTCATAAATTGTTAATATGATTATCATCATTCAATTCAGAAACGGAGGCCACCGTCGTTCTACTCAAATCTCCATCGCACCCTTCATAATCTCATAAGTTTCTTCAATCTGGGTGCGGATGAGACGTCAAATGTTCAAATACTCGAAAAAATCGAGCGTCTGCTGAAACTTCACGGTTTGGAAACAGCTGAATTGATTCACCGCTACAATCAGGAAAGAGTGAAAGAGCAGAAGGAAATTGAAGAATCAGCCTACGGAATGCTCACTGTCAGAGCACAATTTGTTGACAATTCATTGAACGTACAAATACTCAATGCAAGGAATCTTCGGCCTATGGATAGTAATGGTAAGCATGCCATAAATAACACTTCTAACAGTCTAACAGATCTATAAATACTGTAGGAGGCATTTTACCCTGATCCGATCCTACAATTTCTTATATGATTGACACAACTCTTGGAAATTAATTTTTATTTCATATAAAAAAAATTATTATGTTTTCTAAAAATGAAAATGTTGACAGCCCCATTTTTTAAATCTAATCAATTGAAGTTAATAAAAGATTCTCAGATCCAATTCGCGGTGGCTCGGTGTCTGTTTCTATTTTTTTCTACCTGTTTCCCGAAAACAAGAACGTAAATAATCATACAAATTCGTAAATTTACAATGAGCAATGGAATTGTCAAAAATCATGTATTGCGTCGTAAGTTGAACATTTTTTTCCATTTTTTTTTCGAAAACAAACAGATTTTTAGGAAAAGTTTCGTCAGATATTTTTTAGATTAAAAAATAAAGCTGTGAAATTTTTTAAAATATCCGTTTTAATAATCCCTTTTTAAAAATCAATCAAATAAAAAAATGGGGGCCAAATCCGAAGGATCGAAGGTCAAACCGAGGTCAGATCAAGGTGGAATGCCTTATAATCAATGAAATTAACGGAAAGCCGAGATCCTCGATGATCAGCGATACCTGCGCCGATGACATATGCTCAACCAAAATTTGAAAATCCCCGAAAAACCATAACATCGGATTTTGCCGTTCTAAATCTTTTTTTTTCGATTTTGTAGGCGATTTTATAGGCAAGCTGTCGACTATCGAGCGCAAGTTTCATTCTAAATCTAAACAGAGACTGAAAGAGGTGAAGACAAGTATGTAAATCGTATGAAACGAAATTTTACCTCTACTTCATTATTGCTCGAACATTCAAAATTATTATCGCACTGCCTGCTATTATTACGAATGCGGAACTGCATGGCACGGAAGATATCAATAGTTTAGTCAATAATTGAACATCCATTCGAACTCCATATGAGGCATGCAACGGTCAGTTCAAACACAACAGCTTAGAAAAAAATATTAAATCAAAATAACAGTGTTATATTTAAAAGTAAATTCAATAAACAAACCGGTATGAAATTTGCGAGTCGAATATGGAGCACTCTCTATCAATTCAGCCACTTTTGTTTCAACCCTTTTCGATCTACCCCATAATCGGTTATACGAAAGTCCGTTTAAAAGGCATTCTATGTGAATTTTTCAGATCGCTATTTTTATGAGATATCAACAGGGATGCAGGAGTAATTTGTAAATTTTTCAATCTAATAAAATATTGTTTTTTTAACTGAAAAAAAATTCTTCTATTTTTTGGTGAAAATTCATATTTTCGAAATGTTACAAGTATTTCAATCATTCCCCTCGAAAGCTAACAGAAAAATAAAACTATTATGTTAAGACATTTTTATTTAGTAACTCCAAGTTTCGGAAACATGTGCACTTGAGAAAAGAATGGCATCTTTTTAAATATTGCTTTCGATTTCCTACGATCAGCCCTTGCAGAAATATTGTCGAAAGGAATAAAAATTTCATTTTTTTTTTCACGCGGAAGCTTAGGAGGACTTGGAAATTTCTGAATTTTTTTGTTATCGTGATGGTACTTCCAACTTAATCATTTTCGCAGTAATTGCAGAAATTCGAAATATTGAGCTTGATATACTGATTTATAAACCTACGAAAAATGTTCGCACTGTATATTTCTTAGTTTTGTTGATAGAATTATTAACTTTTCTGAACTTATTTGAATTTAAATTGTAAAATAGAGTTTCCATCGCCAACACAGATAAGAGTTGAAAATTTCATTTTGAGGTCAAAGAATTCAATTATCGTAGCCAACTTCCATTTTCTTCAATTCTGGAAGTGGGATACGAATGTTCATTTTTATTTATTTCATAAGATCGTTGCAAAAGAATCGTTCGAAAGCACCTTGTACATTTTCAAGTAATCAAAATAGAACAGTTATGGATACCATTCACAACGGATTATATTTACTGAAAGAAATGGCATTTTAACGATGCCGCGAATTCGTTGGATTTTATACGAAACTGACGTAAAATGCCTAGTAAACTGCAAGAAATGTTTGTATTAAATTTAATATGAACGATTGATTTTTTTTTGCGGATACGCGTATATTAAATATAATATTAAAATATTGCTTGATATACAAAAAAATTGTCGTAAAATTAATATGCAGTATACTGAACGGTTCATTACAGTTGTTTATAATATAATCATTGGAATTTTACAACATATCTGTATATTAAATAAAATGTGATACATGGATAAATTAAATCAAAATTAAACGGAATTTGATATACAGGTATATTAAATAAAATTCAATAAACCGTAACTGCAAAAAAACTTTCAATACATGTAATAATTTTCAAAATATTTTTAACAGAGATATTTTTTTGTTATGTTGCGCTATACAACATAATTTCCATATTGTACCCTCACGGAAGCAACATTTTTTTGGTTCCCGATTGCAAAATGATCATTTTCACCTTTACAATCGTGCATGCATCGATTCACGTTGGGATCCGTCGGTTTTCTCGATGACTTTATCTGTTCTGAGATAACGAAAATGTTATATTTAAATTTCACAGGCAAATGCGACGCGTACGTCAAGATAAGATTACTGCCTGAAGAAAAATTCAACGAGACCAAGGCTCCGAAGACTCATGTGCAGAAGGAGACTCTTTTCCCCTTGTTCGATGAGACATTCAACATGTAAGTCAAAATCGATAAAGCCTATAATTAAAAACGAACATTTCTAAAATATCAATATTTTTCATGTTTCGATGTTTCAGTCCTCTGACTACGGAACAAAGACAAATAGAAGATGCAATTTTGGCCTTTGAAGTGAAGGACAAGGACTTTCTAAGAGCACGTTTCATGGCTGAAGCTTTTTTGCCCTTCAGTGAAATTCCGGAGAGTAATCACGAACATGGTATCGAGACGCTCGAACAAATACATCTCAAACTCTCTCGACCTACTGACAGAAGTACGTATTTATTTATTTTTATGACCCGGAAACAAAATGCTTACACTGCGAACTTTCCACATATTTCAATTCTTCAGAAATGTTTGTAACAGGAATCTGACCCTGGTTAGGACCGTTTGAATGAAAAATTGACAAATTCCAAAATCTCATTAGATTTTTTATCGTATTGAAGTTTGATAAAGTTTTTACAACAACAAAATTTTTTATTTTTTATTTGTTTAAGACTAGCACAATTGAAATTCTATATTCACCTCCCACACAATTGAGAGAAAGAATGGCAGTATCCCGTTTCTACACATCCCAAGTGAACACAGACCCACTCTGAGAGAAATAGATACTAAGATTTTAAATATCCGATATACTAAATATTATATACTATCGGATAGTATTTGGATAGTACCGTGTATTGTGTGTATTGTAAGGGCTTATTATACGGAATGTACTTGGTACAATCAGATATCAACCATTACTATAATTATACTAACTGTTGCACTCCAGAGAGTGATCCCTACACGAAGCATCCAATATACTATTCGATAGTATATTTTTACTATGGGGTAGTATCTATTTCTCTCAGTGCAACTCGACACCGGCAATTGAACAGAAATTCAACTCGATGCATGACTACGCGACTGAGTGGAACTGGACTCATCACTGACTTGACACGACGAAAATCGACACGACTCGACGAAAATCAACTAAACTGCAACTTGACACAACTAAACTCTTTATGGCTCAATTCGACACGGCAAGATTGTACCGTGGTTCAGTTCAACACGGTAAAGTTGGCTCATGGCTCAACTCGACACGTCCCAGTTCGACCCAGGTTGAGCGATTAGTAAACGAGACTGGGCGCCATTGGGCTGTGTGCCCAACGCGACACATACGACAATTCTGTCATATCATATGTATCGCGTTGAGCCTGTGTTCAATTGCACCAAACCTTGTTTACCAATCGCTCAACCTGTGTCGAACTGGCACGTGACCAATTAAAGGCAGTGCGTCAGTTCTACAGAAACCATCTCCACACACATTTATTTGTCACGCCCTGTTTGAAAAACATTTTTACTCTGCGCGCTTAATCCGCACAATAGAATTGTAGAACCATTGATAGAACGTAGAACATTGATATTGTAGAACGCTTGATCCATTATGCGTATTAAGCGCGTGGAGTAGAAATGTGTGTAGAGATAGTTTCTGTGTAACTGGGGCACTGCCGAGTTGAGCTATGGGCTAATTCTACCGTGTCGAACTGCGCCACGGTACAGACTTTTCGTGCGTCGAACTGAGCGACGGGACAATCTTGTCGTGTCGAACTGAGCCACGGTACAATCTTGCTGTGTCGAACTGAGCCACAGTACAATCTTGTCGTGCTGAACTCAGCCACGGTACAATTTTGTCGTGTCGAACTGAGCCACGGTACAATCTAGTCGTGTCGAACTGAGCCACGGTACAATCTTGTCGTGTCGAACTGAGCCACGGTACAATCTTGTCGTGCCGAACTGAGTCACGGTACAATCTTGTCGTGTCGAAGTGAGCCACAATGCAATCTTATCGTGTCAAACTGAGTCACGGTACAATTGTGCCATGTCAAACTGAACCAAGATACAGTATTGCTTCGTCAAAGTTAGAACACGGAAGCGTTTTACTGTGTCGAATTAATGATGTGTCGATTTTTGTCGTGTCGAATTAGTGATGTGTCCACGTTCACTGCGGCGAGTTGCCATGTGTCGAATTGGGCCTGTGTTTACTTAGGTAGTGTAGAAACGAGATACTGCAGAAAGGATCCTAATTTGGGATAATAATTCACAATATTATTTTACAGGTTCGGATGTCGTGAGAGCGTTGGAACACCGTAAAGGTGACAATCAAGCAATGGAATTCATCTCAAAAATAGCTGTAAAATCAAATACGAGATGAACAACGACAAAAAATATTCAATGTTATTATTATTATTATTACCATCGTGGCCTTTTAAGAAGAGCATATCTGAACGAGTAATCGAATATATTGATAACAGAATAATTTAGGCTGTGCGAAAGAAAAACGAAATACGTAAAATTACTTATTGCTCGTGGGGATCCGGATACACTGCATTTCTGATTGTAACCAACCGCAAAAGGCTGAGATCAAGTGCTACTTACTGACAACAATACGTCAATCTGTCAATCGTAAGCAAAATTTACTAAACACTGAAAAATGCTTGTCAAGCGCCCCGATTTTATCTTGTAGAGATATTTAATATGTAAGTAAATAAGTAGCTATATGGACTATGTAAATAACTATTAAATTTTGTCGTGATGATTAGGTATTTATACAATTTTGAAAATAGAATAAAACATTTTTAAGAAAATCTATTCATATGCAAAACTTTCAGCAGTTACTTTTTTTACCGGAAAAGCTTCCCTTACTGAAATGAAACTATGGGCTTCGCCGAAATTCTATTTAGATTGTGCCCTACACTCGTACTTTGATGTTACAAATTATGAAAAAAAGTGGTTGAATCGACAAAGAATGCTTCATATAAAGAGAATATTTCTTATACTACGAAATTAGGCGAGAATATTTATAACCATATTTGATAAATATTGTGGATAAAGAAATCAAGCTACAAATATTTATGCAGATATTTTAAAGATTTCTGCCTACGAATTCAAACTCAAAAATCGTAATATAAAGATACCGAATTTAATACAGCGATTTAGATTACTACTTTCCTCGAATATGTCTCTTCCATTTAACTTAAAGGTCACTCAATATTCAGCATGTTAGAAAAATTTCCTTTACTTTCTATACTTTATAGAAAGTTCACATTTTGTATTTGAAGATATACAATACAAAACAATGAAAAAATAAAATTTGCTTCTATTGCATTTCTTCCAGTTACAGATATCGAACGATTTATTAATTTTAAGGAAAGAAAACAAAAAGTAATCGAGCTCCGGCAATAATTATATTTGTCTTGGCAATCATTGATTACATAATCTCCTCTAATGTTAAATTACGTGTCTTTATTATAAGAGCAGGTGAATTTTTTAAACTGTAATTATCAGGGAAAAGACTTAAATTTTAACTGAAACAAAATTGACTACAAAGATACATTTTACTACCTTTAATTTACCGCATCCTTCAAAATTAGCATAAATATCATCTTCATTATATATAAAAAAAAGATGTTGGATTTCAAAAGTTTGTAGCGCATTAGAAAAATTAGAATGCTCAATACGCCCGACTCATTAACTAACCACTCAAAATAACAAAATTATAAGTTTTTACGTTTATTTATAACGGTCTGAAAAAAATAATGAACATTGTACATTGGATTAAGAAATGTATCTTTAAATGTACCGAGAAGTTGTAATTTTTTCTAGAAAATCAGATAAATGAAAACACCTACCTTATCCATAAACGCTAATACACGCAGCATTTCTATAATATTGGACGACTACTAAATACAAAGCAATTTAAGGTTTCCACTTTCACTTATAAAGGTAATATAAAAGGTAATTAAAATAAGGAATTCAATCGAAGGACGTATGTTTAAATATACTGAGGCGTCATTCACTTCACTTTACATAATTTGCTTAAGTCCCAACGAAAAGTCAGATGATAGGGAATCTCTACATTACCAAGTCACCTTAATACCCCGAGATTTTCCGTGATATTAAGCAACTGGTGGTAAAACAGAATGTTATTTAGTTCCCAACGATTGGTAAGTTATCGACGAAGCAGGGACCACAATTTCGCTTCGTCGATAATAAAGACACCTGATACTCTTATCGGCTGCTGAATAATAATTCGAATCCACCTCTGTCTACTATCACATTAACCCATGTTCGATGGATTTCGCAGTCGATAATGTAGCAACTACATGCATACCGTTAAAGTTCGACTACATTCAGAATAATTAACATGAATAGTTACGTGTAAGCACCAAACTCATTCATATATACTCAAAGCGTTGTTGTTGCGACGGAAACAACACGCTTAGAGAGATTTCAACAATCGGGAAATTAATGTTACATACTGAATCAGTGACAAACAAGTTAAGCTGTTACGTGATTACTCGACTGCGTATGGCGGTTTAAGCTTTGATTCATTTTCCTGAAATCTCTCAAACGCCCTCTTATCCTCGTGAAATTGTTGGAATCCGTCTGTTGTTTCATATTCTCATGGATAAATTCTCGAGTAGAATCCTCTAGACTCAAGAAAATTGCATTATATTCGCGTTGTAATAATAAACCTGTCGAAACTACCATTACCGTAATTAAAACGGAAACAACTGGAGCCGAGGTAACAGCGGTGTACAGTTCAAGGACGAAAGCTTGCATGAAAATAATGGCGAGACGTGAAAAAAAGAGAACAAAAAAGAAACCAAAGAAATTACTCGAAAATTCTCTACCAACTATTATATAATGATATTAAGTATAATAATCGGAGCCTTTTTCTATGTGCGTATGTAAGCCAGAGCGATAAGAGAGACCGGGGCTAGTCGGATAATTTTGTCCTTACGATTTTGATTCTTTTTTTAATTTAATGTAATAATACATTTTTTGTTTCGGAATTCATTAGCCAAGAGGCCTGAGATACCTAAAAAAAGGTCATAAGAAAAGAAAATGGTGTAAATGTCCTTTTTCTATGTAATGATGCAAACTAGAACCTTGCCCTTCATCATTATGGTTCGCTTTTACAAAGCTACCGCTATGAAGAAGTAAGCTAATCAATTTTGGCTTCCTTAGAGAGGAAGATTTGTAGGAAGTAAAACAAATGAGAAATCAATGAGCAAGGTTGTACTTTGCATCATTGTTTTTAATGAATAAATAAATGGGCGTATACTCCCACTTTTTAAAAAAAATAATGAGGATCTATCCGGAAACACCCTCGAATACTCTATCTTCTCTGTTTATTTTTCATTTTTTCTTTCTTGTTTAACACGATAGAAATCCGGGGTATTTCGAAATTTCATCGGGAAGCAAGAATAGTTTATACGACACGAATCACTACTTTTCACAATATAGACTGTACAAAATCGCTATGAAAACACATGGTATCGTTCATAATTTTTGGGCTATGTCTGACGATCGCCTTTTTGTTAATCATGAATGTGACACTCATTCAACTCCCAGATCGATATTTGATATCAAAAATCGCATCGGAAAAAAATCGAAAAATTACAAAAATCAAAACCTTATAAAATTTTAATGGTTCTATTGATCTTGACCAACTCAAATAGGAATCAACGGTGTATGAAAGCTTACATTCATAATCATTTTGAGCTTAATATCTCGAAAATTGAAAAATTTATCGCGTTATTACGCATTTTTGAAATAATTCAAAACCACAAATGAATTTAACGATCATGGGGTTTGTAACAAAAATTTGGATGAACGTTGAGAATTGACCTCTCTATCTATGGTAAAAATTTGAGCTCGATATCATTCCCGAGTTATAAAGATCAAATTTTTTCGAACGTGTAACACACACTCACACACACAGGCATTTGTGCTAAACCACTTTTCTCGACGTTTTGGACCACTCTGAGTGTAGTGACATGAAAATCTTAAAAAAAAAACATTTTACGAAAACAAAGCTACCTCAATGAGGGAGCAAAAATGTGACATTTCGACCTGATTAAGTACATAAAAAGCACTACAATTCTACAATTTTGTGAAGAGGTGTGAACATTTTGTAAATAAATCGTGCGAGGTGAAAAACAATAATTTCCACCCATTGAAAAATCATAGCAGTCAGACCAAACCGATAAACCAACTTTAGTGTTTGACGTCTTATTTTGTCCGTTGATGACGACGTTCTGGAATTGAATATAACGATTTCGAATTCAGTAAAAATTAGATTTAGGGTAATCAAATTTTTATGCATCTTTTTATAGAGGACTATTAATTTATACATTTGAAATCATAGCTTTGTCTATGAAATGTTTTACGATGTACGGAATTGAAGTTAATCGTTCCAGCTATCAAATTCTACCATTCATAGCCCTGTCCATTGTGTAAAGAAATAATAATAACGGTCTAAACAGAAGACTTGATTTTCCACATGTTAATCAAATGAGAAATACAAAAGCCGGTTGCGTCACCTCTAAAAAAAAGTCGCACGAAGCTTTTTCTCCACGAGGTTCAATATTAGTATTTCAACTATACTGTTTGATGTGGCAAGTGAGAAAAAAAAAAATTTCTCGACAATTAGGGTGTGTCTAAAAAATAATTTTTTTTAGACCCTAATACGCACATACATACATACGGACATTTTTTCTAAACCACTTTTCTCGACGTTTTGGACTATTCCGAGTGTCCTGACATAAAAATCTTGAAAACAAATATTTCTACTAAATCAAAGCTTCCTCTATGAGAAAGGAAAAAAATGATGCAAAGTTGAACTTTGCACATTGCCTCTTTATATAAAATTCGAAGACAACTGTAAAGATGATATTTTAAAATTTCGATTTTTAAGAAATCTGCCTCAATGAGGAAGCCATTTAGTATTTTTTATTTCGACTTCCTCATAGAGGAAGCTTTGTTAACAGTTGAAATTTTGAACTATCCTCTTTACAGCTGTCTTCAAATTTTATATGAGGAAGCAATGTGCAAAGTTCAACTTTGCATCATTTGTTTCTTAGAACATATCCCTGTGATATTGAAATCTCTGTTATATGAGGAAGCAATGTGCAAAATTCAACTTTGCTTTTTTTCGCTTTAATTAGCCATATTGAGTGCAGCTATGAAACACTGTTGAAATACGCTCACATCGCATTTTGATTAAGTACAAATTTGTATCTCACTCTCTCAATTTTTGCGGAAGTTATGGGCGAAAATGGCGGAAAATCTGAAATATACATACACACACACACATACATACATACATACATACAGACGTATTTTTTAGACTACTTTTCTCGACGTTTTATGTGATTCTGAGTATGTTAACATGAAAATCTCGGAGCAAAAAAATTTTCATGAAAACAAAGCTCCTCTATGAGGAAGCAAAATACTAGCTAGACGCTCAATTCAGACCAGTTTATCCCAAACAGATTTCCACACATGGTGTACATTGCAGTGGCACTGATTTGCCCTGGATACAAAAGAATTCTAAATGCTCGCGGTCCTTGCGAATGGGTATGTCGCTATGGCTGCCGCATATGGTTTGTTCGAGACAATACGTGATTACGAGGAACCGGAGAGTGATCGATGCTGCGAGAACGATAGAATAGCGAGGCGGATGCCTCCGGCTGATACGATGCTCGCGGTGTCGTCCGAACTGACCGGGAATGGTAGTCACCGCCGGTGAACTAATGACGGCCGCTTTTGTTCGATGATTTCACCGAACGATTTAACTATCTAGAATTTACCGCCGACCGCCCAGAGCACCGACATAAATTTCGTCCCTTGAAATCGTATCATCGCTCCTGTGTTTCACTCATTCGCCTGATTACTACAGTAATTACTTCCACTGAGCGATTTAAAACGTCATAATCTCCTGAATGTTGCGCCCCGTATCAATTACCACGTCGATACTCACAGTTAGCCATTAAATTTTCGCAAATTGTGTTTGTAATGCCAACTTTGAATGCGCCCGTTAACATAAATAATGTCCCAATATTGATGTAAATTCAGGGAATGAAATGGTATTAAACGAAATTGAGAAAGGGGTCGTTTATTGACCCATTATACATTTGTTTTGATTTAATCAACTATTAAAATCTTCCGCTATTGCAATTATAACATTCATTATCAAAATGGCGAGTTGTTCATTGAATCAATATAATAGCAATCACTTAGATATTAAAGTACAGAAAAAAATCGATTATCTGACTGTAAATATAAATAATATCTCAAGATTAATAAAAATTAACGAGATAAAATGGAAACAAACAAGATTCGAAAACGACTTTCGTATTGACTCATTATACATTTGTTCTTACTTAATCAATTATTACAATCCTTGGCCATTGAATTATGATATTTATTATTAAAATGGCGATATGCTCATTGAATAAAAATTGAAGCAATCATTTAGGTATTAAAGTACAGTAAAGGGTTGATTATCCATCCTAATTAAGTTCGACCCCATTTCGATCAATGAAAATCGAATAAATGCAATATTCTCAGAGGAAATAATATAGCTGATACATTCAATACAATACGATCTAGCGGGTCATGCTTAACCAATATCAAAAACTTTTCCTAAAGATAAAACTGGCATACAATGCACATCAAAGTCTAATCAACGTGACTAAAATCGTATATTTTACTTATCATCAAGATCGACGAGAGAAGCAATTCTTGTCTTTGCGATTTGTTAATAGCTGATCATATACACATAGAATATTTTTCCAAAACGGTTTGGCCAAAAAAAATTTATAGAAAAATACACCATAAGAAATTGGACGCCACACAATCTAAAAAACTACTCTGTAGAAAGTATCACCTTTCTTTAAATTTATTTTAAAGCACTGTATCTAGCTTTTTTTGTTGTTTGAATGTTGTCGAACCAAGCTTTTCTTTTACGCGTAATCAATTGGCCGTTTCGTTTTCCGCTATCCGCTCTAACGTCGTGGCTTTCCTTTGGCGAATTCGACATGACAGATCAGATTCGCCAAACAAACTTCGCAAACCTAACCTCGTTTCATATCGGTAACGTCGATGTCGGTCGAACAGTCGCTCGATATTGCGGTGTTGCCACGATGTGTCGTGTGCTTGCAGAGCCAATGACAGACGAGTCGAGACATAAGTCAAATTTGTTTGAATAACATAATTGGATTAATTACGCACGTGAAAACAACACGTAACATGATTGAATGAAACTTTTTTATTTATAAATTTAATTGTAGAATATGCAGAAAGAACGAATAATTTTATTCTTCGATAACGATAGTTGCTAGTGTCCATGACTCAGGCATACTGACATAGCTACCTTAATTACAGATTATTTCAATATCATTTTTACAAACTAACTTTACAATGAACTTTGCGACACTAACGTAACAGCGCTAATTTCACAACATTTAATGTGCTGAAATAAGGCATAATTTTAATCAATTCAATTGTATCCCTGGGAATAGTTCCGAATATATATCATTTCAATTTAATGATTCTATTGATTTAAGTATATATATATATTACACACATACAATCAGTGATTCAATGGCCTTAACGACATATATATAATTGTCTCAATTGTACTGAATCTTTTATTTTAAGAATATCGACTGTTTTTATAAAATTGCCGCAACGAAATATATCGTTGTCCACACGTATAGATACTTTAAATACCAAGCTATCTGAGTGAATTATATATGATACAAATAAATGATTCAGTGCATTCAATGATGTTTTCAGAGCGTGTAAAAAAAATTATATTTTCCGAAGTCAAAAATTTGCTTGTCTCCATGTTAATCAAATTGCAAATACAAAAGAGCACCGCGATACCTCCAAAAAAAATTGTACGAAGCTTTTTCATCATGAATACAATATAAGGGTCGAAATTACAGTATTTAAATGTGGCAAGATTTTTTCTTTCGACAATCTAATGGGAATTTTATTTGCTTTCAGGCGGCCATGTCAGATATAAATATTGAACGCTGCACGGCCACCTACTAATGCCCGTTGTATGTACACCAGACGTATAGGTATAGCAACAGAGAATTTAATATCCGATGTCCGTTTCCTGTCCACTATACGACTAGAACCAACAGCGACTGGTAATAGTGTCAGTCTTGTCTCGGTCACGTTCGGTATGAATGGACCCTGTTTTCGATTCGACCGAGTTTTTTTCCCCTCCCCCCTCTTCCTTTGTTCTTTCATTCTTTTCATCCCGACACTGAGCAGTAGTTAAATTATATCTCGCATTTAAACGAGAAGGTTGCCCGACGAATCCTCGACTCTTCGTGACGCCAGAGCTCGAGTGCGGATCAATGCGTGCGAAACGATTAAATGGCAGAGATTTATGCCCGCGACATTCACTATGTACAGTATATGTTGTAGTATATAGTATTCAGACGCACGGCCGTTCACAAGCCGTTCTTTAGGACGAATGTGAGCGACTCGATACGTGAGAGGTTCAAGGGCCAAAGCGACGAGTTTAGCTCGAACTTTGGCAGTGGAAACAAGCTTCTGTCCAGTATCAAGCTGGTTTTGCAGACACTTGCGTACGTGATGGTCTGCTTGAAGGAAGCGCCACGCGGTGATTGCCAACGCCTTATGTTATATATGGGTCAATCCACCCCGTTTCGACCAGGTTTTAACCTCGACTTCGCTCATGATTTCATCTAGGCTTAGTGAGACTCTCAACGACGCAAAAAAAATTAAAAACTATTTTTTTTCTCGCAATTTTTTTTTAAATACATTTGTGAAGTGACATATCGAATGCCATAATTCAAAAACCTTAAAAAATAATGAAAAATACTTTGTTTAATAACTAACTTATCTAGCTTATAGCCTAAGTGGGGAAGATTTTTCTTCTATCAGTTTTTAAGCTTTTGTGATTAAAAAAATTATTGACAAATATAAAAAACAATGAATCTGAACTGTAAAAAAAGATTGTAAATTTAATGTACTTATGCATATGAAATTAACAAATTTTGTGCATGAAACTATGATTCATGTACCGAATGCTGTAAATTCACAAATCTATCGTGAAATTAATTGACCTGCATTGGAATTTAAGAGGAATTCATTGTGAATATACAAAACTTGATCAGTTACTGTATAATTATATGTCAAGTTTTGAAAAATTCCTGCACTGCAGTCGATTTTTGTAGAAAAATTACCCAACTTTACGAATATCTTGTAACTTAGATTTCAAACACCCACACTGTAAAAAAGGACTTGAAATTTAATGTACTTATGCTTATGAAATTCAAATACTTTGTACTTGAAACTGTGATTCAAGTACTGAGTGCTGTAAATTTCCATTTCGTTTCCGAAATTAATGTACCTAACTGTAAATTTAAGCAATATTTATTGTGAGTTTACAAATCTTTAAACACGTATACAATGTTTTGTATTCGTGTTCTGCTACCGTAAGAAAAAGTTGATAATACGCTGTTAAAAATGTCGATAACAGTAAAAAATGAATATCTGTTGATAGGCACAGGTTTTATGAATTTTGAATGTAACATTGATGTAGGTATCTAAATCAATTAAAAAAAATGGTAACACCAGGACTCGAACCGGCAACCTAACGTTTATGAGTAGAGTGCATGATGCATTATGTTCACTTGAAAATACTTGCGTACATACTTCACGTTCTGATTGCAATCAATTGAACATTTTCATATGTCAATGATAAGTACGGTTAAGAGAATAATATATGTATAACTCTTATGCCATTTTAATATCCAAAACTACTAAGTCGTTGATAGCATAACTGGTAGCGTTCGTGCGTTGGTAGGTACTTAGATAAGTAGGTCGTAAGTTCAAACCCAGGGGTAGACGAAAAATTTTCTTTAGGAAAAACCAATACCCGACAATTTCTAATGATGTAAAATGTCTAAAAAAATAATTCCTGAGTAATAGTTCTATTTTATTTCTATCGTTTTTGAACTCATTTTAAATTTCCAACATATATGTGATTGAATTTTAAGGTACCGTTTTGCAATAAAAGATCTATGACGTACATTAATTTTATGTACAATAATCAGAAATATTTGACGTGGTACATTAAATTTCAAATACAAAGTCACTGCTACTTCAATAAAATTCGAATTATTTTCATGTGTCCTAAATTAGAATTTTCAAAACATTGGTGCTTGAAATTTAAGAGACGGTTTGCGAATAAAAACTTCCGGTACCGGTACTTTATTTTTCAAGTAGATTTTTTTTACAGTGATTGTTTAAATGTTTATTTATGTGAAACCGCATTTTTTCAAATTTTTTAAATTATTTCCAGATTTATCCGAATTATGCAATTAAAATTTTTTTTTTTTTTCTCAAAGTGGAATATCGAATGCCTTAATTTATAAATCGCATTCTGTGGATTCCACTATGAATTATATATTCTCACAGATCACAGTTTGTTTCGTTACTGAAAAAGTTCTTGTACAGAAATCTTTGACATATCGTCCATGGTAGATTGTCTTTTTTCTGTTTTATAATTTTTTAAATGCTTAATAACTGAAAAAAAAATCTTGCGTATTCTAGCAATGAGCTATAAAAATTTGATATCCAATAGAGTGCTTATCAGAATTTTTGCAGATTTTTAAAGTGTGGTATTCGATATCCGGTATTCGATGTGAAGAATTATTTTTAAAAAATTTGCCTAATTTGGAAAAATTTGACAATCCGGTTTTACATAAATAAACATTTGATCAATAGCCTGTAGTAAATTTATTATTTTTTATATATTTAATAATTTTTTCAAATAAAAATAGCTTAAAAACGGTATGAAGAAAAATCTTCCCCACTTTGGCTATAAGTTCGATAATTTCGTTATTTAACAAAGTATTTTTCAGAATTTTTTCAAATTTTCAAGTTATTCGATATGTCACTTTAAAAATGTATTTAAAAAAAATTGCATAAAAAACAAAAATAAAATTTTTTCGTGTAGTTAAGCGTTCAACTAAGCCGAAGGAAAATTATGAGCTAAATCGGAGGGGTTGAAGTCAAAACCTGGTCGAAATGGGTCGGATTGCCCCATATATATACTCTTCTCTAAGCAAGCTTCTGCGAAAATACGATTGCTTTTCTCGCTTGGTCATACACATCATGAAATTTTTTATGTATTTACGCGTGCAGAAATTAAACTTAGGAGCTGTGAAAAAATTTGAAACCCTGTTAGGTTTTGTCAGGGTTTGCACAATAGGAGTTCCACATGGAAAAAACGCTTCCATGTCTCAATGACACAGCGTCAAAATAACACAGCAAAATAATATATGCAATAACAACACGATAAGGAACAACTTATGCATTTTCTTCGTAATTGGCGAGTCAATATACTTAGCCGAATATTGATCTTATATCGACAAACCAACTGTCTGCCAGTCGATTCTCGACGGAGCATTGATCTTATATCCACGAGACATAGCAATAGGCGAATTGATAATCGATCGACCATTAGTCTCATATCGAAAAACCGATAATTAGCAAGTCAATAATCGGCCGAGTAGTGGTCTCATATCGACAAACCGCTAATTGACGGATCAATAATTGACCGAGTATTCGTCTCATATCGAAAATCCAACAATTGGCAGTTCAATACTTGGCCGATCATTGGCCTTTAGTCTGCAAGTCAACGATTGGCATGTCGCTGTACGGCCGAATGTAGGTCTAAGATTGCAAAGTCAATAATTGTCACGCTAACGCTGACCCGAGTATTGGGCGTTTCAGTCTTATCAGGAAAACCTATCAGGAATAGGTCACATCCCCAGACTTTCATCTTGTCTTTCGTTTACTAAACTGCCTGTAGATAATTCCCGAAAATATTTCTGTATGATTGCCAGTTTTTGCTCACCTGTGCTCTGTTTTTTCGCTTCCCCGTGCACTGCTTGTTTAAAGACTGCACTTTATCTCGTCTTCGTACTGCCCATAGCCTCGCAATGCGCAAAACTTCAATTTGGCATCTTGTATCATCTATTAATACCAGACAGAATTTTTCTAGAGAAACCACGCGATACCAATTCTTGGTCAAAACGGTACAAAATATCCATATGCTATCAAATCATTCATAACAATGACAATCAATGAAATTAGAAAAAATAAGCATGACCATTATTTAAATGACACCACAAATCTAGAAGAACTTTATTGCAAAATTTGTCAAATATTTCAAAATTCACGGCGGTCCTCTTAATAAACTCAAACGGCATATACGGTTACCATTTAGCGATGACTATCTACCCGAAATTCGATAATTTATTGACTGTCCAGATACTTTTTTCGCTGTAATTTATGACTTTAGTGTGTCACATAAATATGACACTTCTCTCTATCTCTCTCCTCCCGTAAAATCCTTCGGATGGAAATGATGATATTGCCCCCGGAGGAACCAAAAGAGTTATAGAGATATCTTTTCAATTAAATATTCATAAGCTTTCGTCGAAGCAGGAATCTTACATGATTTATGGATTTCCAGCATCGAGTTTTGGTTCTCGTAGGGATATTATTACAATATCTAACACGTCGTTGCGCTGCGTGGATTGAGGGCACTACCTGTAATCCGGGACCGCGGCCGCAGTTCAAACATTTCATTTCTACGCTCCTTCCACATGTATTATAAATATACGATGACAGGAGTTACATACTCTTATATGGAAATATGGAGAATATAATGGGAATGCTTGAAAGCACCTATAACGTTTCATGTGTGTGTGTCCCTGACATTGCTCCCTCGTCGCTATATAATACGAAAAGTCTCTACTGTTATAGCCGATGTATTGCTATGGGGTGTGCGCATATACGCGAAAAGTATATATTGTAGCCTAGGGGTGGAGACCCTGCAAGTCCTCTTCAAATACGTGTGCACCACGGAGCTCACTAAGTGGAGGATTATCCGAACTATCTGTCTCAGTTATCCGCTCTTCCGTAGTGAGACGCTGTGTAACATGGCAAGCAAATAATTTCGGTGCAAGTAGGGATGTGAAATAAATAGTGCGAAAAGAGCACAACAAAAATCGAACGAAATTTTCGAAAAACCGAGATTTGTTGGATAGTACGTTTCCAAGGGAAACGAGTCAGTAAAGATAATCTGACGTGTCAGTAAAAAAAAGTCTCTTCCACTGACTCATTTTTTTTTTTACATGAACAAAAAGTCCCTCTCTGTTTATGTCTGTAGCATGAAAACAAATGAGTGCACGAGCAAATCAAAGTAGTTACATTAAAATGCACTTTTTTAAACCTAGTTGCATTAACGAGACCAAATCACGAAAGAAAAGAGATATGAAAAATTTCTCTTTAAATTATATCCTCATTTTATAAAATATTGCACTTATACCTCCACTCTCCGAAAACATCGCACTACAGCAAGATCGGATTCATTTTATGGTTAAGCCATTTATCAGAAAATTAATGACCCTTTACTGCAAACTACATAATTTGCCGCTAAGATTCTGCAGCGTTTCCTCCAAGACGAAAAGAACGTTTGTTTAGAATTATATCTATTATAAGTAGTAAAAGGAAATTCTCTATCTCCAAACCGAATTCTCTTCACAGTTACCGCAGGTTGACTGTGGTCTTAAGCCTGAGATACGAAGCATTTCTTCTTATGTGTAACGCTTTCTATTCCTTCCAAGAAAATTTTTTTCAGTAAGTTCGAAGTAGCTTTCGCGTTTGAGGCAAATAAAATAATCGTTTTGGATCAAGCTGATCTGCTTTAAGAGTCTATTATTCTAACGATAAAGGGAATTCTTCTTAGGCTTGAGTTAAAAAGTATTTCTTCTTAAGTGAAACGGTTTCTATTTCTTCCAAGAATAATTTTTTCAGAGTGTCATTACGTACATAAAAAACATTTAGTGTGAGGGATGAAATCAAATTTCTCATTTGAGTTTAGGTGTAGCGCTCGTACGGTGAGAACGTGTTTATGCCGTGTTCCAGTGCCGTGGTACCGCGCGAACGCGTCAATCCCAATTGTGTACCTACCAGTCTACGCGAGTGTGACAGTTCCACAAATCGGGGATTATAATTTAGTAAATAATTCGAGGCTGACGGGCTTAGCCCCGAGCCACCAAAGCATCGTACAAAGTCTCATTTAAAATGACCACCCCAACCTACGCTGGTGCAGGGAGTCCAACTGAAAGAATACGTAGTGGCTGTCGGAAATATAGTAACTCCAGCACAGATAAAATTCGCCTCGAAAACCTCCAAGATTGTGTCTGTATTCACCTCGCCTTCAAAACCATCGCAGATGATCTTGTAGACAATCACAAATCCATCGTTATCCAAAACAGCTCGTTACCGATTAGACCTCTGTTAGCAAGAAACAAGCGAATCACCCTCTCAAATGTACCTCGATAATTCCCCATGACGACCTCAAACGCATATTTGAATCGTTGAAGATAAACATAGCCTCTGAAATAACGTGCGTCGAAGCGGGAATTCGCGAATCCTCTTACGCCTATATAATAAGCTTCCAGAGACAAGTCTATGTCCACCCCATGACCTTAAAAAGTTACTAGACTCCTTCAAAATTACCCACGACGAGACAACCTACCTGATATACTTATCACAGGACTTACTCGTGTGTGGAAAATGGAAGACCCCGTAGCGGAAAATACAGTCAATCTTCAATCAGATGAAAACTCACAGCTACCCTCCGGATTGCATAAAGTTACTGTCCCAACAAACGCACAAGCTACCCCAACCGATCATCTGGACGACAACGAAATGATAATGGGAGAGGAGCAACAGCTGGAAAGGGAGTCGCACACAACGACACACAAACGACCGTTGTCTATCTCACCACCACCTAGCCACCTAGCAACATCATCTCTCATAGACTCAAAAAATGCGGAAAACCCCAAAAACTGATTTTCCAGTGCTCCGCGAGCCCCAGTCTCTTCGTAAGAATAAAAAGAAGAAAATCCACACGGAAGCTTCTTCAATGACAGACATCGAAGCTGAAATTAATTCGAGCCCAGAGAAGTACCCACTTTCGTTCCCCCAGTTTTCTAATTTTTTAGAAAAAGCAAGGGGTAACAAGTTTCCACTCTCCATAGCAAAGGAATTTACAACGGACGTTGAAACCCTAATCGACATACTCCTAAATCTGCACACAATTACCACTGATCGTGGCCTCAAATCGACTTTCACTAGGATCTCCAACAAACTCATAAACAACAAGACGCACGGCTCTACATCGCAGTCCGAAATATCTGACGTGGACGAAGCACGCTAAGCGTACCCCACAAAAATAAACAGACAAAAGTAAAACGGTGCACCTTGTGCAATGGAATGTAAATGGGTTCTACGTCCGTTTGCCCTACATCCACCTCCTTAAAAAAAACCACTTTTCAACGATCTTGTGCTTCCAAGAAACAAACTTTAAGTTCAATAAGTGTGGGTCACTAAAAGGGTACAAACTCTACCACAAAAATGGGATAAATACTGCCCATACTAGTGGAGGAGTAGCGACATTTGTGAAAGAAAACTTTTCTCAAGAAGAAATCGATGGAAATTCTCCACTGGAGGTTGTTGTTGTATCGGTTTCGTTACCAAAAAAAACTACTATATGTAATGTTTATCTCTCGAATAGCTATGACTTCAACATAGCAGAGTTCCAAAATTTGGCCAATCAACTTCCGAAACCATATATAATTGTAGGAGATCTTAACAGCCATAACCCCATGTGGGGCTCTTCGAAGTTAGAAACAAGAGGCAGAAAAATCGAACAATGTATTGAGGACTTAAATCTAACAATCCTAAATACTACAGAGCCCACACACTTCAACAGCTCTTCTACTTCCCTAAGTTGCATCGATTTAAGTATATGCTCAGTTGATATCGCAGATAACCTTGAATGGTCAGTAGATGATGGTCTTCACGACAGTGATCATTTCCCACTACAAATTAAGAAACTAAATGGACCTGCTCCACAAACCGGAGCGGAACCTCTCACGTGAAAGTTTAAAAAAGCTGATTGGGCCATCTATTCCGAATTAATCGATCAAACCTTCGCCAACACTGCTCCACCAGTGATCGCAAGCGAAAATGAAACAAATGCGACCCTAAAATTCGTTGTTGTGGATCAGAAATGCAGCCGACAAATCGATCCCAAAAACCTCTGGAAAGTTAAGTAAAGTCGGTGTACCATGGTGGAATGAAAACTTTGAAAAATCAAACAATGCAGCAAATCGCGCCTTCAACATCTATGAAAACCGCAAGACACCTCATGAATGAATAAAGAGGAGTTTTAAAAAACTGCGTTCTATAGCCAGAAACACGATAAAAACTCAAAAACTGGCGTCATGGAAAAAGTTGATCAGTTCTATTAATCATACTCCCTCGATTAATGAAGCATGGAAAGCAATTAAACGTATCCAAGGATAAAGTACATCCTGTATTGCTCCGTTTCTTGTAAACAACGAAGAAGAGCCTACTGTGGAGCACAACGACATGGTCAAAATACTAACAAATACTTTTGCGGATAACTCGAGCGATTCAAACTACTCCCCAAAATTCCAGGGTTTCAAAAAGGCCTCGGAACTGTCCATGGAGCCTGATGCTACATCACCTACAGTGGGTGAGACTGAAACGGACTCGATTAACGCCCCTTTCACCCTACAGGAACTCAAAGACAACCTGGTGACCTGCAAAAACTCCAGTCCAGGGCTTGATGGTATCTTTTCAACCTTAATTAAACACCTCCCAGACAGCGGACTACATTACCTCTTGAAGCTCTACAATACCATGTGGGAGTCTGAAACCTTTCCTCATACATGGCGATTGGCCACGATCATCCCCATAGCCAAGCCAGGAAAAGACCCGACAATACCTACCAACTATCGCCCTATAGCGCTTACTAGCAATCTCTGTAAACTCCTTGAGAAAATGATAAGCTATCGGTTAAGATGGTCCCTTGAAAGGAAGGAATTGATATCCCCTCACCAAAGTGGTTTTCGAAACTTCCGATCAACCACCGATCACTTGATCCAATTTGAAGCCAACATCTGTAACGCCTTAATAAATAACCTCAACCTGATGGCAATCTCAATGGACATCGAGAAAGCTTATGCGATGGTGTGGAAACACCATGGTGTTGTCGTCAAGATACTGGACGATTTTGGTTTTAAAGGACACATTGTTTCCTATATAAAAAATTTCCTAAAGGAGCGGTCCATTCAAGTCAGACTGGGTAACACATACTCGGAAATCACTAACATTGAAAACAGACTCCCTCAGGGCTCCGTTATCAGTGTGACGCCTTTTCTCATCGCCATAAATGGAATACTGGACAACCTGAAAGCCCCAATAAAAAGCCTCTTATTTGCAGACGATCCAACAATCTTTGTTTCTGGGAAAAACGTATCCACTACACAAAATCATCTACAAGAGGCTCTAAACAATCTCTCAAATTGGACTGAACAAGCGTGATTCAAATTTTCGCATCTAGAAACTAAATACATGATTTTCACACGATCAATTCCACCAATCATCCCAACGCCCAGCCACTCCCTCGGCAATCAGAAGCTGCGAAGAACGTATGAGCTAAAAATCCTCGGCCTCATATTCAACCCAACCCTATCATGAAAAACCCACATTGAAAATCTAAAAGCGCAGTGTCAGCGTAGAATGAATTTAATAAGAACTCTTGCGTCAAAGAACTGGGGAGCCGAACGACACACACTCATAAACACCTACAAAATGATCGTAAGAGCAAAATTGGACTACGGAGCAATCATTTACGGCTCGGCTGAGGACAATCTCCTGAAGCTGCTCGATCCCGTTCAAACCACAGGACTCAGACTGGCTATAGGAGCGTTCCGAATTAGCCCGAATATAAGGCAGCCCTTCTTTCCTGCACAATTCTATCCACCACAGTAGCGATCCGACACATTCGTTCCTTCACAAACTCTATCCTTCACACCGTTCATCGTACACATTTCTTATGCTCACACGCTCTTTCCACACTAACAGTTCTAATACACACGGTTCACCGCGCATTCCAATACGCCGCATCTCGTAACTACACATTCGTTCCTCTAAAAACTCGATACTACGTACCGCGTTTTCACTACATTTCTGACGTTCACAGACCTTTTCCATAACATTTCGATCCTACACATTTCGATTCTACACATCGTTTGCTATACAGATATGATCCCACACGTTAAATTACCTGCACAATCAGATTATCCACAAGCACTTATCAACACATTTCATTCCAACTTAAATCAGTCGCACACATTCTTTACTACACAACCCGATTCTGCGCAGTACCGTTCCAGCACGTTTCAATCTTTCACAGTCAATCCAACGCAAAGTTTTCCAGCACATTTCGATCCTACACATTAGCTTAGTCGGTATCAACTCAAGAAAATACCTCTCACCGGTAAGGAAGAACTCCGAGCAATTTGACTCGCAGACAGAGGTTCTCATCCGAGTGCGTACCAGTATGGGCTTCCAATTCACCAATGTGTTGATAAGTGCTTGTGGATAATCTGATTGTGCAGGTAATTCAACGTGTGGAATCATATCTGTATAGCAAACGATGTGAAGAATCGAAATGTGTAGGATCGAAATGTTATGGAAAAGGTCTGTGAACGTCAGAAATGTAGTGAAAACGCGGTACGTAGTATCGAGTTTGTAGAGGAACGAATGTGTAGTTACGAGATGCGGCGTATTGGAATGCGCGGTAAACCGTGTGTATTGGAACGATTTGTGTGGGTAGAAATGTGTAGTTCTGAAATGGGTAGGATCGAAATATCGTGGAAAGAGCGTGTGAGCATAAGAAATGTGTACGAAAAACGGTGTGAAGGATAGAGTTTGTGAAGGAACGAATGAGTCGGATCGCTACTGTGGTGGATAGAATTGTGCAGGAAGGGCTGCCGAATATAAGTGTATTAGCCGAAACAGGTGAGCCCCCACTTCGGCTGAGAAGAATAGGACTAGCAATCATACCTACCTTGCAACATAGCGAGGAAGACACGATGCAAACCAGTACGAAATATCGACAACTCCACAAATAATGGCTCAATTTTCAGGACAAACCTACTCTACCACGACCTTACGCCATCCGCGTAAAACTTTACACAGAGGAGAAAAACTATTCGCTTCTACCCACTCATAGCAGACGCATAAGTCCTTCCCCAACATGGGACCCCCCTAAACTGAACATAGACCTCGATATGATGGACAAGAACATAAATAAGGCAAAGACAGATCCCCTTGTCTATAAAAAAAGGTTTAACGGTTTAATAGATCAAAAATACTATAACCACGCCAAAATGTATACCGACGGCTCAATAATAAATTATCTACGGGGCTGCTCGGTAATATATGAGGAGACAGAGATGATCTTCAAGTTACCGAGAGCCTTCTTTATTCTATCATGCGAAGTATTTGCGATAACGCAAGCTCTGTCCACCCTTGAGTCAACTAATGTAGCTAAAGCCGGTATTTTCGCCGATTCAATAGCAATGCTGGAAGCGCTTTAAAACGAAAACTCACCAAATGTACGCATACAAACCATAAAACAAATTATATCATCTATGCAAGCTAGGGTAGCTAAATTTCCTTCATCAGGAACCTACCCCTCCACTAAGGAATCAGTGGCAACGAAAAGGCTGACCTAGCAGCCAAAAGAGCAACTGCAGATGCTCTTAACACATCTGCAAATGCCCCGATCGACTCCCGCGAACTGAAACAGGGATTATACTACGTAATCCGAACTAACTGGAATGAAAAATGGTCATCTAGTGACATCTCCAAGTTACACAACATCAGAGATGACATATTCGAAAAGGCTCCAGACTTCAGAAACAGGAAGGAAGACTATATATCGACACGGCTGAAAATAGGACACACGAATCTCACCCACTGTTACCTGATTCACAAGTCACCCAAACCTCACTGCCGGGCTTGCAATGTTCCAATCTCCATAGAACATCTGCTCATCTTTTGCCCAACCTACCAAGTTATTCGGGCTACACTCGGACTACCAACAACTCTGAAGGAATGTCTTGAAAAAGACTCAGTGATAACCAAAGTTCTTGAATTCTGCAAAAAGATCGAAATATACGACAAATTGTAATCGCTGAAACACAATAACTAAAGAACCTTTGTAAATGAGCCCAACCTCTGTACTCATCATTGAAATTATGCTCTGCTTATTCCGGTTCTCTATTTGTATTGTATGCTTATATATATGGTCGCTAATGACCTTGGCTGTAGATGCGACTTTAAATAAATGAATCGAAAAAAAAAATTCTCATTTGTAGTTGCTTTCAGACCAAACTGGTGACCCAATTTTAGTGTTCGATATATTATTTTATCTGTAAAAGAGTTCAACACTTTCGGTCCTAGCGGTTCTTCAGGTTCGACTCTTTCGGTTCTTTAGTTTCGACTCTTTCGATTCTTTAGTTACCCGTGCCGATATTTCGTTTTATTTTTATCTATAGGTTAGGTTATGCTGCTGGACCCCATTGAAGTCACCGAATTGAACTCTCTTCATTGAAGAATTCTATTAAGTTGAAGTATGCAAATTATCCCGCAGAGGTTACAACAAATTTAATATAAAAAATTAGTACACAGAAAAAAAAACGATTGCAACGGTAAGTTCCTCTGGGAAAGACCTTGCGATGGAAGTTTTTATATCAATACCACGCAGAGTCTTCTTGCGAAGAAAATTGGACCCTGCGAAACCTGCTTGCTTCAGTGAGTGAACTAGAACTCTACGTCAGGTGCAAGATGAACGATATATTTGTACAGTTGGTTGCAATAAGAAAAGATCCACTCAAGAAAATATTTCTCTTCCTGTACTTGGATTCAAACAAAAAATAATAGTTTTGTGAATAATGTTTAATTAAGTGAAAAATCGACACCGATGCGTGGTTCTTCTATATAACCTGCAAAACGATGTTTTCGAAATCTTAATTATGCCGTACAAGGGGAATTTCGTGATGATTTATGATGTTAAGCGGCATCATTAGTGGAAATACTCATTCTAGTGCAATAAATTATAATGCAACTTGCATAATGTAAGTAAACTAGCATTTGAGTCCTTGGCCACTCGAATATTTATACCAGCCAATCAATTAGGTAAGATGGCCATCATAAATGGTTACCGCAACTGACGGGGCTTCTACCAACGAAACTTGGTTCGTACAACCAATAGTATTTGGTTGTCATAAACCAATCGAGTTATAGGGAAATTAGAAAAACTTATTGGTTGTGCCAACCGATACTTTGGTTGTAGCGAATCATTATTGTTTTTCGTGTACACTCAGAGAAAAATATAGTAATTAAAAAAAAAAAAATAGTTACCCCGACGATAATCTAACTGCAAACTATAGTTCTCAGGAGACACGTCTATGTTTTATGGTTACACCAAATATTAGACAATAGTTGGATGAACCTTTAATATAATTCCCAGGAGAGCCGTTTATATTTTATGGTTATAGCAAATATAGTTATAGCAGCAATCATCGAAATGATAATAGATTCAGAAACTATTTGAATAGTTTCAAATATGCCGTCTCGATGCATATACGATTTCAACGTTTGTTTCCAATAACCTTGCAATTATCTGTATTGAACCATATTATCATCGCTTCAACTTGTAATAATACATTCGTACGCGTGGCTATGACCCGCCCATTTACAAAATAAAGCACACTCGGATCACCATCGAATTAGGGGGGTTTTGGGAATTGCCGAAGCCTCGCGAAAATCGATATAGATCCTCGGAACACTTCGTAATACAGGAACTCTTCCTCGAGCCGTCGACGGTGACACATCTCGTTATCTCAGTATTCTAGTTCTACTGTTATAATTTTCCTCAAATCTATAAGTGAAGTAATGTAATGGTTTCCTCTCTAAATCAACGTGACGATCATATACGGAGATTATATTGACGTGAGGGGGACCACGGTGCTACTCCAATTAACTCGATAAGTATATTATATTATCAATTACGTGTGAACCACAAGATTTGAGGTCGCTTACCCATTGGAAGAGGTAAATTGAGTTCATATTATCATAACAATAAAAATTTCGACTGCTCTTTGTATAATAATGTTGTATTTGTTCGTTATTTATTTGCAGCAGTGTGTTGACGTTTCGGGCACAATAATTTTTTCAACAAAAAATTTCTGTTTTTGGAGCAAATTCTGATAAACTATGAGAAATACTTTCACATTTTCCCTTTTCTTTGACAGATAAATCGAGTCATAAAATATATAAAGAAAAAATCGAATAATCTAATAACATATAGATATAAGACTATTACATACTGCCTTCCTATATTCGTTTTATCATGTGACAACGTTAAATCAACGATATGCTTTTCTCTCAGTGTAGTCTCCGAAAAAAACGACAACTTTTAAAACCGATGGTTTTAAAATTTTGAGCTGTGGTAAAGGAAGTGCCGGTGCTTCTAAAATAACTTTTCCGTCCTTCATTTCCAAGAAGTCTGAGTCGAAGCCTTTTGCGGGGTGATATTACCTCAGTGAGGAATAGAGCATAAAGCGAGATTAAACGATAAAGAGGCAGAGAAGAGTTGCAGTCTCTTATAGGGAGCGGGGGAGGCCTGTTCACCAATGGAACAGGCACAGACGAAACCTCACACAGCGTTGAAGGGTTGCACAGCAGCAACTTTCAGTAACTCGCTTAGGGAGTTTAAACGGAGTTCTTAACACCGAATGCATTAAGAAGTCCGTACGCAGGGCTCAGGCGTAAGATGGAAGCTCACTCGCGCGAGCGGAGCGCAGAGTAAGAGTGAGAGAGAGGGCACGAGGACGCGCAAGGCATGAGCTCGGACTCAGCCACGTCGTCACGCCCGGCTTGAATCTAATCTAAAACTTAATTCTCGTTTGATCTGATATATTAACGAGAGCTTGTGTGCACTGTGCTGTCACAGAAGAAACTCTTCTTCCAGCGCATGGATGCAATTGTCGTATACTGTATAATGAGGCGTTTCTCACTAACCCTACGACTTTTATTACACTCAGGATGTTTTTTACTATTGGTCAGTAGTACCTCTTAAGAAAACCGATCCACCTAAGATAGATTATTTAAAAAATTCTGTAGACGACAGTTCTTTGAAAAAATCTTAGAGTTGAACTTCACTAAGTACATTTACCCAGAAAAAAGATTGAGTGATATTAACTAAAATTGTCTATTCAACATTTGTTCATTTCAATCAACGAAAATTTGCTTTCCCTGGAACAAATCTGTATTTCATTCAATTTTGTAGTTTATTTATTTCGAACATATTCATTTGTTCAAAGCAGTTTTTACTATGCGGTGGACACTAAATAAATATTATATTCGTTTGTACTAAATACTTTCTTCATCCGGAAATAATATCTAGTTAAAACGACTGGATACCTGTATTCGATCTTTTTTATTTATAATCAATTAGAACTACCTTTTAATCCAATACGTAATTATTTTCTTTAATCATTAGAAATTACTTCTCTGTAATGAATTTAGTTATTTAAATCAACGTTTCGTTGATGATCTAGTAATGAAACACCAAACTCAACTGTGATATGTATTTATGTTTATCCATAGAAAAAATTTGGTTCAATCGACTTATCATATATTTATATAAAAAATATATATTGTTTAATTAAACTTTTATGTAAGTGTCGAATTTTCATAATGGAAGACTATATAATGTGGAAGATACTCGAAATACGCATTCTTGCTTTCTGTTCGTCAGTTACGGATTCATGATCGGTTTTATGTTACGTAACAACAAACATTGAAAGAAACGAATGTATTCGATCCATTTGGAACGAATTTACAAATTTATGTATTTTGTAAACAGAAAAAATAAATTATTCGACGTAAATATATTTTTCTCCGACACGAGGAAATGTATATTTTGTTAAAACATATTTTTTTCTAGTAAGTAATAAAGATACATTGCAATCAAATACATATTTCTTAGGTTCGAAAATATTTATTAGTCGCCAGATGTATTACTTACAAATAAAAAAAATTATTCGAGTTGAATACAAGTCTATTAGGTCAGCATTCAAATAATAAAATTTATTTCCGATGCGTAGGTTCTAGTCCAGTTAACTAGATATTTTTTTGGGTGTGTTAAGCATTACAATTCTGCAATTTTTCAAAGATATATCCCGTGCAGGAATTTGACCGGGTGACCGGGACAAAATATTGGGCCTCGTTAGGTTTTGTCAGAACTTTTACAACAGGGATTCCATATTAGGGTCACGTTACAACCCATCATAACGGCTTTGTGAATATCATGCTGGCAGTGCGTCAGTTCTACAGAAACCATCTCTACACACATTAATTTGTCACGCCCAGTTCGACATATATTTTTACTCCACGCGCCTAATCCGCACGATGGAATTGTGAATATCCAGAACAGCACAAGAGAAATTGTAGACAGGTAACGTGTAAAAAGTACAACTACTTGATGTACAATTCGCGCAGTATTTGGATTTTTCCCTCTTTTGCGAGGCTCGGAAAAAAATTTCAAAGTAATTGTGCCAAACCTCCCATGTTATTTAATTGAGAAAATGTTTGTGCTTTTTCCGTTGAGATAAGGCTCTCAGATTTTAACCAGATTTAAACAAATTTATTTCGAACAAAATGAAGGACCGTCTCGGACAAAATCGCTCAACATCGAAATTAACGACCACAGGGTGTATGTGTGCAGGGCTTCGAAATTTCAATCACCATGTAACTGTCGGAGATTAAACCAAAGTAAGCAATTATCGGACTTAACCGACCGTTATTCAAGTGAACTAAATTCAAATGTGTTGTTTCAACTAAGCGCGATATTTAACCCAGGTTGGAGGGTCAACATTGTTGATTTTGTTAATTCAACTAGAATTTATTCCATACAAATAAACGTTCGTCGATTTGACAAGATCTCCAATCAACAAAACGCTTTTAGTTAAATAACGAATTTTTTTTTTCGTTGAATAAACGTGCAAATATTGTGCTTAGTTATAAGCAGAGACAAATGAAAAAAGTGCCAGCGAAGCGTGCACATTGTTGCTGGTGATAACTAATAGAATAAGGAGTGGTGTGCGAGAAAAAAAGGGAGGGGGGCGGTTAAGTCGTGTAGCAGGGTTGTTATACGAATATAGGACCTTCGGGACCCTGTCTGGATTGAGGCCTGTCTCCTGTCTGTCACTTCCATTATTCGGCGTGACGGCATATCACACCTTTGGGGTGACGCTTATGCCCTTATGTCATTCCATGTTTACTACCTTCCTGTTGAAGCATATGTCGTCAATCCTCTCTAACATGAATATTTAATTCTATTCTCTTCATTTCGATTCATTCAAATCAATTTCCGACGGTGAATTCGCCTGAAGCATTGTCCTTAAAATAGCCCTCAAAATATTGTGCTCACCCTCTTTGTACTAAAAATAGTTACGTTATAAAAAATGACACATCAATCCCAATACTTTCGACCGAAAAGTATTGAGAATTGCGTGTCATTTTTTATATTGCGAATCTATACAGTTTCTTGATGCTGTAAATATTTTGGCAATATTGGAAAATTCAAATGAATTGAATGAAAAATAAAATTCCATGTACGTGAGGTTAAATTTAAGAACATGATTTATATTACAGACATGACTTTGGGAACGGATTTTTGAGACCGTACATCAATTTCAGTATACAGTGCATCGATTGGTATGACTTTACTAACGATTTAACAGAAATGGACATCGATTTAACATTACAGACTCGTGTAGGAAATTCATATACGAATTCAGCTACCCAACAAAAAAATGTTTTAACAAAATCCAAAAGTTGGGTTCAATGATTTTAATATAAACACCAAATTTTTAATTTTTATGAATTTTTTTTCGGCGAAATATGCCATGTTGTTTATTTTTTAATGTAACCTATAATATCTTGGAAACGATTGATCGTATCAACATTATATCAACTAAAAAATGAAAATGTGCCTCATTCCATGGCCCACAGGAAAAAAAAATTAATTTAGTATCAATTATGTAATTCGAGGCATTATTTTACGGCGAGATCAACGAAAATGTTTTTTGAATGCCCAATTAAAAAAAAAAAAAAATTCATGGGACTCCTGAAAGTTTATGAGTTATAGCAATTAACAATATTTTTCAGTAGTTATACCCTAAGAGTTTCAGAAGTATCGGGGATTTCCCGATAACTTTATTGCATAAAAACGAGAGATACAAACACGATTTTTGTAATTCACCTGATAATAAACGTTTTATTTCAGAGCGGATCGCTTCGTAGTGCCTTGATTTAGAAATACGACAACACACTGAACCTATACTAAAATTACCGAAGTTTATTGTGAATTTACTATACCTATACTAAAATTATCTCCATGTTGTAATTTAAATATACCGATACTAAATTACGTATAGTAAAATTACGGTTCATTTGGAAATTTACAATACAATGTATATTAATTCTTATTTACTGCACAAGGTTTGTGAATTTACATTGAGAAAAAAAGTGGTTGGAAAAACCAATAAATAGGTTCTGACAACGACTTGAAGGAGTTGATATAGCGTCAACTACTCGGTGAGTTATGACAACTACCCGTTGAGTATAGAAACTAGTCATTGGCTGTCGGAACTAACTGTTGGTCATGCGAACCGCTGGTT
Source organism: Tromatobia lineatoria (assembly GCA_949699805.1). Taxonomy (NCBI): domain Eukaryota; kingdom Metazoa; phylum Arthropoda; class Insecta; order Hymenoptera; family Ichneumonidae; genus Tromatobia; species Tromatobia lineatoria. Next base: position 7,678,747 of record OX453035.1, on the reverse strand, counting down.
GGTTGCGCCATCTGAAGGCCGTAACTAACAACGATCCTGCGATTGGTTACAGAAACCAACTCGTTGGTCCTACGTACTATTTATCCATAACCACTCGCGAATATATCAGTTCACAGTTCGAGTTAGTCTGCAACTAATTTGCTGTACAGCATATGCTGCAGATGGTTCTCCCAACTACCTATTTTCCGTGTAATATACACTTGATTAGTAATTTCCAATATTTATGTTGTAAATTTCATTTTCGTCACACCTGCATGAACAGTGGGTAGTTTCATTGCAGTGTTGCAATGATTGATTGGCGCATCCGCATTTCACTTTTTCGTTACTTTCAACCCTCACGTTTCACTTCCGACCCTTGGGACGTAAGATTGTAACCTCACTTTTCACTGTTCGTCCCGCAAAACTACCATTCAAAGCACCACTATTCATGCACTTGTGACGAAAAATATAATGTGCAACGTGGGCCGAATTTAGCGATCGCAAACTTTCAGCCCTTGTTGCCCAATATACTATTTTTTCCAACAGTGTAGGTTTAACCGAAGTAATCAGGAAACTCCCACGGACACAACTAATTCTGAATTAATTTTTTTCTTGTCGGTCATGAAAAATGTACATCTTAATTTTTTAGATGTGTTGATACGATAAGTCGTTCTCGAAATGTTATAAATTTTACAAAAACACAGCATGATTTGCCAGAAAAAATTACGAAAAAATTAAAAATTGGCGTATCTGTCACAATCACTAAACCTGATTTGGAGACTTTTTATGGGATTTCTCTTTTGGGTGGCTGAATTCATATGAAATGCCTCATATCCGTTTCTGTAAAAGATGGACAGTATACTAATTTTACCTTAAATATTACCATAACAGTAAGACATATTTATCAATCCTAACGTTGATAACAGAAAATTACTGCCCGGGACCCCAAAATACGTTTTGAGATCAAACGCAATCGCACCATAAACATAGCCTCTATTTGATGATAAAATAATCATGTCTGAGACTCGTCGTTCATACAAAAATCACGAGCCACTAAAGAGAGATGTGTAGAGGATGAAAAGCTTCCTAAGCGGAAATGGTCCATCTCGCCGAAAGTCAGCCACAGAAAAAGCCGGAACTTCCAGTAGAACGATCGTGAGGAACGACGAATAAAAAAAAAAAGAAATTTCGAAAGGAAAGATTAACATGATCTCCGCCAGTCGCTAAGGGCCTTTTCTTCTGGTCTTTCGTGTTTCTCAATGACTGAACTATATCTACAAATCGGTATGTGTAAGCACGACATTTCTATACACACGCGTTTGGCCAACGACCCTATTCCAACGGATTTCCATGATAAAGAAGCCACTAAGAGGGAGAGAGGGGCGAGTGGGTGAAGATGAGACACCAGGGAAAAAACTTACTCCCTTTCTGTGCGTCTAGCAAAGCTTCCAGCTCTCACCCTCGTATGTACTACGTAGTGTAGTTACGCGAAATACACTGAGATGAAAAAAAAAAGAAATACACCGAATAAGTTACTTCAAATGAATATAGTTCGATGAATTACGATGTTGAAGATATTTGGGGTAAAATGAATACAGTGTTTAGAAAATCTGTATTGAAGTTAATGCGAAAGGGTTAGAAGTTTTTTTTTGCAGATACAGTATACTAAATTTAAGATACGGATATTTATTATTATACGAACAAAAATGTTGTGAAATTCATAGACATATGTTTTGATATTCAATTTCCTCGGAGATTAAATTCCGTAAACATTTACGTTGAATTTTCATATGAGCGGTATCTTAAGATCCAAGCACTTATGAAAATTCAAAATCTACTAGAAAAACTACATGCGTTGCACACGCACTCTTATTAGTATAATAAAATATAGAATGTTTAGCACATCATGAGCTGATAAGAAGCAAAAATTCCGGCTTATAGATCCTCGTTGTCGAATTCAGAAAAATAATAATTGCAATTATTCATCGCACAAATGGGTGGTGGTCGAAATGGTGAATGACCGAAATAGCGAATGGCTAAAATAACGAATTTAATAATAAGGAACGTCTAAATGTAGGATGTCCATAATTATAGAATTCGGTTTTTCAGCCATTCGCCACTTTTATCATTCGCTGTTTTAAATGCATTTTAATAAGATGTAGGTGTAAATAGCCAATGGCCAAAATAGCGAATGAGTGAAATTCCAAATTCCATAATGATGAAGATTCTAGATTTTTATCCCATCGGGAAGTGATCTCATAGAGGTAGCTTCGTAAAAAACAAAAATTTAAAAATAATGAGGAAGCAATTCACAAAATCGAACTTTGCAGCTTTTTCAGATCGTTCGTTTTCCTTCGATTCATCGCCATTAACTTTTGATTCCCAAAGACTAATCGATTACGAACAATCATTTTGCTCTACCAATCCTCCCGTCGCCAATTTTCATGATAAAGAAGCCACAGAGAGTAAGAGTAGGGGAGAGTGGGTGAAGATGAGACAGGAAAAAAACTTACTCCCTTCCTGTGGGTGTAGCAAAGCTAGCGAACTCTCGCCCTCGTATGTACCGCGTTTTGTTTAGGCTTCCCCGGAATCGGCGTACGTCCCTCACGAACGTAACAGGGGTTGTACCGAGCTGCTGCTGCTGCCGGACGAGCTCCGAAGTGCGGCTCTGTGCGCGCCGCGCAGTCTCGTTCCCGATTGGACGACTGGCAAGCCGCGGCAAAGCCATCGGAGACCAGTTGAGCGCGAGTTCTCGAGCCGCACGGTTCTACGAACGACAAGCGTCGCGAAGCCAACAGATTAAGCAGCCGTTTTCATATTATTTCGACGTACGAAATACTCATGTGTTAATAGACATGAAAAATAAATCATAAAATCTTAACGTTGTTTTACATTCCCACTTCGAGTGACTTTGATAAACATTGCGTTCGCGTATTTTGTGTGATTTTTCAGTCCGTAATATACACTGATTAATCAAACTGTTTTTTAAGGTGTGCGCGAGTGTGTTTCGTTCCACTGAAGAAGATACTGGATTTTTCTTTATTATTACCTCGAATTACGGAGTTTTTTGTGCACTTTTGGAGTCCGAGATTTTACAACAACTTCTGCCGGTGAGTTGATTGTAATTTCTTATTTTGTGGTTGAAAATTAGTGGAAAAGTGACGAATTATGGTTGTTGGATTATCGTATGAAGTTTCCGCGGTTATTGTGATAAGTTCTTTTTTGTCGATAGGTTTCGGGTGGATGTTTGATGATTATGTGGAATGTGAAATTTTGTGGCGAGCTACTCGCACTCTTATATTCCAGATGGGAAGAGTGTGCATTCTTTTCAAATTGCAGGACATATCGAAATGAACAGTAGTCATTAACTTCGGTTTTTTAGGACTTTAGACGGGAAAAGTGTTTTAGCACTCTTTAGGGTGATTATAAACGTGTAAAACACCGATTGCGATTGCTTTACGTTATTTATGATCACTGAAGTGCAGAAGTAACGTTTATAGTTTTCTAGATTTAAATTTATGGTTTTACTAATATGCAATTGGACATTTCAATGATCCTATTTTAAAAGCAATACAAGTCGTAGTTGGAATAAAATTGGTCTTTCTCAAAAATTATATAACATTGAAGTTATTTCCCGAATGATATTTATTAGTTTCTGAAGTTGAGAAACCTGTACATTTCAGCGGATTTCAATCGTCATTAACATTAGTTTTTTAGGACCTTGGGCGGAAAAAGTGTTGTAACCCTTTTCAGGGATATTACAAAAGTGTTAAACACCGATTTCAATTGCTTTACGTTACCTATGATCACTGAAGTGCAAATGTGACGTTTATGGTTTTATAAAAATAAATTTATGTTTAGATTAAGATGGAATCGTAGATTTCAATGATCTTATTCAAAATGATAATAAACATGCCGTTAGAATAAAATTGGTCTTTTCTAAAAAATAACATAACATTGAAATACCTGTATATATTAACTAATTTCAGTCATTTCTCGCATTAAAAAATAAATCACAGAAGTTTCGTTACATAATGAGGAAGTAAAATAAATCAAATTTTTGCAGCCGAAAAGTGTACAAATTCTCGTTGACATCAGCTTTGGACTGTGAAATGTATCGGCGAAGAAATTGTTATCACTTAAAACGATTGGAACTTCTGTAGAATCATTAAAGCGATTTTTTGACATTTTTATTTTCGTGGTGCACACTTAAATTCATAATCCGTTAATATTAATGTCACAGTTTTGTTTCAAAAGTTCTCTTCGAATTACAGACTTACAAAAAAAACAAACAAATATCGCGTATTATCAAAGATATTATTATAATGAAAAAAATATTGCCGAAATAAAGTTTACAAGTTTTGTGGAATGAAAAATCGGTAATAATCTAATTTCGTGCGGTGATCGATTTCGTCAAATGAAACGTGTTCGTTCTTGCAGTACGTATCAAGAGACGCGGTAGCGTCGCGACGCCAAGTATTAAAAAGAACAAATCTATAATTATAGTGAGAAAACTGTTTGCTGTATCTCGGGAAAAAAATCTGTGTCTTTTGATTTTCTACATTCTTTAGACAAAAGGCTAAATTTCAGTTCTTACCGCAGTTTACTTTGCATTTAGCGACTCAGCGATTAATAATTATATTGTCAAAAAGTCACGCTACTTCTCAAAGTAGTTAAAACTGTTGTTTTTAACCACTTTGGCACTACTACACTAAAACAAATGTCTTTTATTGTATAAAACCATCATTCACGGGTTTCTAAATGTAAATGTTATATTAGCTTAATTTGACCCTAATAATAACCCTAAAATAGGCAAAATAATATTTTGCTGTTTCAATGTTATATGGGATTGTACGAATGAGAACTAGAATTAATTAAACAATCCTTTTTTTTTTGGCAGCCCGCGATAATTTTTTTTTTTTAGTGTAGTAATTTGTAACTTTTTACATAAAAAATATGTTTAAAAAACTTAGAAATATCGTCAACTTTTTCATACGTATAATTATCGCCCTGTAATATTTGTTCTGGAAAAATATTCTGTACAATCATTGATATGAATGATTGACATTCATATTTTTTGTGATTCGAAACTCGAATTAATCATCCGATAATCATAATGTCATAGCTTTATTTCAAAAGTTTTCTGTGAATTACAAGACATTTCGCCCGAAAACATATCGGATTATAAGAAATATATTATGACATTTGAAAAATATTGCCGAAATAAGGTTTGCAAGTTTTTTTTTTTTATAAAAATAGGTAATACGCTTATTTCGTGCGGCGATCCTGTCCATCAAATAAAACGTGCTGATACTTCTAGCAGTTACCTGTATATGATGCTGAAGTTTGCATCGATAGAATACAACGAAATAAATTTTGACAAATTCTAATAGCCGGAAATGATCATAAAAGGTACAAATAAAAATGACACCGATGACTCACAATGAAACGAAAGGTCACCCTATATCACTGCGGTCCTCGCAGGACTGTAATCTTGGTTTTTATCATTTATTTTCTTAAGTCGCTGCATTCCAACGACGCAAACTTCAATAGCACACCCATATAATGAGGAAACAGTCACTGCTGTCTCTTGGAAAGAAATTCTATCTATCAATATTTTGTTATTCGCCTTTTTTTTTACAATAGGCAAAATTCTCGTTTTTGCACCAGATTTTTATGCATTTTGCGACGAATTGATAGCTTAATTAGTAAAAAATTCACGCTAGCTGCCAAAATACTTGAAAACTACAGTTAAATATCTAGGCATTGAATCAACTTCATGAATAAAAATGTTATCGTAAAATCCAGAATATCGTCAATTCTGACATACATATAATTTTTGGTCAACTATTTACTGTTGTGAAGATAACAGTAACAGAATTATGACTAAATATTATCGTAGTTAGCAATGTATATAATTTGACACAAATCTGCCCGAATAGAATAGAATACATACAAAAGTATGTTTTAGCTAATATAGAATATACTTTTCTGAGAAGTTATGTAGATTTAATCACTCGCGAACAATATACGACGGATACACTAAGCAAAAAATAATAACTGAAAGAACTATATGATTTAGCTGAACTGTGTACACTTGATACAACTAAACCTTATTTCTTATGAATAAAATATTCAGTACAAGAAACTAAATATTTTATCGCATGAACTAATTATCAAATCAAATACATAATTAGTTCATTCAATGAAATATTTAGTTCATTATACTAAACATTGTATTCTTTCAAAAAACGATTTAGTTGAACCAAGTGTACAGAATTCACCGTGATCATATAGTTCTGCCAATTATTTATTTTCTTTAGTGTATCTTCTGAAAAGTACAAGAGAATATACAATTTCGTTCAAGTTTAACAACATATATAAACGTAATGACATATACAGAATTCTCCTTATTCAATAGAAACATCATATTTCCAATTACCTATTCAACATTTTTTTAAAGATGCAATTTTCCGCCGGCTCAGATTGTTTTCGAACTAAAAATATTTATTCCTATGTGAAAAGTCATTAAAACCTGATAGAATAAGTAAAAATGTAGATTAAAAATAAAAATAAAGATTCAAATAATTACGGTTAAAAAAACTTTAATATAAAATTACAGTACCAGACTTGAAGTTTTTATTCCCAACCTGTGCCATAAATTTCTTGTTTTTCTGTATTAGGTACCGAGAGTAACAATACTTAAAAAAACGTTTCGAAATTCGGATTTTCGGAATTTAATGTTGCAAAATACAAGGAATTTAAATTCTATTCTAGTCATTTGATTTCCGTCGTGTGGAAATTTTCTATAATGATCGCATTAATGTAATATTCTGTGACGGTCCGTAATTTCTCGATACCCCTTATAAATATCACTGGACGAACGCCGATGCTTAAATTACAAGCATATTAATATTACAAAGCGTTTTCAAATGATTTTCCATAGTGTGAGTAGCTGAAAATTTCGGGATGATAAAATCGTCATTTTGATACAAATATCGAGTTCCCAAAGTTGTATATACGGATTGACAAATCCGATATCGAAAATAAAAAATATCATTTTCATTTTAACTTTGATAATATGTTAACTGGATCATTACGGATGATTAGAAATTTCCTTGAAATATTTGAAAAATGTATCTTCACGTCTGTAACTTTACTATGATTATTCACAGTTTAGTAAACTTTGTATCACTGGTCACAGTGAATATATAATCGTTCTTAACAGTAATAATAACGGCTTAGCCGATTGAGAATTTTCATCCAATTCCGTCGTCCAGATGAATGACCTGGAATATTGGTATTACGGGCGACAGATGTAGTCAAAAGAAACGCCGAGTGCAATCGAAGACGAAGAAAGAGTATATAAGAAGTCGAAGAAGTAGGTAGTTGCAGAAGAGCCGACGTACCCGTCGGAGCCCGTTCAACGAACCCGTTGCGCCGCGTCCGAGTAGCACAGCTCTGTGCTCTCCGGTCGAAGGGCTCGGTCCTGCGGGACACCGGCAAAATGAACTGAGGCAAAACGAAATAATCGAGTGAAGAGCTGCGAGCGAGCCATTCCCCTTCCAGCGAATCGCTGCGTCGTGCGGAGTAACCTGCCGTGCTTCTTTATTTGTTTCTTTTCTTTCTTTCTTTCTCTTCTTCGGGTTGGTATATATCGCGTCATCTCGTTCCCTTCCGCAACTTCTTTCCGTCGTCGCTCCGCGCACGTTATATCTCGTTCACTCTTTGCTTTGCTTTGCCCCGGCAGCGCACAGGTTCGCAGCGACGGCCGAACGATCTGCCGGCGGCGGATTCACCTCGCGAAGCACGTACTACGCTCGCGGTGAATGAGCGCGAGCGAAAAAGGCACTATACTGAGGTATATTATAGCCTGCGGTACAGTCGTTGGCCACTCAACGGTTACGGCAAATCTCTTTAGTTAATTGTATTACATCGAGTGTAAGCAAAAACTTAATAACCGCAATGTCTGTAATCTCTTTGAAGGTAATTGTACTTCCCCCACTGTAATTGAAAATTTTGGAACCTACTTTTGCCTAAACTACTGGGCAGATGAAGGTTAAATTTTGAGAATATGTTTATTCATTTCAAACAGGGTCGACTCGAACCTAAGGGGCTTAAAGTCTCGAACCTGAGGAACCAAAATAATCTAAGTACACGAATCTAAAGAACCGATGGAGTCGAAGAACCGATGGAGTCGAACCTTAAAAACCAAAAGAGTCGAACCTGAAAAATCGAAAGACTCGAACCTAAAGAACCAAAATTATATTGAATACTCGAACCTAAAAAACCGAAAGACTCGGACCTAAAAAACCAAATTAACCTAAATACTCGAACCTAAAGACCCGAAAGACTCGAACCTAAAAAACCAAATTAACCTCAATACTCAAACCTAAAGAATCGATGCAGTCGAACCTCATGAATTGACTGTGTGAATTGTGATATGAAATTACAGAGTTAAACTTTACGTAACTGGCATTAATTCATTTTTTCATGTGTTAGCCTTATTCCGGTATCGCAGTACTTTTCTAAGGGTTCTTTCAACATATTGTCAGCGCCGAGAACAATAAATTTAAGCATTGACTTTAACCTTAATCAGCTATCACACTTACCTGTAAAAGGCGGTGTGATGACTGTAGTTATGGGGGAAAGTGTGATAACTTTTATTATACTTATACAAAAACCATTTACATATCATTTTTGCGTTGTGATGTGAAACTCCATTCCTAAATTCAATTAAATAACAATTCACTGCTAAAACAACATTAAAATTTTTTAGACTGCAACGTTTACATCAATTTACATTTATTATCGATTTTTCAAATTTTATAGCTGCCATCGAATCCCTTATGCTCATATTTTCGTTTTTGGTATGCAATTGCTTTTTTTTCCATAACGATGCAATCACAATGCATACAGAGAAATTGATGGGAAAATGTTATCATAGATGCTGCGTAACAATTTTAATGATCGTAGTTGTTGTTGGTGCTGCACTCGCAAATGTGATAGGTAAGTGAAGGTTATTCGGCTATTGGCGACCGAAGGAATAAAGCTTTTTTTTTCCTTATATAGATTTCGGTCCTGATCAGGGCTTCTTCAGTATTTTATTCTATGAAATTATTCATTATTTTTCTTGGTGAAATTACGTGTTCCTTAGGTCATCGGATTTTCTAGCCATGTGGTGTCATTTATTTCCAGGTTGATTATACAGCTGCATCGTGTATCTTTGTTGACTTTTTCGAAAAAGTTAATAGCAATATATTTTTGCAGTTAATCAGGAAACTCGGCAAACTGTAATTTTATAAATCATCGTATTTTTAGAATTAAATTTTCTTCTACAATACTTACAACGTTGATCGCCCTTATCATTTATTATTATTTATCCAGATGAATAAGCTCGGATGAATTTCAACTTCGAGTCGAGTTGACTCACTGCGACTCTTCATACATTTTTATACAGAAAGAAAAAAAAAGTTACTGCATCTAAGATTAACATATAAGTCAATATTATCTATGGGGAAAACCACCTCGGTTCGGCCAGGATTTAACCTCGACCTCTTCGTGGTCTGAAAAAAATTCTTAAATCCGGATTTTCATAACTAAACATTTGATCAATCGTCTGAAGTAGATTAATTTTTTTCTTTTTTTTTTAAATAATTTTTCAAATAAACAAAGATAAAAAACTATACAAAAAAATCTTACCCACTTTGGCTGCAAGCTAAAAACTTTTGATATTAAACAAAGTATTTTACAAAATTTTATCAGATTTTTGAATTGTGGCATTCGATATGTCACTTAAAAAAAATATTTGAAAAAATTGCCATAGGAAACGAAATCTGAAGCATTTGAGGTTACAACTAGGCCTACAAAAAATTACGAACCAAATCGGAGAGGTCGAGGTCAAATCCTAGTCGAAACGAGGTGGATTGCCTCATATATAGTCCATATAATAGTCGATATTTCGTAACCATAATCGGCAGCATTTATGAAAAGGTAGTTAAATTTAGATGTATACAAAATGAATATATCGTCATATTTTGGAAGTATAATAATCCATAATAATCAAGTCAATAAATGGTTTTTGAAACGATCATTAAACAATACTTCAACGAGATATATAGACTGGGCTACACAAACAAAAACGTAATTACAGTAATGTCGGTAATTATCTCTCAACTTTAAAAACTCATTTTCTTTCGGCGATTTCAATGCGTGGTTTCGGTCAAGTCCGACTATTTACGCACTTAAAGTTGTTATTTGTGATCTTATTTTATGATTATCATCTTATTTCACGAAATATTGGATTAACTGTCAAATGAGATTCATTAGTCTCCTTTGTTTTAACACAATATGCAAATAAGCGCAGGCAAAAAACATAGGTACAGTTATTGGCCATCCAATGCTTACGGGAAATCTGTTTAGTAAATCGCATTATATCGACCGTGGGCAACATAATTACTGCAGCGTCTGTAATTATCTCTTAACTTTGAAAGCGAATTTTCTTTCGGCGATGTAAGTGTGTGATATTGTTAAAGCACTTGGCACGATACGACGTTATCAATTAGTTTCTACAAACTTAAAGTAGTTATACTATTTTATAAAATAATAAATTAATTGTCAAATAAGATTTATTATTTTCAGTCTTCATTGTTTGAACCAAATGTCATTGAGGTTTCATCTGTGAATAAATTATTATTTCATGAGAATAATCGGCAGACTTGATGAAGAGGCACTTGAATTCTCAAGATTAAAAAAAAAAAATAGCACGAAAAATGTATTTAATAATCGTGCAATATTCTGGACGTAATAAAAAATATAATGGGGGTCTCTACTTCTCCTCGTTATTATCATAAAAACACATTAGCCTCATTTGCAATTATCAGATATTTGAAACCTTATTTCACAGCCGGTGGAGGGCACCGTTCCGGTGGAATAATTACGAAATTAATTGTAACACAAGGTCTTGTTTTTTTTATAAATAAAGTAATACATTTTTACTATTTTACTGTGCACTAAACAAATTACATAGCTTGGTACTCGACATTTCAGCACGAACTGTTGACCAAATAATGTGAAATAATACCGCGTCATGCGAACAGGTAACGAAATTGATAATTATAATAATGTTTAATGTACATGTGAAAGTCATTCATGCACATGGAAGAATATTCAAACAACAAAATATCTCGTCACAAAAAACCTGCACATATTCGCAAATATCCGATGCAAATTAAACGTTATCATAATTATCGAATTATTTTGGTCTTGAATTTAAATAAAAGGAATAGACATTTTTAATGCATATTACATTTCTTCAATACTAACCCATTCCAACAAACATCTATCAAATATTATGCAAAAAATATTTGCGATGAGAATTTTTGTCGCGGTATTTCTTCGGATATATTGTGCCGAAAGTATAATATATCCATAAGAATAAGATCACAATTTTTTAAAACGTTTTTCATTTTATCATTGCCTATAACTGCTTTGGATTAGCGTTTGAAAGTATATTACATACTAATGAATATTTTTTTCAATTTTCGTCGAAACTCACGTACTAATAATTAACAATTGCTCAACGTTCCAAAAAATGAAAATCAAAAACTTACGCTGCTTAAGTTCCGCGCAAATAGGGACATTATTAAAACCCAAGAGCAATTATACCTTCGTGCAAGACTGAAGTATAATTTCTGTGATTGAATAATAAGGATATTTCGAAAGTAAGTAAGTTTGAAGTATATTTAAGTGGCCTATAAAGTATATTTAAATGGCCATATTTTGTACCTCTTAAAATGAGTAGAAGAGCGAATGACTGGCGGAAGAATAATAGATCCGAAAATCGGGCAACCGACGAGAGAATATGCGAGCGACAAAATATCGGTTAAAAAAATATCTGGTGACTTCAAGCCTACACATATTTGCAAATATGTGATGAAAAAAAGATGTTACCTTAATTATTGAAATATTTTTCAATCCATTTGCTCCCCGCGTACCTCTATAACAAATCGATAAAATAATATGTCGAAAATATTAAAGATTAAATCTTTTGGTCGAGGTATTTTGAAATATATAGGGTTGATGTACCATTAGTAGCCATTTTCAGTATTATATTCCTCAAATTATTTTTCCTCTATCTACTATATGTTTAACTAGATTTTTATTTTCTTCTATCACATGTTTTGTCTTATTCGTTTGAATCTGATGGCCACAATCAGACTTAAGGATGTACGATACGTACAGTCCCGCCAAAAGTGAGTTTCAGAGACAATTTCGATCACTTCCCGATGGGATAAAAATCGGAAAAAAATGCATATAAAACGCGATTTCGCATAATGATGATCCCAAAATGTTATTAACGTCAATAGTGAAAAAATAACAATTGCTCAACAAACATTCAGTCAACCTAACTTTTTTTCTAATGAAAATGATATATTAATTTATTTAAATGCATACGAATTTTTTCAGATTTTTTTCTTCATTTTGATTTTGTTTTTTTTTCTAATTTTTCAAAATGTGCGTGAAATAACAAATTTTGGATATGTGTTCGGCATGAAACCATGTACTACACTCAAGATTTTTTTGCAAAACGCATATCCAAAATTTGTTACATTCTGCGCATTTTTCAAAATAAAAAAAATGACAATGAAAATAAAGAAAAAAATCTGAATAAATTCGTATGCATTCAAATAAATGAACATATCATTTTTATTAGAAAAAAAGTTAGGTTGATTGATTGTCTGTTGAACAATTGTTCTTTTTACGAATTTGTTTATAACATTTTGGGATTATTATTACGCGAAATGAATCTTTTCAGCACGTTTTATATGCATTATTTTTTTCCGATTTTTGTCCCATCGGGAAGTGATCGAAATTGTCTCTGAAACTCACTTTTGGGGGAAATGTACGTATCTTACATCCTAAACGTGGCCAAAAACGGTACCTCTACCCTGTTGTGTCGAAATTATGATAATTCATAACAAATCACGAATGTTAATATAATTTCATAATCTAGAATAAGTCACAAAAAAAAACAAAAACGTTTTTCATTGAATCGGTGCTTATGCCTTGTATCGACGCTTTAAAATATTTTTAAGAGGCCTATAACCGTACTATGTAGGTACCCTTTAAGATAAGTAGAAGAGCGAATGACTGGAGAAAGAAGGATAGAGCGAAAAATCGAGGAGAGGAAACTGGGCTGCTGGTCTGAAGGGGCAGGACAGCATCAGAAGCAGCGGCCAGCCGCATCGGGCAACACAATGGTCTCGACCGGGGCGCGCGAGTCGGTGTACATGCGGCGCTGACGTTTAAATATTTTGAGCAGTCCAGCAGCCCCTCTTTATATTCCGATTCACATCAGTAGGCTCTGCTCTCGACGGCAGGAACGCCGCGCGAGACGCCCAGTCTCAAATACTACTACAAATGTTGAATCCTTAACGCTATGTAGTGTTATACGTATTCCCGTAGACGTCGTCATTCACCAAACTAGACGATGAACAACCTGTGCGCTTTATCGCACACGGACACTCCCGTAGATCTTTCTCACTGTCAGCGCTAGACTCATCCGTCATTGGCAACGAATTAAATGTTTCTAGATCGTAGACGTTAGATTCTCTACACGAGATTCCAGATAAATAACTTTAAGGTTATTGTTATGGGCCGGGTCTTGAAACGGTGCGATCGAAAACACCGCCTAGCTTTGTTTTCATATCTCGTTGGAATGTCAAATATGCACAGAAAAAAAGATTCAGTAATATTATCTAAAATAAAACCTTGCAATGTGCTTCTTCATTTTTACTTGCATTTTACAAAGCTACACTGCAAAACAAAGTTGCTACTAGTGTATTCGCAACACTCGACTTTCTCATCACACTTGTTACTGGAGTTTAGAGAAGTTTTTGTCGTGAATTTGCTGGAGTATACCGACGAACTGTACGAAAAGAAATTCGACGAGTTTCGTACATTATTTGTAATCAACGTTGCTTGCCTTAATGCACTACGATCGCTTTGAAAATTCGAAATCAAGCTTCGACCCGCCCTTACGAGATGGCGCGTGTGACTACGTTGGCGCCTTCTCTTCACATCTATTTCTCGCATCGTCGGCAACATTGCGATAGTTTGGCAAGTCGAATTAACATTTCAGTTATTCGTGGATCAAGAGTTCCGAAGCTTATAGTGTATATGAGGCCTCTGCAGGCTTTGGAATTCATCTATAATGTAATGTGAGTAATGGAAAGTGATATGATACAATGCGCGTATGAGTGTTTACAGCCTTAACTTTATGCGCGTGAATAACCTCAATATGTTTTGTTTATACAATTTTCAAATCTAATATTTAGTGTGAATATTCAAACTTCGTGTTGAAAATTGCACGAGTTCATTGATAGTAGTTATTTCTTTAGACTGCAAGGTAATATTGAAGTTATTCCGCTTTGATTTAATAGATACAAATAGAATTACTATCAAATAACTAGTAAACGAAAATATGTGATTCAGTGCAGCCAAGTTTCTGTTATTATCATTTCTATTATTTACATGAAATTTATGAAATCATCAATTGTTAAAAAAATTTCTGTCAAGTGAAACATGGATTATATTGCAGGTCTACGAAATTAGTACACAATCCATACTTTATAAAAATAGACATTCTCCGTCATTGATGGTTTCAGATATCTTATGTTTCACATAAGATATCTGAAACCATCATGAATGCGTAACATTATAAGAATTGAATGTTTAATACAAATATTATAAGTAGATTTCCCATCAAAAACAGTTAAATACCAATGATGATAATTTTTTATATCTGTAACACAAACTATATTGTACTTGGTAGGAATTTTTAGATTATGAAGAGACGCGGTAGCGTCGCGACACCGACTATTAAAAAAAATGTTTCATGTTGATTAATGATTTTACAAATATCATGCGAATGATTACATAGTAACAAACTGTTTGCTCTACTGAATCACATAATTTTGTTTATTTGTTCATTTGTTGATGATTCCCTGCGAATATGTCAGACTGAAGCATAAATTTTAGCTTGCAATCTGAAAAAGATTTATTCAAGGATTTTCAAATAATATATTTTTTTCGCATTTAAGGTAAAGTATCAGAAAGAGTAGAGATTTTAGATTGGATTTAAATACCTAAACTAAGCTTAAAATGCAGAAGGCATACAGTAAATTTCGTTCCGGTCCATACATTTTTTCAAAAGTTATTGTGTTTCCAGACGGCACAGACAGACCGACAGACAGACAGAAATGAGTCAACGCGTTTTTTTTCGGAATCTGGGACACTCAAAACATTTCCATCAGAATCCAAGAGTCCATTTTTTTTTGGATTGCAATAATTTCTCTTTTTACATACTCCGTATGTAATGAGGAAGTAAAGATAAAAAATTGCCTCGTATGTAGCCTTCGAACCATCTTCTTTCTTTCATGCTTGCGCCTTTTATCTCTCGCACATAGCAAAGGATGCTTTCAATGCGTTACTCTCGCTCGTTCCCCACGTTTTGAGTACAGTATCCACGCTCATTCACGAGAGCGCGCACCGAGCTCTTTACTGTTTTGGAGCCACAGCGCTACACCGCCCGACGAAAATTACTCGTAACAAGATTTATTTCATTTAAATGAGGATGTGCGCTAGGCGCACTGGCCCGACTAGAATGCCACACGACAACGTATAACAGACGGACGAAAAGAGGCTCTATTAACAGGCACTGTAGAAAAGAATCCCAGTTAAAATTATTATACTTGTATGAGAAACACCATATGCATAAACTGTGTTTTAAATTTCATCTAAACTCATATTGTTTTTTTATATAATTGATATTGGAAAAAAGAAGCGGTCCATAATGTTACGTTACGATTGTTTCTGATGTTTCCATCGCTGTACTCAAGTCATTTTTCGATGAATATGTTTGAAAATTCATAGCCGTTATTTTTCATATTTCATTATTTTAGATTTTGAACTTCATAAACATTTATGTTGAATTTTTATACAAACGTTATTGAAAATGATGTAGCGCTTGATAATATTACGCCACAATTTGTTAGCAAACTGTAATATTCACTGTTAAAAAAAATTTAGATGAAATTACTACACAGGGTAGGAAACTTTGATACTTTGATTTAATCTTACATTCAATGCGACAGCGTCTATTTAATTTGAAACCCAGCACTATTGTTCCTGAATTGCATGTCGATTTTCATGTACTGACTTAGTTATTATTTATTTAAGGGGATTTCACTAAGCATGCAAACGAAAATGTATTAATATTTTAGATATGGCTTACTGCAAAATTAGAACTCGTTAGCAAGTATTCGCATAATTACATTTCACTTGTTATCCTGCTGTATTTAATGTATATGATTGTGTTGACTTGTACTAACTGATATTGTGTTAATTTAGTTTCTAATTACTTCGGAAATTCATACAATATTAATTCATTGACGGAATAGTAAGATTTCAATTGAAATAAATTCCCTCTACAAAAATTACGATAATTTTTATGTAGAAAAAAATGATTTTCCTTTTTACCCTTTTAAAGACATTTTCTATTAATATTTATGATATCGCTTCCATAAATTAAAGAAACATAAATTCCGAAACCACAAAGTCTCCAAGTATGTTAGTTTTGTAAAAAAATAATTAACTATTTCTTTCAAGTGAAATTCTCGGTTCGAATGAGAACCACTGCGATCACGTTCTTAGAAGCAAAACCCGCGGGGCAATTATCGAACATTTTACAGCTATCGGAAAATTTTGTGTCTGTATATAATACGTTAATTTCATTGTACTTCGATTATAATCTATCATACACCATTTGAGAAAGAAATTAATCTAGCAGGCAGGGGCGAAATCTCTATTCGTTATTAATCACAGTTTCCAGGTTCCGTCTAAATGTTCTGACAATCAATACGGTTCCTTTCTTTCTAGAGGCTTTAAATGTAGATTCAGAGGATACCATGAGATATATATGTTTTATATCCATTATAAATAACCCCAGTAAAAGTGAATATTTTATGCAGTATATCGTACATCGAGCATTTGAGCTTTCCTATTCGAGAGAATTTGAATTAAAAACTTTTTCATTATTCACGATAAGAAGGAGCTTAAGCTGGTTGCTATATTGGCGAGGAGTTTCTGTCTATTCGGTTGTAATAGCGAGACAATTTATTCTATACGTTTCGTTATTAGTTCTATAATGAAATATAATGAACCTGAATATTATGTATCTAGTAAAAGTATCTTATTAAAACATATTGGTTTGGCAATGTGATACTTGAGCAAAAACAAAAAAATTTGAGAAAAAAATTAATTTGTGCTTTCTCATAGAGGAAACTTTGTTTTAATGAAAAATTTCATGTCAAGGCATTCAGAATGGTCTGAATCGCCGAGAAAAATGGTTTAGATAATAATGTCCGTATGTATACGCGCACGCATACTTAGTGACATTGTGTGTGTGTGCGCGCGCGCGCGTGTTTGTGTGTGTGTGTGTGTGTGTGTGTGCAGGGTTTTGAAAATCCAAGCACTTGTAATTCGAGAACCAATAAACCGATTAAGCTAAAGTTTGGTACAGTGAAGCAGCAGTCTATCTTTACCTTATGCCATTTTTTTACAAATGTATGTAGAAATTTCCACTTTATAGCTATTTCAATTATTCGAAGAAGTATGTGTGCGGTCAAGCTTCTGTAAAAATGACGATCAATGTTAATGTACTGAAAGAAAAATTTGGTCTTTTAAAAAATAATATAGTTGGACTGACGATAATCTAACTATAAACTATAATTCCCATGCAGGAGGAACGTCTATATTATATGGTTATAACACATATAAGAAAATAGTTGGATCAACCACTAATATAATTCCCAGGAGAAACGTCTATATTTTATGGTTATAGCAAATATAATTATAGTAGCAATCATCAGAATGGTAATAGTTTCAAAAACTATTCTAATAGTTTTAAATATGCCATTTTGTTGCATATACGATTTCAACGTTTGTTTCCAATAACCTTACAAGTATTGTTTATTAAACCATATTATCATCGCTTCAACCATAAAACATTGCAAGCTTTCCTATATTCGTTTTACCATGTGAAATCGTTAAATAAACGATATGCTTTTCTCTCAGTGTGTTGCTTGGTATTGAATTTGAGCGAAATCGGAAAAGCTGTTCCGATTTTATGGATTTTACAAATTTTGGAAAAAATTCACATTTTTGGCCAAATTTTGTCAAAACATAAGATAACGAACTTAAATTTTATACATAAAC
This sequence comes from Tromatobia lineatoria, assembly GCA_949699805.1. Taxonomy (NCBI): domain Eukaryota; kingdom Metazoa; phylum Arthropoda; class Insecta; order Hymenoptera; family Ichneumonidae; genus Tromatobia; species Tromatobia lineatoria. The sequence goes on along the minus strand of OX453035.1, from coordinate 7,660,489 downwards.
TCAGTAGTATTTAGCAATGATAGGTACACATTGTCGTCATAATTTGTTACGTGGTTTGAATATTTCAGGAATTTATCTTCGTTAAAAAATAAAGCTCCAAAACTTTCTTAATTGCTTCCTCATAATTTTTGTTTTTCTAAACAAAGCTTTTATACTCTAACAAATTATATTTCTATATAATACTGCGCTAAAGTATCCATTGGATTTATTTGTTAATCGGGGATTTATGTATTACATATCCCTATTAAATTACCCGTAATAGTTAGTACTACGTGTACTATATTGTACATAGCGTGTTTAAGCCTTGGGAATTAAGGGAATTAAATTCACAATATTTTTCATCAATTCACGATTATAGGGTGTTTAAGCGGTCTGGCTGTATTGACGAGGAATTTCAGACAGGCGGCACACCGCACTGACATGTATTACAGCCGTGTGCTGCGCTGCGCTGCTGCTCCTGCTACTGCGGACCCTGACAGGGATGAGGTGTCACGTGTCACTGACACGTCGGCGGAATATATTTACACCCGTAGTAGCACCAAGAGTGCAGAGCCCATAGCGTATGACGAGAGCCCATCGACACAACGCACGGGAATCCCGGTTTACCCTCACTTCTTCGTATCGCCAACATTGGTACTCGATTTTTCCAACGATTTTGCTCGTTATTCGCTCTCGACACGTGTCCCCCTCCCCCTTTTGCACGGATGCACCAGCTGCACGTTCGAGATCGTTCGAAAACCCGTAGATTTGACGAGATTAACGTAAAATTCATTCACCCATCTCGTTCCACTTATTTTCAACAGGATTATAATTAAATAACGCGAATTTCAAAGCTCTCTTGACAAAAAGTGAGAACCACTCTGTGAACTCGATTTGGGTGACGATTGTCACATATATTTTTTAGTGGCTTGATAAAAATTCAGTGGATTTCCGATATCGTCGAATTAGAACAGTTCTTTTTACGGCAACTTCATAAAGATGGCGCTGGAAAAAAAAATATATTGAAATTCGTGATTGAAAAGTAGATTTGGTCATTTTTAGAGCCTAGGCCTATGCGTTCCGCTGCTTTTTAATGGGTTTTAAACTAATTTCGAAAACGAACTTTTTTTATTCATGCAATAAATCCTTTTGAGCATAGTCAAATAATTGTCGACGTTAAATTATTAGGTTATAATAATTGAATTATCGTTTTACTAACGACGCTCGGCTGCCGGGTTTTCTGGCACTTTTCAACCTCCGTGTCGCAGTTTCGTCACCTTGCGGACCTAGTTTCGGTCACTTCCTTATATTTCAGGATGTCACAGGCAAAACAGGCGAAAATAAACGTGTACTTCAAGCAATAACTTTCAATTTATTACCTTAATCATAACCTCAATTTCAATGAGACCAATGAACAAAATACAAAGTAAATAAACTTGAAAAAATTATATTTTGCTTCGGTACAAAATGTTCGTGATAGGTGCTGTAAAACAATACAGTGTCCATACATCAATCATCATCATGCATAAATTTGTGAATTATCTGGGAATAATACGGGGATAATTACTTTTATCGATAATATCACCGAGAATTTGCCTGCTGTTAATACACTCATAAATATGCTGCACAAACATTAACTTGTTTGTTGTTTTTCCGTTATTTGAACACCATTTACTTGAAAAAAAAAAACTGAAAAAACATAATAATAATACCTTCTAACACAATCTAAACGAAAAATAAAGCCGGTTAATTCTTCGGCTTCATGTTGGGGATTTTGCAGGTTAAGAGATTTAGTTGCATATGTACTAAACAGAACTGCAAAAAAAAATTATTTGAATTGATTTTTTCTTTCAACACTCTTAATCATCTCTTGTAATCGAAAAATCGGCCACAATATCCTCATATGAAAACAATAACTGAATAAAATGATTCCGAATTCAAAGATAATATTTTGATAATTTTTACGACTTTTGGGAAAATTATTTATGCATGGTACAATAGAACTTGGCCATTTTTGCAAATACCGGCCTATAACTTCACTAAGACATAGATTACGTGAAAGTGAACGTTTTCGTAACAACAACAAAAAATCGATTTTTCAATATTTCTGACCTGCCTCCCTGGGTTTTGTGTCCTAGTACTGAGGATTTATATCCACGTCATGTATTGCCAAAAAAGTGAGAAGCTCACTGAAAAATAGATAAACGTCAAATGAAATAAAATAAATTGCAACAGTTTTGTCTGGATAATTACCGACAACGTCTTTGTCAGTGCAATGAAAATAATACGTAAGCGCTCATACTTTGATCCCTGGAAGTACTAGTGCACACATTTGACGTTCACGCGGGTTTTACTACGAAGTCGTATCTGTTATCTGTTTACACGTCGCCTGGAAAGCGACACAGCAATGTACCGCGATTGCATTGGGTATAAGCAAACGTTCCTTCACCGTGTCGTAGAATGATGACAGTACTTGTATTCCTGACATTCGACCGAGATTCAGCCATAACATCAGCGACACAGTACATCTTCATCTATACAACTACGAGGTATAAATAAAAAAGTGCGTTCTCCGATATCCAATACGCCAACCCGTACAATGGCCATAATCGATAATTAATTAAATTCCGAATAAAATTATTGCCGTATCGTCCCAAATATCTCTGCCATCGTCAAAGACAAAGCGGATATGCATTTACGAATGAATGGGACAGAGAACGAGAGAAAAGGGGTTGAGTAATGGAATTCGTGAAGAATGCAATTTCTCGCTTCGGAAAAATAAAATAAAAAATTCGAAACGATCGTAAGGAGAACAAGGAGGACGAAAAAAATGCTGATTTATCGAGTAGAGAAAATGACTTTACTATGACTTGGCGGTATCGAGGGCAGAAAGGAAGAAATTTCTATGCATATAGATCTCAAATCGATAATCGATCAAATCAAGTGCAATGAATTCACTTTGGCAAATACAGTCGATGGACAAAAAACTGAATCGGTCCATGAGCGGTTGTTAAGGAAGTGCGGAAGTTTGGAATAGTGTATTGCTAGGAAGCAGGACATTGGAATGTCAACAAAAGTCGAGGGAGTTTAATTTCTTGCAGGAAAAAAAACGTGGAATACCAGAAGAGCTTTGTGAAAAGGGCGAAAAGTGTCTGGAGAAAGTAGAGGTTGAGAGGGTGAGACAGAATTGAATAATTCATGTGACCTGACGAATGTCATGCGGGAGGGTCTCTCTGCTCGCATAGCAGAGAAACCGACCGAAGGCTATAGACGAGAAACCTACTGATGTCGCATGTATACTACCACTATAACAGGCATGTCATCGTGCGGTGAACCAGGACGTATATTTCAATTTATGAAACTGTTAAGCGTTGTCGACGACGTCGTTGGGACAGAGAATAAGCTGAAGAGCGTGTTCTCTTCGCAGAGAGACCTGCTTCGTGACGCTTCACCTGCTACCGCGGATTTTTTGACGTCCAATTCCGCTTCCTTTTCTGTAGGCTTCTTCCTGAACTTCAGGTTCAGTGTAAAAAACAATTTATATTATGGGGAAAGTCAAGTTAAGAGGATGGTTTATAAATGTGGTTTGTAAATATTAAAATAGTTTTAATATTATTGCTCCACGGTGAGAATTTTCTGGTGATCACAATTCAAAAAGTTTGACGATGGTTCTCATGCAGCATAGTAAATTCGGTTTATAAGACCAGTCTGGCGATGACTGCCCTACAGTTCATTAACACGAATTTTTCGTATCAAATATACAGTACGGCAAACGATGCCAGTTGTGTTCACGAGTCACTTACCAACGTTATATATTGCTGATGAAACTCAACATAGTGAAGATTGCTAGGCCGGTTACGTGCCTACTTCTGCATCGTATACGTATAGAAAGCAAAGGTATATAACGGTAGGGCAGGAGGGATAGGTTACAAAAATGCATTTAAAAATATATGTTATTTTACTTATTAAATATTTATTAATTTTTCTTATAACATCAACCTCATTGTTTACCCCAATCTCTCTTATCTCCGTCGAAATCGCGGTCATTCGTCGAACTGATTGCTTACCGTCTACCTCACCTCTTACTGCTTCAAAAACCGACTGAAATAATATTTTTTTTACCAATTTAGGATCCTATTAAAAACATCACGACTTTTCCTCCTAATCTTGGATGTTACTAAAGAGAAGATTATGTTTATGGCGCGTTGCAAAAAGTGTAGCTTACGCAACAATTTACAACGGCAATGACATTCGACGATTTTCTTGTTGTCTGGACGAACAATACATAGATAATATTGCGTATATAATATATCTTTTAAAAAGATGTGTACTTAAATGCTTTCGTCTTACGAATTATTTCTCAGGCGCACTTTACACTGTCGACAACAAGGGGCAACTAACGCCGTTGACGATGTAAACACACTGAGCCGGCGCCAAACGTATAGCGGTCACCGCGCGCCTTTCATGTATAGCTAATGCACTGTTTAAAACTATAGCCTGTAGATGAAGAATGATTCCCACACGCAGGGTCTTATTAGCTACAACGTTGAGGATTTCTGAATTTGATATTTTGTATGTGTGAAATGTTCGTACTTCTTTCGGAACCAATTCCGTAATTATAGATTCTATTAATAAATTGAGAGATGAATTTCTTTATATATTGCGAATCGTAATCACTGTCTGTTGGAAGTCACGACCATTGTCAAGCTTTAAGATGTCTTCGAAACAATTTTACGTATGAATTCTTACTAACTTTGGATTATTTACAGTACGATTTGAAAACCGAAATATAGTACGGATTCTTGTACGGCGTGCAACATACAGTAAAACACGACACAGTACTCTATAGGAAAATATAGAAATATACGCTAGAAGCGTTGAATAAACCGAGTTTTCTATACTAAATCGGGTAATGATTACCAGACTCTTCTCTCCGTCTGTATGGTGTTGGAGGGCGACAATTCAATAATGGTTAAAACGTGGAATCTTGCAAATGGCTTTTTCATTATTGACATGAAAAAGAAACGATGTTACATATGGATAGGAAACAATTCACGAACAATTTGCATTAAATTTTGATTGTACTATTTTTTCGGTGACTTGCGAGAACGTTTTGCGTTAGTCAGAGCGGAAAGGTGATTTTTTTAAAAGATTCAAAATTACGTGGAATCCGAATCACTTACTGATTTTTGTTTAAATTGAAGACCGGACGATATTTAATGTATTTTCAGGTTGGACGACCTGTTCAACTGACTCGGCTAAATATTGTGAAAAATAGAGCAGGCAGGTTAATTTGAAAATAAAAACAACTCAAAATCATGTTAAATCCGAACTGTTTTACCGACTTTGTCCAAATTTAATACCAAACAACATTGAATATACCTCCAGGCAAGGGAAACTACTTAATCGCTAAACTTCTACAAAGTTGAATTATTTATTTTATTAATATAAATATTGTTTACTCATGCAATACTCTATACAGCAATATTATCGATGAAGAACTTGGGATACAATCTCTGACCAATTTGCACGAGCCGATCTACAAAACCATCCTCTTAATCAGACTTTTCCCATATTGCATTATTTACGCGAGGCGCTTATTATCTTTTTATTGTAACAAATTTGTGTCAAGTCTTACGTGAACATCGGCATTATGTATGTGAAAACATTCTCGGCGATTACGCAGAAAAAAATAGTTATTCGAGGAAACAGTTAATTTTGATGAAAATTCTTCAGAGAACGTCACCGCCATTCGTGGATAAAATGTTCAACTTTCTGAATTTTTTTCTGAATTCCAATAAATGTCTTGATAAAGCGTTGGTCAAATTCGTATTTACTGCGATAAAACCGTTCATGTGATCAACTGAGACTATGTGAATGTACCCGACGTTCCTAAACCACTGAATAGTTTAGCTGACCGTTTGACAGATCCAACAAAAAGTCTGTCATTCAAATATTGCATAATTCACGTGTTTCAAACTAAAAGTTCTATTACAATTGCAATTCACATTTAGGACATGAACTTCACCTGCGAGGTGTATACCTAACCTAGTATGCATATTGCATAATACACCCTCTCCCTCTTACCCCGGATGTAATGTGAGTTGATACTTAGTCCAGTATGCAATGTATCGCACGAAAGTATCGATTCCCTCGAGAGTTCAGCTTTCTATCCTCTATAGTGTCAAGAAGAACTGCAGTACTACAACATTTAGTGCAATGGGAAATACGGCAATGTGCACATAAGCATGAACTGTACACATTTCTTGCAGGGAAAAGTAAGCGAAGTGCGCGGAGTCTCTGAACACACGATGCACACTTCACCCGGGAGATATTCACCTGGCTGTCCGATTTCACCTGTCCGTTCGTTGTCTTGACGCTGGTGTTTGAATATACGCGCCTCTCGTTCCTAGAAAAATAGTACCTAGCCTTGGATCCACTCTTTCTCTCTTTTTCGTTCTCACCCTTTTTATTTTTCCTCTTTCTCTCGTTTATTCGCATTCGTGCAGTCGCGAAAGCATTTACATATTTATACGTGCGTGTACGTAATGCCTTGCATCATGGGGGGTAGTCGGTCCTGCTGGGCGTGCTGTGTACCGTATATACCTCTAAGGTTTCGAAGGATGGGAATCCCTTCCCCACCTTTTCGCGTTCCATGGGGTGAAAACGTTCTCGCAACGAGGGTTATGCTAATTGTTTTGCCTCTGGTAAATCTTTTAGCTCATTCTCTCTCTCTTTCGTGGTTCCCTTAAAATAGCTGCCTTGTTCTCCTTTCTATCATTGCAGTCTTTCACTTACACTTTTCAAAGTTTTATTTATTTATTAATATACCGTTATATAAAGCTTCGATGCATATACCGTATATTCATTTTCGGATACATTCGTCATTGACAATAACAATACTGGTATATTAAAAATGAGGGTTCAGTTTTGAATATTACGAACCACATAGCTTTCGATTTTCAGAATTTTTACATAAAAACGCAATCGTTGTGCGACGTCGGTAAACCTGGCTGATACACGTGGATTTATTTTGACTGATGATAGTTTGTACTCATACACTAAGCAACGAACAATCGCTTGTGAGAAACGTACCGGAACGTTCGCCATCTAGCGGAGCTGAGCCGGATTCCGCGTAACAGAAGGGCGGGGATTCACTTTTTCGGGGCGGGGTTAAAGTTCCGAATGGTAAATACTTGAAAGTCTTAAATTTCAAAATTTAATATCTCACCTACATTTTTGACAAGAATTTTTCTAGCGAATTTCGTCGAGAATATAGGCGAGATATTAAATTTCAAAATTGTAGATTTTCGAGTATTTACCATTCGGAACTTTGTCTCCAAGAGGCAAGGGAATCGGGTTTGAAGTTCCGAATGGTGAATGAACAAGAGTCTAAAATTCTGAAACTTAATATCTCACCTTCATTTTTGACGAAATTCTCCAGAAAACATTGCTTCAAAAATTCAGGTGGGATATTACATTTCGGAATTTTAGACCTTTGCGTATTTAACATCCGGAACTTTAACCCTGCCCTACTTTTTCATTTTATATTCCCGCCGGTGAATTAATTAGTCGGCGTATATCATTTTTTAATGTATTTACAGGACTTGTAATTTGATATACTGCAAGAAATTACTTCTATTAACATTTTTTCGCGGCTCTGTTGGATTTTTTTGAAACGAAGGTTGGGAAATTGCTAGAACTGGAATCCCATATTTACTATGCAAATGTGCATTGAATTCTACACTGAAGAAAATAATTGGAATATTCATATACTGTATAATAATTCATACTAAACCCGTGCTATATATGTTTACTGAATCCGTATAGGGAATTCAATTTAATATGCGAAGTATAATATAACTATAATGACTTTTTTCACGAATTAAGGAGAATTGTACATCAATTTTACGTTACACTGTGTAGTAAACTTTTTATACTTATTACTGTCAAAGAGCTTGCCGGGCATATGTAGTAATTATATCTCAAATATATTCAACAGTGGACGAGGGTGTTGCAAAATTAAAGTTAACAGATGTTAAAAATAGGGCACATATAGCGTATTTTTTAATATACTGTGCATTAATTAATACGTCTTCTCTAACGAATTTACCAGACTATACATTAATTAATACGTCTTCTCTAACGAATTTACCAGACTATACATTAATTAATACGACTTCATATAACGGATTTGGCAAAATTGTAGATACATTTTACCTTATACACGTGCACTAAATTCCGTGTACCTGCTTCTGTAAACGAACTTCCTACACTGTGTAGTAATTTTGCCTGAATCTTTTTGAACAGTGTAACTTAGTTATAAAATGTGTCAAGCCGCATATTAAGTTTCGTCCACGGACTCAACAATAGTTCAATCAATACACGCGTACTGGTAAATCTTATATCCCCTCGTATATTAAATTAACTTCCGCTTTTAACAATATGGTTCCCTTAAGGTAGCTTTGCCTCGTTCTTTTTTCTGCCATTGCAGTCTTTTACTTGTGAGTCCCTCATTGGGTACCACTGGCTCCTTTATCCCTATAAGGGCTCCCACCTTTTCCTCTCTATTCAAAGCTTGTTCACCTTTAATTCTGTCTCCGTCACTTAAGAGCATTTCTGAAGAGAACAAACGGACGAGAAGTAACGTCACTCTGTTTCTCTGGTGGGTCTGATGGTCGTTGTTACGCGTGGTTGGTAGTGGTGGTTGTGGGTCGTTTCGCGGTGAAGTAATTACGACGCGAATCACTACGCCATTACCGCGAAAGCGTTAATGTTACGTGTGGCACGAGATTACAATGCACTGGTATATATATGTTTACGGTTATTATACTATAGCATATTGTAAGGACGATGAGCACGTGATTCTTGTTGCTGACGGGTATCCGCAACTTGGGAGGTCAGGGTCACCCAGACTTTACGATAGGATGCTTTCTAGCGGATCGATTAATTTATGTATCGTTCCTTTCATTAGAAAATATTGATGTTATGCGTCGATGCTCTCGGGTAAACTAATACCGTGTATCCATACCTGAGTTAAAGTATTAATGCGGATTTTTTTTTCTAGATTTTTTAATAGGGATGCAACATATCGAATTGATCCTTTCGTTAATAAATATCGATATTTTGCATCGACACTTTCTGGCTAAATAATACCGTGTATAGTTGAGAGCTCGAGCAAATTTTTTTTTGTTCGTTTGCAATTTCTGGAAAACTGATCCAGAATTTTTTTTTTTTAGATTTTTAGAATATTTATATATTACATCGATTTCTTATGGTGGATAAACTATAACGTGTTAATAAAGCGTGGTGAATTAACGGTATCAACAAGTTAATAAAATTTTCGATTCCTTCATATATTTTGGAATCGATAGATGGCGGCACGATACGATGCAATGCGAAATATCAATATATTTTTTTCGATACGAGGTCCTTACTTCACAATACACGAATTTTTCTTATTTTGATAGAAGTCAAAAACGATAACGCAGTTCAGCAGTATTTAAAGTACATTGTCAATGTGGCTTTGTTTTTATTTTATTTATTATGCATCAAATTTAACGTCCACACTTTAATAAGATTTTATAATTGTCAGAAATCATTATTGGATGTGTCCTGGCTATTTTTCTTTTTTCATATTCAATTATTATCGTATTAATAATAAATAAATTGGCTTTCTGTTATTTTTAAATGCCAATCCCGATTGAAAACCGTTCGGACATTCACCTTTTGAACGAAAATCTAGTACGATCGATGAGTCCTCTGATCACTAATAATTATCCTCACTTTACTCTCAACGAAACCCTCCATCATTGAGCCAACTAATCAGTCTTCGATGAACTTTCAATCAGCAAACCCGAAATCAATATATTATTAACATGAAAAAAGTAACATCTGAATATAAGCCTAATTTATGTCATTTATTGTAATTATTGCAAACGGCGATAAATAAAAAGTTCTTTTGTGTCGAATGATAAGTAGGAATTCAGTTCAATCACTGAAGGACATTTGACAGCCGAATTGATATTCTCACTCAAACAAGAATTCTTCAAACTGATGATTACTGAATTTGCTATTTCCCTGAAACCATTTGAGGTTTTAAGTTGCCCCGAAAAATAAGAATTCAGAAATAATCACGGTACGAGCGTGTTATATCGATAGAACGTTTTCCATTCACGTGGAAAAGTTCACCGATTCTGAAAAATTGGAAGTCTTGGCAAGATTATCATAATTCACGAGGGCCGACGTGTTCTCATGATCTACTCGACACTCTTTGAAGCTTTCGTAGCTCGAATCTGTGGACTGAGAAAAGCTGCAAGCTGGGCCAATGGTGAAGCACACACATTGCCATCAGCAGCATCAACGAGAACTTGGAATTCCAAGGCAGCTGGTTCATCCTGACTGCAGCTTCTGCTAGCCGTTCTGTGCCAGGATCTAAGCTGATCCGCGTGCTCGGAACTCCGGAATTCCTGTCCGGAATAAAGAATCAAACCTTCTTTCTTCCCTTCTTCTTCTTCTTCTTCATCCTTTTTTTTCTCCTTCTTCTCCCCTTTTTGTACCTTTCATGCTCTCTGATCGCAATCTGCCGGCAAAAAACACGTTTTCTGTACACTCAAACCTATGTAGACACATTGCTATATCTACCACGTAGATTCTGTCTTTCCCTCACGAACTGTGTGCCTTTTTCGCGGTGAATGTCTGGCACGTTCCGGCTACACATACGCACACAGAAATGTCCGAACTATCCGAACTAGATCTACTTTCATGTACAAGCTGATCCCTGCAAGCTGCTGCAGTGTGCTTATACCCTCACACACTTGTATTCTCACGAAACGGAGAAAAACTCGGCCACGCGCGAGAATGAGCACGGGCTACTGATTCTTGACTAGAGGCTTAGATACGTGGCGACCAGTGCACTGTCTGATACTTTGATGTAGAGCCAACTTACAGGATGCAACGGTAGCAAACTATAGGCTTTGAATCTCGTGCAACTTGAGTAATATTCATAAACACGTCTTGGAAAGGTTCTCATCGATATGTAATACAGTTCTGCTGTAAGTTTTTTTCGACGCTGGGCAATGTAAAGGATCCGCGGTGTGTAATACCGCTGATGAACGTTTTCGATGGTTTTATCCATTACTGGGTTAGGATTAAAGCTTTTGCGCTATGAAATTGACACAAACAATTTCGCTATAGTACGATGTAGCTTACGTTACTAGTACGATAAAAGTTTTTCTACCGAGTATCGTACAAAATTTTATTTTTAGGTTAGAAAATTTATTAGTTCATTATTTATTATTTATTTATTATTAGAAAATTTTCACATTAGGTGTGAAAATGGTAATTTCTGTGCGAAAAACATGCATATTGCAATTATTATGCAATTGTGTGAGTGTTGAGTTAACCTTATCGCACAAGTATCATACGAAACTTCATTTGATAGGGTGTTAAAATCAGGACTTATGCGGAACGTACGTTAAACCGTGTTTCTTGCATTGGGTGAAATAATAGTACTTTACGATACTAGTGCAATAAAAGTTTTTCTAACGAGTGTTGAAAATACACGAGTTTAGATGACCCCGGTCGGAAAACTCGGTCACGCGTGAGAATGAGCACGGGCTACTGACTCTTGACTAGACGCTTGGACGCTTGGATTCGCTTCACTTCGCGTGCGAGAAGTAGCACTTCTTGCACTTTTGAAATAAAATTGTTTACGAAACTTGTGCGAGAAACTTTTTTCAAACTCATTTGTTTGCAACACTCGTCTTCGTCCCGTGCTGCAACCCTCATCCTCGTGAGAAAAAATATTATTGCACTCGTGTCGTAATATACTATTCTGACTAGTGTTGCAATTCAACGAGTTAAAAGAATGTTTATCGCACGAATATCGTACGTAATGTTATTTTACAAGGTGTGAAAATAAGGATTCGTTTTGTATATGCGCGTGAAGTGCATACACAAATCAGTGTTTCTAGTACCGAGTGTGATAAAAGTTATTTTTGTGTCAACATTGATTTCCTGGCAACAAATTCTAGTGTCACAAAACGGGCGCATATTATGGTGTTCATCGTAGTTTTATGTCGGTGTCTTCATCATTTAACACAATTCTTTCGACACCACTCGTTATCACTACAATTAAGGTGGACTCATGGAGATTCGGATTGGTGTCGATTTTAACACTGCTTAGTGGATAATGAGGGTCAATCTTGTTCGGAACAATTGTGAAGTTGAGTCACCATTATTGACCTGGACCTTATCAAATTCACTGAGTGTTTTAGAAAATTCATTATGGTTTCATGGAGCAACGCTCGTCGTACCTAATCGTCAATATTAAGGGGATGGTGGAGTAGAATAGTAGAACCGTAAAAATAGGCTTCCTCTTAGTACAAACTATTTATACTTATTACGCTACCTCTATACTTTATATTCGACAACGATGTAATATAAACATGAACGCTTTGATTTCCGGTTCAAATGTAGTCTGAAACTTAAACGAAAAAGAAAAAATGGAAGCAATGCAAGCATTTCCAACGCCACGGCAGATTGCACGATTTTTAGTTTCGTCTTGTGTAATCTCCATTCTAATGATTCTTGAAAATTCAGAAAACTTTAAAGAATTGTAATCCGGTCTGATTTTCCATTTCCAAGTTCCGGAAACGTTCCAGGAACAAACTTCCCCCTCGGCAAAAATCACGCACATTTCTCCCTAGTAACATAAAATGCTATATTTCATGAAAAATCGAATGACCAAAATGTAATAATAATTTTGTCATTACGGATTCGTCTTTCAACAGAACTGTACAAACTATCTGAGATTAATATAAACTAGTTTTAAGCATGTGTCTCGAAAGCTAGATGATTTATGGGATGTCTCTAGATTGTCGTACATAAGTAAAAGTCGTGGAGTTTCTAGACTACGAAGCTTTCGATCCTTCGAATGTCCACTCGGTAACAGGCGCTGCGTCGTTCCGTGCCACTTCCGGTAGTTTCGCTTTTTCCCCTGGAGAATCCGGAAAGGCCGTTGCGAAGTATCACAGCATTGCGGTCGAAGGTTAAAGTAAGGGAACGTAAAACGAGTGATAAGGATTCTCCCTGGCGAAGAAGGTGTCACAGTTGGTCACGCGTATATGTATATATTAACGTCGAGATGTTACCTTGACTCTTGATTTATATACATACATCGAAATAAGTTGTAAGCTTATCTGGAATTCTTCGGTTTCAAGGGACTTGAAGAAATTCGGACTTCTAAGTTCTTTAGGTTCTTTGGGTTTTTCAGATTCTTTAGGTTCTTTGTCATCAAATTTTGATGACTGTTCCATCATTCGGAATATTCCGTTCCAGATTTGTCTTTCACCAACATTGTACGAACCCGCGTCTGAGATTAATATAAACTTTTGTGGAGTATGTGTCCCGGTTGCTGGATGATTTATGAAATACCTCTAGATTCTAGATTGTTACATATAAGTAAAAGTCGAGAAGCTTCTAGAGTACGAAGCTTTCGATCCTTCGAATTCCCACTCGGTAACAGTCGCTGTGTCCTCCCTTGCCACTTCCGGTCGTCTCGCTATTTCCCCCAGAGAATCCGGAGAGGCCGTTGTGAAGTATTACAGCATTGCAGGTGAAGGTAAAAGTGAGGAAGAATAAAACAAGCGATAAGGATTCTCCCTGGCGAACAAGGTGTCATAGTCGGTCACGTGTATATATATGTATGTTATATATATATATATATACGTATATATATAAACGTCGAAATACGTTGTAAACTTATCTGAAATCCTTTGACTTCAACTTCAAGTATCGATTCGGCTGGTGCAACGCAGTTTTCAACCATTTCTTCTTCTTCGTCTTCCTTTGCTTTTTTTTTTTACTTGTTACCTCATTCTTGGATAGCGAAGGCTGCGGTGGGACCTCCAGTCTGACGGCGTTCCGATATATAACCCTATTATCGATAACGAGAATCGTACACGACGGCCTTCAACACTGCGTACGATGTGTGGTATATGTAATAAAGTAACGCCATGAGATTCTAGATCCACAGAATACTGGTCCCTGTTACGTCTGAAAACTTTTTAACGTTATTGTAAAATCGCTAAGTGAAATTGAAAACCCGCCGTAAACTTTCCACCTGTGGAAATAGGAATTTATTCGATTTTCTTTTGAAGTATAACGGGAGAAGGTGAATCTTATCTTCGTTACAGATGCACGGACAGCGCTGCTTTGCAGAAAAGTTCTGTCGGACAGAAGTGACGTATTTCATGGCAGTGTTGAAAATATAGGCCGATGATTGTTTTAAATTTCTTGCTTAGGATGTTTCACTTCCCGTATCGGCGGAAATTGGTAACCTAACTTTTTACGTGATCTTACCAATTTATACGTCTTCTTATGTCTCAAAATGTATACACTTGTTGAGAAAAAAAGAGTCAACATGAGCGACAATTGGCACTTGCAAGTTGTGCGAATGGAGCCCTCGCTTTTTTTTGCCTATTTCAAACATTAATAAATAAAAACTCCGGCTAACACAAAAATTGCGATAATGAGAAAGATTGTTTTGAAAAAATGTATGTACATAAATCCAAATAACAATGAATTTGTGTCTGTGAAATTTCGAATATATTTTTATCTGAATAGTAATGATTGATTAAACACAATTGAACTAAACACAGACTACAATCGGAAGATGTATTTTTGTACATTTAAACGTGGCAACACTGAATATTCTTGTTCATTTAATTAGTTACCAGACGAGATCAGGTCCATATATAAAAGTGCCGGTATTGAATAAGTAATTACAATTCTGATAATGATTCAGTTTATTTTTTAACGTAATAATCACTAAGATGAGGAAATGTATTTCCTGTTCAGCCTGTTGATAATTAATTCTCCCATAATATATCTTGAAATTAGCTTGTTTACTATCAGAAACAATGTATTAAATGTAATCAATTTACTTGCTGCGATTTCCGACAGAAGTTGCGATACACTAAATTGCGTGGATTTGTGAAAGTCTTAGAATCCATAAAAATGTTAAAATAGAAAAATAAATAATAAATTGAAAAAAAATTTCTTGTGAGTGAAAAATAGTGTGAAAACTTTTCCTTGTTTTCATTACCGCGTATACTATGTACATCCGTGGTCGTGAAGATAATTTCAGGAACTGTTATTCATGCGGAGATAAAAGGCGATATAGACTGCATCGCTATCTATTCGATACTCTGATGGGAGATTCGAGCCTGTGGATAAGTCCTGCAAGTGAGATAAGCTCTGCAGGCGAACGACTACTCGTATCGTTCCCTGGCGCGATGGCCTCTAATCGTAAACGCACGATAAAGACATTATAGTAGAGGAATGTCTCGTAGACAGCCCAACCTGCGAATTTTTTGTCGTGTCAATATTAGCTCTCAGTTACGACGATTTATTTGTTTTTATGATTCATGAATGAGACCATGAATTTGTTAATCATTACACAGGGAGAAAACCCGAGAAATCATAGATTTTTTCACCGAATATAATAGTTGAAGCTATTTCGAATATTTTATTTGTATTATAATGGGGCAAAATTGCACTGAAAAAATTTCAATTGAAACAACAAAATTTTGTTTGCTTCAACTAAATTGAACGCGTTTTACGTTTCCAAAAGAAATATTTAGATATTTAAAATATATTAAATATTTGGTTAATTGGAAGAAGTATTCGTATTTCTTTTGGAAGGGTAAAACGCGTTCGATTTTCTTTTGAAAGTGTAGCAAAAGGAATCTCAGTATATAAAAAAAAAGTTCTTTTACTTTGTTGCTAAAAAATAAATCGATATAATACGATATGATATGTATAAGTTATGGTCTCACGTTTTTATAGAAAAGTTTTATTGAATCAACACAATATTTGATCACAAAGCTGAAATATTTCGTTGCGTCAATTACATTTTGATTCCATTGAACGAAATAATAAATAAAATATATGGTTGGTTTAAATAAATGAAAATTTGTAAATTTTCACATCAATTTTTTTTTTTTCAAAGAGTTTTCGTTGATTCAGTTAAATATTTTCCTCCGTTTATAGTGAAAGTATTAAATGCGCCTAATTGAAAGTTCCTCAGATGACGTATTAGAGGAATTTACAAATTGGAGAACAGGAAAAAAAAATTACGAAGATTTTTCCATGCAAATATATGATCCTAGAAAATTGAATTCAAGGTGTTGAATCATAATAGATAACGAAGTCATCGAAGAAGCGCAAAGAACGAAATACGTAGCTTGATACGTTTCAATGGTATTATTTTATTCGGAGGGACGTTTATCTTGTTTGTGATTTTCTGTTACATTCCATTCTCGGTTGTTTGGCCTTTTGTAAATGTGTAAAATATTAAAGTGCCTGTTTGTAGCGTGTGTTGAGGAATCACAAACTTCGGTAATTTGCAAGATATTATATTCCTTAATTAAGAATTCTATTGTATCACTCGTAATTTTAAATAATAAGATTGAAGAAATTGATAGAATTAAAAAAAAGGTTATACCATTGAATATGTCTTTTGATTTGTACAGACAATATTTCAGGCAATTCCAAGTATTTTTTCGATAACTAGTCCAATGATGACGGTTCTTTCCTTCGACTAATACGGGAGATAACTCGAAAAATTTAAGTGGGTCAGTTACCAAGGAAACTTTTTCTTTTACAATAATTGTTATTATAAACTTTCCATATCTTCCTACATCTTTCACGGTATTTACCCGGCCGTCCCTTCATTCTGCGGGAAGCGATGTGGGCCGTTCCAGAACAATTTTCTTGTAGATCTCAATCTTCCTGAAAACCGTGAAAAGTGAAGAATAAGAAGAGGAATAAGTTGCGGAGGAAGAGAGGGTGAAAAAAAGTCCATAGAAACTTTCGTGTAATTCCGAAGACAAACGATTCGCGTTTGTATGGAAGAAAGACTGTGGGTGGGAAGGGTGGGTGAGAAGGGAGAGGGTAAAGGTGGTCGTGCTGGTAGCCGAGTGAAACGCGTGTGCGAACGAGACGTCAAAATGGAATTAAGGTACGTTTCCGCCGCTAACCAGAAAGCTCGTCCTAGAGGCTACGTAACTCTGTGGGTACAGTGCCGTAGCTATGCCAATGTAACCAATGTGGTCGCGTTGTCCCTCAAGCGAAATTTTTTTTTTTTCCGATATCATCTCTGCATGGGAGGCACATCAGAAAGCAGCTATTAAAAAAAAAAATCTGTCAAAAAAAATTAACCTCGCACCACTCAAAGTTTACAATCTTTTACGTTAAATACACTGAAGAATTTTTGTTTGAAAATCAATATACCGGTATATAAGACTTCGATGCATATACCGTATATTAATTTTCAGTCACATTTGCCATTGACAAATACATTATGGGTATATTAAAAATGAGCAGTGTGTTTTAAATATTACGAACCACTTGGCTTTTGATTTTCCCAACTTTTCTGTAAAATCGCAACCAGCGTGCATAGAAAGTAATGTTTCATTGTACTTGAAATTTACTGTACTTACCCTGGATTGTATAATCTCTGTGAAGTTTATACAACATTTAAGTATATCTTTCCAATTATTTTTTTTTATTAGAATATCCCTTCGAATGTCTTATTTATGCTTTAACGTTGCACCTCAACCCTTTCCTTTGTAGAGGCCCCTTCAGAGTATTGTGCGCAGTCAGTTGTTCGAATGCAGTACTGCATCGCATTTGCACAAGGGTACAAGGAAACTTTTTTTCAAGTAGAGGTCGAGAAATTCCAAGAACTGAGATCCGATATTTTCTATGCAAATGTGCATTACATTCTAACTTAGTTATGAAATGTTCTGATAACGTATATTAAGTTCACGGATACATTATTAATTCAATCAATACAAACGTACTGTAATTTTCAAATATTAGGGGGCCCTCATTAAAAAAAAAAAGAAGCAACAAAAAACTATAAAATTTCTTACATTGATTTTAATTTAGAGTATATTTCATATTAGAATTTTATTTATTCTATGGACATGCTGACCAGTCATTATTGTATTTTTGTTATACAATTGTCTTTCGTGGTAACTCGTGAGAAATTCGTCACAATTATGATAGAGTAATATCACTATTGGATGAACAGTTAAGCAGCACGATTCTTAAATCATGGGTTTCTGTAAAATGTAATATTTCTAAAATAGCGTTAAAAATTTTAATGGATAACCAGAATGTCGAATTATTCGATGCGACTTGAAAAAATCCCGTGTTTTCATCGCAAAGTATCTAGAAATGAATACTACATACTAAAGACCCAAAGATACCAGTAAATGAACAGGCTGATCTAACCTCAACTTTCAGTCGAAGAAGGGTTTCAGTGAAAAAAAAAATCGCAGTAGCTAACTAAAAACAATCGATTAAAAATTCGAATGCTAAGTTACATCGTCAACATTTCTCGTGAACTTTCAACAAGCTATTGCTTATTTACTGTTGACTGTTCAATGACTGGTGTATAACATTCTCAATTAATTTTTATCCTAGAATAACACCTGTGTTAGTATTCAAAATTCACTCTACATTTTTTTTTACCACAAGTTCTATATCTTTTATGTATACAGTATTATTTCGGATTAAATATTATAATCGCAATTCCAGTTTTAATCTATACATAGTAAAACTCGCCTTTCCACGCAGTCCACATTCGTTTTCATGGGCGAAAAGAGAGTAAATTTTTACTTTCCATTGGAGCCCGCAACGCCTAGTTACGTCACTGCGTGGAGAACCTTGGTTGCAAACTAGCTCCATTCGAAGAATGCTCCAGGAACCTTCCTGACGTTTTCTTTTCTCTTCTACCTTTTCCATTTCGTCCTGAGCTCGCGTGTGTCTCCTTTCACACTCTCACTGAAAGCGCTTGACACACACTCATACGGGAAACGAGAGAGATAACGGAAGAAGGAGCTGGCGTTGCAGTGACATTCCGTTCCACTTCCGTTAGAACGTCACATCCGAGATTAGGTGGTCTTTTTACCTTCTACCCAAGATTATCACTTTGGATCGATCCTTCAACGAGTGCCCCAACGAGAGCGAACGCCGGAAGGAAGAGCGATGGCTCTGATCTACGATTCCCCTGTGGGATTGTTTCCGGAAGAAAGGAAACCTCTTCGTCACTCTTTCTCGTGCTCTAGAGTCACACTTTTCACCAGCCATTGCCTGATTCTCCGTCCTTGTCCGCCTCTTCACGTCGTGCAAGAAACCGTATATAGTAAACGACGGGAAAAGGATTGCGGGACTCTCAGGCTAAAGGTGACGTTCCGCGGACGACTGAAAAACAGGACGAAACAATGGAGCGATGGAGGAGAGAAGAAAACCAGTGGAAATAGTGGTCGCTGGTTCGGTCACTGGAAAAAAAAGCAGAAAGAAGGTATGGAGTTCGCGTGGACTCGAGGAGACCAAGCTACGTCGAATTCCTGAAGAGTTCTGAGCTTTTATAGATTTACCATTAAGCCAGTGACGAAGCGACGTCGACATTGTCGATCACTTTTACCCTCCGATGCTCACAAAACATAGAAATGAAAAAAACATTAACGAATCTTCAACTTTCCTCCGGCTTATTTTCTTGCGGTCTGTCAGAGTTTGTCTGGAATGAAGTCAGGCTGAGGAGTATATGAGGCATTCCACATGAAGCGGGCCAACCCAAACTTCGGTTGTCTAAAAAAATGTTCACAGTTTTTTATAAGATGTTCAGAATGTCAAGGACGCCCATGAAATATTCCAGATTTTTTAATCTCACTGTTCACCGGAAATTAGATAGTGCTTTTTTTCCTTTAATTTTACTTCGACTCGTATGACAAAACGTGATCTGGTGATGAATTTTGGGTATTCGAATGTACTTTGGGATGAATTTTTTTTTCATAATTATTCCCAAACATCGTTATTACGTTTACAAGATGCACAAAGATTGGCATGATGGCAAATCCATATTGTCAAGGTTTCATATTTTGATACATTCATTAATGACTCATTATTGGCTGGAACACTGTAAAAGACAGTCGAAAGACTTCAGAAGATCTGACCCAAGCCCGGCATGATATATTTCTTTATTTTTATGACGTTTCTTTTCTAGATTCGCTTTTTCGATTCGATCTGGAAAATAAACTGTTCCAATATCTTCAATGAGATCCACTGTAATTACACCCACTCAATGAGAGCGACTGCAAATATGGAATCAAAGGAGACCGACGAAGAAACAAAATTGAAGTGTGATACTGCCAAAATTATTCCGGGTACGAAACAGTATCAAACAGCTTTATACCAAATCAATATGACCAATTAGAATGGAGAAAGTATTCCTTAGTTACGGAGATTGCGTTGTATCCGAAGAAACGTCGAGTATAAAGTCAAAAAACAATATCTGAAATGAATAAAATATGTTTCTACAAGATACAATCGTTGGCAAATACGAAATAAAAAACGAAAGAGAACTGTAAAAAGTAGCGAGCTATTTCATTTTGAATACTTTTTAAATTATTCAACCAAACCTAAGGAAGATATGAATTTGCCATCATTATAATTTTTGTGCATCTTGTGAAGAGAATAACGAAGTTTGGGAGAAGTTTCGAAAAAAAAGTCCCTCTCAAGGAAAATAAATGTTCTACCCGAAAAAAAAAGAAACTTATTCGAAAAATTATTTTATTATAAAGAACATTCAAATACCTAAACTTTCTTTGCAACACATTTGTTCGTGCAATGAAAGGTTTTAGAGATAGAGCGGAATGTAAAATAAAAGAAAAGAAAGCACTATTAAATTTTCAGTAAGCAATAAGATTTCAAAATCTAAAATAATCCATGGGTTGTTCATACTCTAAAAAACCTATTAAAAAACTTTGCACATTGCTTCCTCATATACAATTTGAAGTCAGCTGTAAAGAGGATATTTTAAAATTCAAATTTTTAACAACTCTACCATTATGAGGAAGATATTTATTATTTATTTTGGCTTCCTCATAGAGGTAGATTTGTTAAAAATTTAAATTTTAAAATATCCTATTTACACAGCTGTCTTCAAATTTTATATGAGGAAAGTTCTGCTTTGCATCTTTTTTTTCTCTTTAATTATCCATATTGTGTGCAGCTATGAAATACCGTTAAAATACCCTCACATAGCATTTTGATTAAGTACAAATTTTTATCTTACTCTCTTAACTTTTGCGGAAGTTATGAGCGAAAATGTACATTTATTAAAAAATTAAAAATGCCATAAAATCCGAACGACCTACCGATCATCACCAAATTTCGTACGTAGCAGGACTGTATAGTATTTTTCGACTGTAGAACATTTCGGTTCATTTGTTGAGATTCGACGTGATTGAGAGAAAAAAATTGTTTTTCAAAATATTCAAAATTCTATAAAATCGGAACCGCTCTACCGGTTTCGCTGAAATTCAATACCAAACATCATCTAACGTGTCTTCATTTATAAAGAACTATTTAGCTAAAAATTGGCGAACTTTCACGAAAGTTAGAGCGGTCACGACATTTTTTTGAAAAGTTAAAAATGCTATAAAATCGGTACACATTGATACATTTGATTAATCAATGAATCACGTCAATTACAGAGGAGTGAATACTCTAGTTGCGTGCCAAATTTGAGCTAGAAGATCCATTGTGCCGTTCGTAAGCAATGGACAATTGAATTTTCGGTGACACGCACACATTCATGCATACAGACATATTTTCTAGACCACTTTTTTTTTTAGGTGATTCTGAGTATGTTAACATGAAAATCTCAAAAAAAATTTCACGAAAACAAAGCTACCTTTATGAGGAAGCGAAATTATAAACATTTTTCAAGACAACTAAAAATTGGGGTGGCCCTCTTCGTATGCACAGTCGCTTGATGGTTTTCAGTAAATTAGCAGATTAATGGTGAACACAGTTGGCATAGTGGATACTTTGTCGGTGATTGAGCAAAAAGGGAATTATTTCAAGCCATGGACCACAGTTAAGTTGCTGCGGTGAGTCTGAATGAGATGAAGTATCCACTTTTCTTTCTGTTTCTCTCCATACTTCGCTCGTAGTCCACTAGACAAGTTGGTGTGGCTCATGATGACGGCGCTAGTCGGTGTACAGGAAAAAACAAGAGTGAGTTTCTTGGATAGGAGAAAGGAAAGGGAGTCTAGACCGATTAGTGCGTTTCGTCGCCGAAACTTTGAACGAGACCGAAACGTACAGGAAATAAACGAACCGAGGCTGGAGTTACTGGTGAAATTCGCCTGGACATCAACCGGAAGTCGGCGCTTGGCGGAGCGTGGAAGAGGTAGCGAAGAATGGGAAGGAACGAGAAAGGAAAACCGAGGGCGGGTCGAAAGACAAATAGAATTCGGAAAAAGTTTTTCTCCGTACGGAGATTTAATAGCCCGTAGATTCTCTCGCGGGCCGGGAAATCTTGCTATTCGTTGGGGCCGTGTTTCCGAGAGTGCGGCGTACAGACGTGGAAACCGGATTTATTTTCTGATTCTTTTCTCTATTAGTTTTCCACGACTATTTGAAGAAGCAATGTGAACATCATTGGAATAGTTTTTAAACGTGTTATGAACCCGCAAAGTGTAATTGTCTTGATTTTGCGAAGAAATTCAAAGTTTTTTGTCGTTAGTTCTTTCACTTATCGATCAGGCGGAAGACTCAAACAACGGAGTTACAATATTGACTAACAAAACACACTTAATCTTTGATTGCCTTAAAAAAAGTGGCCTCTATAAAACAAAAAGTACGAGACAATCAATGGCTTTGAAAAATAAGTTCTAGAGATTGTTTCAAATAATTAGTTTGCCCAACTTAGCAAGTCATTGATGAAGCTCGTCATTAATTAATATCAATTGGTCAGATCAATCTGGGAGTTTGTTGATTCAACCGATCGATTAGACGAAAAAATCGGTTATTTAGATCGATTGGTTACTTGGTTAACCAAGCTGAGTAAATATGTTAAAGGATATCAAACAACGTAACTGGTTAAGGTAGTCCTTTCGCAGTAGCTAGTCAAATGAGAATCCATTATAGAATTATTGAAAATAGAGATATTGCAACATTCTAATAATTACAAAAATTCATTCTGTGATTTTACCCGCATGCAATAAACATAGATAATTATTCACCGATCATACAACCATAGCGAAAGTAGTGCGTTTGAACTCTATATATTCGACTTGCCACCATGACAGTATAAGGTTAATTGTATGAGATTGAATTCACATCGTACTTGACTGCAGATATTAAAGCGAAATATCCGGTAAGAGACGTTTTTCGAGGAGTCTACGGAATCTGGAAATTCCATGGGATATTTCGAGTATTTGTATTTGCACGCATCTAATCGCTAAGTACGTAAATTATTCACTGGAATACGACCCGGTCACGATTTCCCATAGCTGATTACGTTAAAATCAATCAACTTTTGGGGGTTTTATTTCATAAAAAGTGTTGGCAATCGCACCTGTTTTTCTGCATACGTGCCGCTTATTGCAGTATGTCAAACATATTTTAAATTTAGATGCCCATCTAATAAAAACCCTCACGAAAGGACTACCTTAAGGCAACTACCAATTTTTCTTCGCATTCCATTCGCCGACTGTTTTTGAGATCGTTAGGTTAAAATCTAATGAAAATCGGTTTCAACCTGTCCTGTGGTTCTGCGATAATTTATTACAGTTTTCGTGACTCGAATAGACTGTTCAGACGATTGCGGTGATAACGATCGGATCCGGCCGGATCAGTATATATATCATGGGAAAAGCCTCTTGGTTTGTTTCGATGCATCGTATACTCTATACCTGATATACCCAAGATATATTATACCTATATTTTTTTTGGCCTTCTTCCAAACGGATACGCGATAACGATTGGATCAAAGTGACCGCGCTCAGTTCCCGCCATCGTCGCTCCGATAAAAAGCCCACGCAATAATGGAAGGATCTCGTC
Organism: Tromatobia lineatoria; assembly: GCA_949699805.1. Taxonomy (NCBI): domain Eukaryota; kingdom Metazoa; phylum Arthropoda; class Insecta; order Hymenoptera; family Ichneumonidae; genus Tromatobia; species Tromatobia lineatoria. The sequence goes on along the minus strand of OX453035.1, from coordinate 7,636,582 downwards.
GTTCAGACTTTACCTAACGTTGTTCGCATCAATAGTGAGGCGCAAACGCGATCGCGTGCCGCGACTGAGTGAATCGATGATGCATAAAAGAAAAAAGTAACCAAAAGAGAGAGAGAGAGAGAGAGAGAGAGAGAGAGAGAGAGCGAGAGAGAGCGACAGAGACAAGTACTGATTAAATTCTTGGAATGATAAGTCAACGATATTTGCTAGAATTATAAACAACCGAAGCGTGCGCACTTCCATTTCCTACCTCACTATGAAATATTGACATGAAAAATTACTTGGGGGTAGGGAGATGGAGAAGGGTACCGCAGCGAGAGTTAGCTATTGGAAATAATCGTTTGAAAAATCGGAAAAAATTCACCTGGATGCCGTTTGTCACTGTCTACAACATATTTTAAACCGACAAAAGTACCCCGATTTCTTAGCATTGTCGATTTTTAAGAAAAGCTGAAAGAAATTATTTAAAAAATCTCTCACGCTTAAAAGTTGAGAATATATGCAATAATAGTATGCAAAGCACGGAAAAAAGAATTAACAGGTCAGAATATTACAAATTGCAGGAGGGAATGCATTTTTTCAAATCGGAGGCGATCTTTTTTTTTCACCTATTTGTTAATAACATTTTGCAATTATTAATATTTAAAATTTATCTTTTCTGCACTTTTTGTATGCTTGATTTTTTTCAGATTTTTATTCCATCGAGAAGTGTTCGAATTTCTCTCTGAATTCTCACTTTTCAGGGAGTTCGGACCTCATCGCGCTCCTACATCCTTAAGAATGATTTTCCTGACATTTTTTTTTTGGAGTGTATTATTGTCGGACTTACTCCGTCACCGTTATCGATACTGCTATCACAAAATAAAATGATTTACTCGTGATTGGAAGAGAATAAAGAGGAGCAAAAAAAAATGACAATTTTTTTCATTTGAAGAAATACCTACATCACATTCCACGGACAGGGTGAGAGTCGAGTCTCTCCAGGGAGATGCTATCGAGACTCTGCTATCATACCGTTTTCTCGATATGATAGGGTGAGCTGAGTGAGCAAACTAGTGGATAAATTGATTTTTTTTGTATCGCTATGGCGGCACTCTCAACAGCTATTCTACAGACCATAAGCACCACTCTCGCAACAAGAAAATGAAAAAAATATATATAAGCCCTGTAGAATGTCTTTCGCAGAAGTAATTTCTTTCTCAATCTCCGGTGACGCACATCCGAAGTGGGGAAATAAGAAAAAGGGAGTCAATGGATACAGCGAGCAGAAAAGTAATTACCGACCTAATGCACTTGCCCTTAGACGATTCTTATGACAAAAAAAATATGGGAAGTTGTATCAATTTTTGACGTAATTTATTGAAATATTCGCACTGGGCATAGCTAAGTTTCAGATTGATAAGAAAATCGGTTGAATCGATTGATAATATATTTTATGAATTCTATTATTACCTGACAGAATCTCAGTTTTCTATATTGTTCTGAAATTTTATTTAGACATAATGCAATATTACAGATACGCTATTCCACCGAAATGCAGCAACTAAAGTTTTTATTTCTTTACATTTTTTTACAAAACTAGGTTTTGTTATTTTTAAAATTTCACCGAATTCCGATACGATCAAGTATAAATCAAAAGGGATATCAGAATTTTCTCGTTTTTCATTCAAACGGCTCTGTCTTAGGTCAGTTTCATTGTACGTACGGTTCTGAAAAATGGAAATGTGGGAAACGTTATGGCCTACAACAGATAAACTAATACTAATTTTCGGAAAAAAATTATCATTTGTAATACCACAAGAGCTTCGAAATTATCGGATAGGTTCGCGATAGGTTCGTTGCAAACAAATTAACGTGTCAAGTTTTCCTGGTAAAAAAATCACGAGAGCGTAGCGCAAGTGATTTTTCTGGAAAACTGGACGAGCTCATTTGTGTGCAGGCCATTGATGCGACAAGCGAGACGGGACGAGGAAATGTCAAGAACGAGTCTTGCTTCTTAAATTTGTTTTTTGAGCTGTCATTCGAGTTCAAGATTATGAGCATAGGCAAGACTCCATCTCGTTCTCAAATTTGACAGCCAAGATCTCATCTTGTCTCGATCTCGTCTCGCATTAGCTGTCAATTCCGATTGATTTCTCAACTGCGACCATGAAACGAAAATTACATGAGGTCCGACCCGCTGCCGACTAAAAAATATGCTCAAATACTATATAAGGGGGATTCCACGGTACTTTCGCCACCCAAAAAAAAATCTCCAATTTCTTCTAAGAATCGAAAAATCGGGTTCAGTTGTGTCTATAGATTGATCAAATTTAAAAAAAAATTGACCGTACAGTACAATTCCCCTTATATATAATTAAAGAATAGTCAAATAAGCAACCGTGATTTTTAGAGACAGCAAAAAAACTTCGCAGCAAAGTCTTTACGATAACGGCGGACGAGAATGAAAAACGGCCAGCTGCAATATTTGCTCAAAAATCATCAAAATGACTAACAGTAACACGACTGGCGTTGGAATACACCTAGAAAAAGCATCATTAGGGAGTTTGTTTCTACATTAATAATTGATTTCCTAAGACTATGAATCTCAGTGCAGGTAGAAATAACAAAAATTAAAAATTTGGCAGCCGTTGGAAAGCTCGTAAAGTGGGTTCCCCGCTTAATGAAAGCATTTCTGTTGATCACGGATGTTTTGTATTTTCGAGATTCTCGCTCGGTCTCGCTCGTCATTTCAAGACAATTCGAGACAAGATGTTTACATTGAACGATCGATACGAAATACGGGAACAAATGAGATTGACATCGTCTCTTGTTGCATCACTAGTGTAGGGAACCTTGAGGGAAATATCAAATTAATTTTGAAGTTCGAGTAGTATTCGGGGGATTAATTTTCCCATCCAAATTGCGACCAATGGAATTGCATCATGAGACGAAAATTACGGTTCATGTTTAATAAAATCCTTCGACTGTCACAATTGAATTCAATCTGTCCGTTTGACAGATGGTTAACGTGGCTGGATGATTTTTTGTTTTGTATAACAGACAAAATTGTCAAAAAATTATCAGTATAATACTGTGTAAATTGTACCACGTAATGTCGATTCTATTGGTCGAAATTTGGATGGGAAAAGAAATCAATAATATATATTTTTTTTACTGAAGGTACAGCTACTTTTGAGTCGAATGAATTTGGCAAAATTCTGCATATGAATAACGAATTTCGAAGATTTTGTTTAGAATGGAATTCGGAATTACTGGACATTTTGAAGGCCAAATAATTTTTGCCAAAATCGATTATCTTAAAATATGTGTATAAATAACGAATATTAAAACCAATTTTTGTAATGGCTTAAGTATTCTGGTTCGATCATAAGGACATGATGGATTTTTATTGATTTTACTGTGGAAAATCGCTGTCTTTTCAACAATTTGAAATCCTATTATAAAAATCGTTTTTACCATCTGTTATTTATGTATATGATTCGAGGAAATCATTTCGACTTGAGTATGGCAAGGTTTTCGCAAAACAAAAATTTAAAAAGAATTATTTGGCCTTAAGGATGGTCGTTCCAAAAAATCAAAAAAATTCGTTATCCATATGAAGAACTCGAGAAAATTTGATCGGCATTCAAACTGAAATGTCCCCCATAATTTTTTTTTTATTTGCCGAAATTAATTCCACTCAAATATATCAAAGTTTTCACAAAAAAAAGAATTTATCAAAAATGTCCCTTATAAATTTTATAAATTTTTTGTTTGTTTGTAAACCATAAAATTCCACATATTTTTATTTTCGGTAACGTATCCTACGGTGAAATTGTCCCAAGATGATAATAAAAAAATAAAATAAATAATCTTGATCACAGCAGAAGGCAAAAAATGTTGTGCCGATTAATACCAAAGACGTTTTCACGTCTGGCCCGCTTAGTTCTTACTACACTTTAGTATCTATTTATCGCGGAGCTTTCATCCGCAATGCTTCGCTTAATTCGACCAGCTCCAACGATTACGAACAGCCCTCTTGATGGGAACGGGTGTTCTTATCGTCTCTCTCGCCAAAATAATCCCGCGGGGTCGATAGTCGAGCTACCCTCTTTGACTTGCACTCAATTGCCCGGGAATAGTGCGATGTGAAGGTGCCTTAAAGGTTTTTGTCGATCTACTCTCGGATATTTGTAAGGTGAGTGTTAAGAACGAATGTAAGAAAGGCAAACACAGAGAAAGCAGAAGATGAGAAAAGTCCAAACGCGTATGAAGTCTTGATATTATAGGTATGTGAGGAGGAGCAGGGAGAGAGAAAGAGAAAGTCTCACGTATCTAGTATGATTTCCCCGGGGTTCGGTCGGAAGATCGGACGGCCGAGTGGGTGGCTGCAACCGCATTGGGGAAACTAATATCTGGGGGTCCTTCCTTTGGTCGTCGCCTAGCCCTTTTATGGATAAGGTATAAGGGCGACGGCTGCACGAGCCAGTTAACCGCCAATGGAGCCCGCATTGAGCCGGGTCAAAATTTTTTCGCTCTATACCAGACACAAACCAGGTCCTGGCTAGTTTCTGATGTGGCTCTGACAGGGCCTTATCAAGGCCAGATTTGCGCATGATATAACGTTTCAAATTCCTACTTAGTAGGAGAACGTGACGTGGTCATAAAATTTGGTAGAAAAATGTAGCTATTTCATGTCTGTTGTGTAACCTATCATTTTCAGGAAGAGAGGATCCGTTGCACGGTTCAATCTAATATTCACATTCCGAAAAGACTTCACTATAAAAATGTTAATGAATACAATATATTTGTCATATTTGAGGATTGCGAGATTTTGATCGACTGGATTATCGCTGCCATTTTTGTTTGGCCCTAGTTTCCAATAAGCTTTGGAATCTTTGGTAATGTTTTGCTCTTGTGACGACTTCCGCGCAGCTGATCTGATTTTGGAAATTTTTTGCGCTGAATTCGAAATTATCTTGCTAACTTTTCTCATAGTTCGGTGGGTAGGGTCCAATTCTACTCATGCGAAGTTTTATTGCAGCTGGCGCTGAACCTTTCTACCACTCTGGCTTTCGTGTTCTAGGACCGTCCTTCACTCCATGTCTCATTTTACAGGCACAACGCCACTGTCCCTTTCTCTCTTTACGAGTCTCAATCGATATTATCCACTATCGATCCAATCGACTCTGCTGAGAATTTCAACAGGGACAACTGATATTTTCAATTTGAATAGAACAACTAAGGATGTAATAAGACAATCGAGGATTTGGTAAGACAACCAAGGATGTTATAAGATAACCAAAGATTTGGTAAGACAACCAAGGATTTGGTAAGACAACTAAAGATTTCGTAAGACGATTTAAGATTTGGTAAAACGGCCAACGATGTGAGGCGAATAAAGATTCAATAAGATGACCAAAGATGTAAGACAACTGAGGATTTGGTAAGACGATCGAAGACTGGATTAGACAACCAGAGATTTGGTTAGACAACCAAAGATTTGGTTAGACAACCAAAGATTTGGTTAGACAACCAAAGATTTGGTTAGACAACCAAAGATATAGTAAAACAACCGAGGAGTTAGTATGACAATCAGGTATTCCGTACGCCTAGTACAGATATTTCAAGAAGTATTCCGTACTCCGTATGTGATACATTTTTTCATTGTGGGTAGCCGAAAATTCTGTGGCGATGGAATTGTCGTTTTATAAAAACTTTAATTTCAACTTTAACTTTTTGTATTTTTCGTAACAACATTCGAAAATTTTATCTTCACGTATATAACTCCACTTTGTTGTTGTTAATTTTACAATGCCATACTGATCCTTATTTCACCGATCAGTTTAAAAAAAATTTTATCACTCGTCACAGTAAATTTACAATCTTTTTTAAGAGTGTAAGCCACCCTCGGGCAATTCTTACAGTCTGGAGTGGCGTCAGTTGAATTCGTTGGTTCTCCCACCCACCATCGGAAAAAGTTAGGAACAGGAGCCAAAGAAAACCTTAAAAATCCATTCACCACGGACCATTAAGCTTTGTGCTTTTCCTACGCCCTCGGTCGAACATCGTTCATTCTTTTTTAGCTCTCTTTGCTTCTAAGACAAACAATCGAGGGTTCGCGTTTGTTTTTTTTCGTTCCGTTTCGAGTCACCTCAACAGATTTTGTTACTCTCATTTTTTTAGTATTCGTATTACTGACATTTGGACAGACAGACAGACGGACAGACAGAAGAGGGGCTATTCGTCTTAGTCTCAGCTGTTGACGTGTCACACACTTGTTCTCGGTACTTGTAACCTGAGCGTGTGGGAAAAATAGGAAGTTTTTAATAGATTGTCTGGAAAGTGATCAATTCCGCGAATAATTTCATGCAGTTTCCAAGATTACCGTGTTTAGCGACTTATTGCCGAAAAAAATTCAAATGGCGACTTATTGATGATTTTAAATTTTATGGAAATCTTGCGATTTTTCGGTGCTTAGTTGGTTTTTTTTTACCATCGACCGTAAAAATAATCATGTCAAATCGAGATCATAAATCGACATATATCAAAAGATGTCATTTTTCAGATCCGTTAGGTCGAAATATCCTGGGAAATTATAGAGCGATTTTAAGATCCATTTAATGATAACTTTACTCGACCAATTTCAGCACAACTTGTGACTTGATCTAAGTAACGTTTTTAAAAAATTTTATGGGGGATCAAAAATTTCAGGATGCAGTCACAAAGCAACGGTCGGTCATTTTAAGCGTTGCTTAAGGTAAAAAGTTGCTAATGCCGAGTCACAAATCGCGCTTGAATAAATGAAAAAGAACTTAAAGGAAAAAGTTTGAAAAAATTTGAGAATATTCTCCAAAGTCCTGACATATGTAGAAATTTTTGAGCCTGCGGTAAAATTATTTTTACGCATCTAACGTTTTCAATTTTTGTTTTTAAAAAATTGGTCTAAAATAGAAGCAAGGTTAGGAGTACTTTGGGTTGAAGCTTAAAAATATCGATATCTGGTACAAGATTTATGAGAATTTTGACAGATTTTCAAAGTATGGACGTCAATATGTTCATTATAAATTATTATGTATATATAGAGTGTTTAAAAAGAACCGATAAAGCTGTTGTTGCTTGCTTCCCCCATGGAAAAAAAGAATGTTAACAAAGTATATTTTTTGACATATCGAAAAATATATAAATAATGTACGTGGTATTTTTCTATATACTTTTTATATACTTATCAATATCCAATATTTCGTCCAAACGTACAATTGGCGAATATACGTAAAGTACATTTTTTATTCAATCGTTAGTACATCTGGCACATATATGAAAAATATATCGATTTGGATATCCTTACATGTATCTGGCTAATATACGTAAAGTATATTTTTTTATATATTAGTAGTATATATAAAATGCATCAACTCATAAAATATAAAAACACGAAATCTCGACCACCTAGATTTCTTATAACGACAAAGAATCTAAACAATTTGGTCAAATGTTCTTCTAACTGATTCAAGTGTTGAACATCTTCTTACATAAATATATATATAATTTCTATAGAAACGATATACATTCACATATATTTACAAATACATAAAATATGGATTGAGAATCATACGAAGAATATAAAAACGATATATTTTATTTCCCAAAAATATGTATGAACTTGTATACCATCATATATACTTTGTAAGTATGTTAAAAGTTACATCCGATATATCAAATTTTTTGTCCACGGTATAGTTGGCATATAAAATATATACTTTTCAAAACTTTTTCGAGTATACTTTTTTTCCATGGGGGTTAATGGAACCATAGCATGAAAAATTGAGGATGCAATTCGAGAGGTCGAGGATCACACCCAGGTCGAGTTGGCATGGAATGCTCCGCATATATATTAAAAAACCTGGTTTTTCGTGGTCTACCACAAACACAGGTCACGCTAGGTAAGGTTAGGTGAGGAATGTCGGCCCTTGTAAGAATAAAATTTAATATTATACCAGCCATTTTGCTTTGATTGTTCAAAATAAGTGAAACAAATGTAACGCCAGACGGCGTAATAGCTTGTAGCTCTAAAATTCTTCAGTTTCATCCGTGCAACCTCGCCGTGGGCATCCGTGCGTGCGTGTACCCAGATTGCCGATTATTACCTTAGCCTACACGTATTCGTGCACTTATCATGTTTTATTTTTTCCCCAACGTCCAGATGAACTCACGCTGTTTCCCTACTTACAGCTTAAACATTGCAAAACTCCAATTTTTCCCACCGTTCTGAAAGTTCTCACGATTCGTCACGTCTCTGAATTTCTCCGGCCACTGCATCAGCTCCTGCACGAAGTCCTTATGACAAACCCAGAAGGATCGATTCCACGGGTTTATTTCAATCGAATACGGGATCTATTTGAAATAAATACAAATAGACAACAACAATTTCACAATTTCAACAATTACAATTTTTATTCGTTTCAATGAAGCTTTTAAAAAAATCAATCCGATTTATTAAACTAAAATGAATACCATTTGATCAAATTAAAATCCCATTGTGCCAGCATTTAAGGGAGAAATTTATTTAATGGCCGACCTACTACGATTTTATTTAAAACTAATACAATTTAATTGCATACTGATTAACTCTATTGACTTCAAACGAAATTGATTGAATGTTAATGAACATGGTGTCTAGTGGTCCTTGAAGTTCTTGAAATGTCCTGGAATTATGTCCGACCTTAAATAAGTTCCTGGTTGTCCTCAAATGTTTCATATCCTCTTAAACTTAATCTTATTTTAAAATATACTCAACGAATAATCTTTAAAAATACGTACCTCGGTTTCGGTGAAAATTACATACGTTATATGTATTTCTTCCCGAATGAATTTTCCCTCATTCATTACTGTCCTAAGCTAACATAGAAGGGCCTTGGAAATTTTCTGAAAATGTTCTTGAAGTTTTCTAAAAATTTTCTTAAAATGTTTTTCAAATTTTCTAAAAATATTCTTGGAATTTTCTCAAAATGTTTTTGAAATTTTCTTAAATTTTTTTGAAAATATCTTCGATTTTTGTATGTACTTTTACTGGACACCAGGAAAAAAAATCTATTTGCTGAGCGACCTAATAGATTTCATTCAAATCGAATACAGTTTCATTGCAAGCAAATGAATTCTATTAATTCCGAATAATGTTTTTTTTTTTCATCTGAATTAATTTGATTTATTTTGAATAGATCCTTCATTTGATTCAAATAAGTTCATCAAACCGATTTTTCCGGGTGTACGCGCAATCGGAAAAATTATGATAATTAGCGAGAAAAACCAGTGGATCATTGACCATTCAAGCGTCGCAGTAAGGACGATAATTAATAATCGTGTCTCTCAATTTATAATAATCCCTGAACGCGTCTCGACTATCAACTCGTATTATAGATGCACTCGATTCAAGTGTACAGTATAAATGCTAGCGTAAACACAGCCGGGTACTTGATTACCGAGCGCGAGGAGAAATCGCTTTATCGGCACTTATAAATCTCACCGGCACCGATAGATCTGCGAACACGAGCGCGCGCCAATATATATATTTTGTAATCTATCGGGAGTTTGCCTTAGTCGGTTTATACGAGATGCACACAAACCGTATGATATGCATAAAGTCTATGGAGTGGCCTCTGCACAGCTATAATATAGGGACATCTATACACAGTCACGAAACCGGTCAACTCTCGTGCTACCGACGAGATCCTTTCTTTTTAAATTCCCTTATCTTCCTTGCTTTTATTCCTGACCGCAGTGGAGGAGATAAATCTTCGAGAGAAGTGGATCTTAATGACTGTCGATATTTTCCATTTTATTCCTGTTGCTCTACACTCTCGAGATCGCTATTTGTCTTTATACACGTGCACTTAGACTTGCTTCAATATTATAAGCAGTAGCTGAATGGAAATTTGCTTACCGAGCTGATATCGATAATGGTGAGATCGCAGCATTTATTGGATTTTCCACGTCATTGAGGCCGCAATTTGATTGGAGTTTTGATGACCGCGATTTATTTCGACTTGATCTTCGGCAAATGGACTGAAATAACACCAAAATAAGGTTGATTTCGTATGGCGTAGTATTATTTCATTTTTTTACCTTAGAACCTCGGCCCGTATCACTCTAGTGATTTCTTTTTGCGATATCTACAGTCATAGAGGAATCCCTATAATTTTCTCACCGAGATAAAAATATCGGTTTTTAAATAAATAAAATAATTTCCCTGTTTTTCGGTAAAAAAATAACAGTGTTACCATAACGTGGAAATTATTTTCTATGTTCTATTCAGAGGTTAAGACAAAAATAAAACTTTTATGTGGGGAGAGTTCTTTTCAGTAACTTCAAGTTTCCGATAAATGTTCATTTGAAAAATGATAAAATAATCTGGCCTCGAAAATGGCGAGCAATTCCGAATTCCATTTTTAAAAAATTTTGATATTTCGTTATTCATATAGAGAACTTGAGAAAATTTATTCGGCTGACATTTAGCGGTACTTTCGGCAAAGAAAAACAAATATTATTTATAACTTTTTCGGAGACTCTGAGTTAATTTGAGTTAAAATGTGTCTTATAAATCTGTTTTAAGTTCTTTCTCACATATTACCATTCTTCAGAAACGTATGTACGATGAAACCGTGCCAAGATGGAGCTGTTTCAACAAAAATTAGAAAATTCTAATATTTTATGAGATTTTTTGTTATCGTATTGAAATTTCGCAAAGTTTTTATAATAACAAATCCGATTTTTAGAAATTTGTTATGATAGAAAAAATGTTAGTCATTGAATTTTGGTGGAATAGCTTGTATGTTGCTTTGTGATCTGAATTCGACATAATTATCTTTGCGCGGGTCGTTTTTCATATGAAATTCAATATTTTTAAGCGTTTCAATATATTTTAAATTTTTTCAAAAATGCCTAATAACGCGATAAATCTTTGAATTTTTAAAACATTGAGCCCAGAATTCGTACGAATGTGAGCTTCAATACACCGATGGTCCCTATGAAATTTGGTGAAGATAATAAGTTTAACCATTCAAATTTTATGAGGTTTTGATTTTTTAAACATTTCGATATTTTTTCCGATGCGAATTTTGATTTCAAATATCGAGCTGGGAGTTAGATGTGTACAAGATTCATGATTAACAAGAAGAAATAGTCAGATATAGCCGAAAAATCATGAACGGTGCCGTAGCGATTTTTTTACAATTTATGTTGCAAAGTGTAGCGATTTATGGTGTATGAACTAGCCATATCCTTGCTTCTCGATAGTATTTCGAAAAACCCGGGGTTCCTAACGTTTTCTACAGGAAAAAACAGAGCAGATATTGTATTCGAGAGTTTTTCCGGATCGTTCCTTATTATTGTACTGTCACAAAGGGGGAGAATGCGCTTATTTATTTATTTATTTGAATCTATGATGCAAAGTGGGACCTTGTACATTACTTCCTCATTATTTTTCGCTTTTTACAAGATTTCCTCTATGAGAAAGTCAAAATTGATTAGCATACTTCTGTAAAGAGGTAGTTTCATGGAAGCCAAAAATGATGAGGACGCAATGTACAAGGTTCTATTTTGCACCCGTTTTTTAAACAAAAGATTGAGTACAGTATTAGGAGTCTTTTTCCAGCTACCATTCTTAACAAATATACTCACAATCGGAACTTCACAGCGCTGGTTATGTGGAGTAGTTAGAGATGCCGCGAGACGACACGAGACGAGAATCTGTCATTTCTCGTCTTGTGTCCAGTTGGCGAGAAAAGAATCTCATCTCGTCTCGGAGAAACACCGAGAAATCAGTCTCGTTTCATCTCAAAATATTTTCTCGAGACGAAGTCTCGTCTCGTCTTGCCATCACATCTTGAAAATCACATAATAAACATTCATGAAAACAAAGTTTCTTGAGCAAGGAAAAGTATGAAAATCTTAATAGTTGCATCACACCGTTCTTAAACTTTGGTCTACAGAACATCAAACTGTTTTTTTCTTTTTCATAAACGAAGCTTTCATCAACGAACCACTTCGATTGCTGTATTAAATTATCACACACCTAAATTAATTTTATGAGGAAGCGAAGGTAACGTTATACGTTAACGTCTGAAAGCGACAAGTGAAAATTTTTTAAATTTAGATTCCAATGTTCAAATTCCCTACGTCACTTCGGAACAAATCAAACAGGTAGACCAATATATGAATTTTATGACCGTGAAAAACTGTTTGAATTTAATTTAGATATATAATCCCATTGAAAAAAAATGTTGACTTATTGTCGAACAAAAGGAGAGAGTGAGATATATTATTAAAAACGTTAAATAATACATTTCGCTTGTTAAAAGCTTATATGTTAAGTTTCAAATCTCAAATTTAACGTGAACTTGGTAAATATTGAAGAAATGTTCCAAATATATAGGATCAAGACATAGAAAAGTATTTTGTATTTTATTATTTAAAATACTTAAAGTACATTATGTATTTTAAATACTGCCCTACTGTTTTTAATCCTTCTTCCAAAATAATCGAGACTTCTCGATTTCTCGCCCGAGACCATCGGCGGTCGAGACGTATTTCTCGTCTCGTCTCGAAATGTCGAGACGAGCATATGATTATTCGAGACGAGAAATTTCTCGTCTTGGCGGCATCACTAGGAGTAGTGAGTGAGGGCTCATTTCATATTACCCTCGCAAGGGATGCTGGGTTGTTGCGCTGTGCTACTGACGCCAGCAGCGTCGCTTCCGTACTAACGGCGTTTCTTCGTTCTAGTGAAAGCAGTACAGAGACAAGTGCCGATTCGGTTGGAGCCTCGCATCAGCAGCAGCGAACTGAGAGAAACTCCCAAGCATTCACGAGTCGTTCCGGGAAAACGGCCCAAAGGATTCTCCTTGATTCCTTGTCTTTCCCTCTATGAGCGTCAGCTCTGTGAATTGCGTCAAATTGTTCTCTGATGCGCGCGCAATTATTTCCGTCGGAAACTAGGGAGAACACATTGCAACCCTAGTATCCGAATATAGTAAATGTATGGGGTATCTCAGTTGAGACAAATCGGTTGAATATGTCGAGTTGTTGACGATTTCTAGTAATCGATTCGATGTGAACGAGCGCAATGAAACTTTTTCTGACTAGGGTGAGATCGCAGCAGAATTGAGAAAGAGTTTCTTGCATAAGATTCGCATAAAATTTTATTTCGTTAGTGCGAGACTCATCGCAAGCGAAGCAGGCGAAGCGTGTAAGAAGTAGGCACTTCTCGCACGGAGTTGCATAATAGTATATTATTTTGACTTTGGCTGAATGTTTTCATTAGTTGATGATATGATGCTTCGACGTGACAGCCTGTAATATTTTTATTTTCTTAGATAGAAGTTTGATAATATTTTTATTTTCTTAGATAGATGCTGAAGATTTCGTTATTATCGTTGTTCATATACGGGAAAGTCGAAGATGTGAAATCTTTGTATTTTTGTCCGTTTGAATTGCTTTATCAATTCGTAAATTGGTAAAGCAATCTGAACGGACGATAATTGCATAATAGTACTTTACAATACTAGTGCGATAAAACTTTTCCTGGCGAGTGTGAGTTTGCAGCACAACTACAAGGCGAGTGTTGTAATCTTACGAGTTGAGAAATCGTTCATAGTACGAGTATCGAATAAAATTTTATTTGACAAGGTGTGAAAATGTCATACCTTGTCAAACCTGCGCAAAGCATGCGTAAAACCGTGTTTCACACACTGAGTAGGGTAAATAATCATGTCTCTGCGTTGGATTTTAAAAAATGCAGGACACCCTGTATATAATTATGTCAAGGTCCCATGAAGTTCTTTCGCTTATTACACGTACCTCCGACGATGCTCTCAATCTTGTCCGACATGAAGCCGACCTTCTTTGAGAATAGGCTTTTTTTCTCATGAGGTAATTGAAATAACGTTAATTAGTGCGACGAGATGAATAACGAGTGTTTCATGAACGATTTTCTCTCCGTCTCTCTCTTTATCCGGGAAACTTTGTCATTACAACAGCCGAGTTGCACGCCAGTGTCTCAGACGATCAATGAGAAGATTGGCAAAAGTGGAGCACAGAGGACACGTGGCCAAAGATTCCAGAACTTCGAGGAAAGTTTTGTCGAGCTGTTGAGGAAAAAAGAAACAAAAACGTCCTTCGCCCTACTTTCTCCTGAGACGTATTAGATCGGTTTTTAGCAGTGTGTACCTTCTGGGTTATTTCCCATGGTTCTCCGGTCGCTCCTCCATTTTCCTGCCCTCAGAAAGCCTTTAGAGCAATTCCTTTCTCTCCGACTTTTCACAAATTAGGTTCGTCCCGGTAAATTCGTTGGGCGAGACGTACCCATTGCGCTTTCAAGTTTTGAGATCCATTCCCTTAGCTTCTTTTTGACTTGATACCCTTCCTTCAATCCCCGCTTCAGAAGAACGGACAAATTCGATTCCGGGCAATGACGTGAGCCTCCCCTTCTTTCATCCCCTGTCATGGGTGCGGACATATGTGTTCGCCTTCTCGCTTATTATTTGGCTAGCTGCACTCACCCTTGTCCCTTCGTCGCATCCCTCTTCCGAATGCGACGAATCTCCTTTCAACGAGCTCGTGACTCTAATATTCTTGGTTACAGACCCTTGGCTTTTTCCTTGAACCCATAAACGTCATTTCACGTAAACAACAGGCTCAAGGAAACGCGGGAACCCCGAAAAATAAGTGGAGATATCAGATCAATAAGTTTACAAGTTCTGTCAATTTTCATACAACCCAAACTGCATCTGATTTATGAAATGTTACTTCCCACAAAAAAATTGATTCTTCTACGAAATATATAAAATAATTTTCTAAAACAAACTTATAATTGTTGAAACTCCGAAATAGTGTTAGAATATATTTGCAATATCGACTGTTTTACATGTCCTGCGAATACAAATTAACAATGCTCATCGAATATTAAACTCTGTAACAGCAATAACCTTTCCTCGATTATCCAAACTATATAGGAGGTTATAAATAAATTCCAAATTGATATCTGTAACAGCTTTGAGACTCTGCTAGTTAATTTCGTCGTATATTTTGCCTCTGGGACACTCTTCATGATATGCAATAATTTTTTCTTATCTGGCATGGAATGACCCATGCAAATGCGCATATATATCACGAACTTATCGCCCTTTGTGCTGAAGCCGGAGGCTATCGAAGGGCAAAGCAACTGAGAGTCTGGTATCGATAAGGACCGAGAGTTGCTAACTTTATGCGGGCCGGGAGAGGCAAAGAGTTCGGAGGCGCCGACAGGGGGCTCACGGACACGATGTGTAGACACATATACTATTATATACACGTTCATAGTAGACTCTACTTTACCTCAATTAATATGCACTAAAGTCATTAATTAATGTTGAGCCATCGAAAGGACTTTTGAGAGCCAGACAGACGAGGACGCAAGGGTGACAAAGAGCAAGTGAAGCCTTTGCAGACTGCAATGACGACAACTTCGCTTACGCAGCGTTCTCGGATCCTCAGATGCTGAGGTTTACCGGGAGGAGTGTGAGGAGAGAGGGTGCATTCGTGGAGGATCGAGGCTAGCAAGTACGGAATGTGGTTCCCTACCTCCAACCACTCACTGCCACAACTTTGACATAAGAACGATATTGTAGAAGCAGTATGCGATCGAGTGTGTTCAGAAGTATTATGTACGTGCTAAGCATTACTACATCTATATTTACTCTGTCTCTCATCATTCTCCATACTGTAGATCTTGACGTTAGTGAATGTGCCTTGATTTTCGAAGTACTGATGTGTATCCACAATCATCTTCTCAACGCTTGGTACACATTGCTGCGCAGTTTCTGTTGATGCTTTTGTTGTCTCCGCTACAATTCGGCGCATCGCCATAGCTTATGCAACGTTAATGTGTTTGGAAACGGTAGAAATGCCCTTGCAGAAATTTTGACGGCGAACAAAATTGATCCTGCTGAGTATCAAGACACGCGGTAACGTCTCGACGCCAAGTACTTAACACAAGTTTTACAACATTTCTATTCTACCGGCAGATTCCAGTTGGTCATCTGATCGGATTCCAGACATGGAACGCTCGTTAACTATTAACGAAACTAAACCCAACAAAATTTAGGACAAGGACTTTTGTACTGTTCAATACACGCAAAAGGACACGGTGGGGTCAAAATTATGTTTACGTATAAGAAGTTGTAAAATGGGTCTACAACATTCACAGGCTTGGTTAAAAATTTATCCGGGGGACATGAACAGGCTTAGGGCGTTGCTAGGTTTTTTGCAGGTGATCCAGAATAGGGCTTCGATACTAGGGCCATAGTACAACTGATAAAGGCTTGCCCAATATAATCCTAGGGTGAAATCGGACTATCCAGACCAAGACCCGGTGAATAAGTGTCAATAATTACCATTCGCAGCACCCGTGGTATACGAATGAAGTTAGCTTTGGTATTAGGGCAGTATGTGTTACTGAGCAATAAGAGGGCATGTATACTGGTTTCCGTATTCGATATAATCGATTTGCAATGTTTTATGTTTTTCTTTTAAAAAAAGTATGTCATTGCTGTTTTCTGACCCTTCTTAATCCTCTATACTTCATCATGTTACCTTACCGATATTTCCGTTCGCTTTTCACCAGGTCTGATGTCACTTTTGCGGTATATCGAAAGAAAAATGAACAACGAATATCTCGCTTTTCTGGGAGAGAAAAATTGCGTCTCCGCCGGTATTCTCTGATAGAAAGAACGGCATATAGTCAAGCGAAGAGCTGCTGTGACACAGGAGCTCGCTCGCCATCCGGTGAAAAAGGAGCACCCTTGCCAGGGTTTGTTGCGTATGTATTGTAGGTTGGATAGGTTTGTTCGTGGGCACGTTTCTTAGACTGCGACATCGTACGGCGAAGGAGACGACAAAAGTATAAGAAGAAGGCAGTACTCGGAGTGTGGCAGAGGGAGGCAGCATACGTGTGTACTGGAGGAAAAATTCCAATATGCCTGGAAACTCGCGTAGCCGTGCCCGGAATGCATTCGAGGCTTTGATTGTGCATCCGAAGCATATTTCTCTCAACCTACCACTACCGATGTTAGTACGACTTCCACAACCACCACCTAAAAGGATATTACAGTGGCGGGGTGGTATGCGGCCCGTATAAATGCGTGACTATAATTTTTCCGAGCTGGATCCACGATATACTTTCCCATTTTCTCGCCGCGAAAACCTCCATCGTGTACAAAACGAAACTATCAACAAACTTACTTCGTTAGAGATGGTAACATTTTCGGTTTCTCGAAAAGTCCTTTCTGGATCTTTGATAAAAGCTCAATTTAAAGAATCCATAATCCTTTCAATATACAAACAAATTATATGATATCGAAGGATTCCAAGGTTAAGCTTCCTGTCATTTTCTGTTTCAGGTGATGCGTCTACCGAGCACGGCCCTCAATTTAATAACTTGGACTAAATCAACCGGATCGAATTTCTAGTGGTTGTTTTCGCAAAGAGTAAGAATCTTCGTCAAACTTTCACCGCCGTAACATGTTGAGATAATCAAAACGGTTGGACTGACAGAGATTCGCGTAAGTGTACCGTAGAAAGTGGTTGATCGTAAAATCGCGGGTGGTGATCGTCATTAAAGTCGTGCTCAGAGTAGCATCTTTAACCACGTACCCTCGTACAGGGTACGCTTAGATAATCTCGTATCCAACGAGAGACAAGATCATCAGCATCAAGATAAAGGGACTGGCGTCTTTGCCGCGGGATGAGCAGGATCAGCTTTCGCCGTTAGTGGTGGACACCGCTTACGGCGCAAACGGGCGCCACGGGCTAGAAGGGGGCCCTGCATACGGCCCCCCAACGGGCCTGGCCGATGCTATTGCGCTTGATTCCCGAGCTGCTTCTCCTTCAACCGAAGAGCGGGTGAAACCGACAGCAATCAGTGACGCCGATCTTAGCGACCCGGAGCTCGATAGCTCTTCCACATCGGATCTTTCAGGTAGAATCGATTTGGACTCTGAATCTACGAGTCCTGTGAACGTTTCAGTCATTCCCGAGGCGGCAACTTCCGTGGTAACGAACAATCCGGCTTGCAAGAAGAAGAAAATTCATCAAGAGCCAACTGCGGTTCACCGAAAGCATCATCACTGCTCGCCATCCTGTCGAAGGCATCGCGAAAGACGCAACGACGCATCCACCAATCAAGGGACTTCATCCGGAGACAAAAACATTGCTGAAATCCAAATCTTGAGTTCTGAACCAGAATCTATCAATCTTGAGTGCAGAATATCGATAAATAAGAACTTGACGGAGAATCTTCTGGGAATTAGGCGTGAAAACGCAGTGTTGGAGAGTCCGACGACTCATCAGGAGGTTCCTACTGATACGACGATTCTGAATCCGGTTGCTGCAGATCTCACGACTAGATCCGTTCAAGAGACCGTTATCCTTCAGCCAAACGGCGTTTGCACAACCGTTGTTCTTGATCATGGTGAAGTAATTCGCGTGTCGTCGAACAATTGTAATACGCGAACGGTTGGACATAAGTCGCGGGGTAAATTCATCGAGTTCCTTCAGAGTTCGAACGATAAAGTGAGAAACATTAACGAGAAGGTGATCGGTATGGCTCGAGCAATGACTCCTGCTTGGTCACTTCGCCTTCTCGGCGTTAGTTGCGGTTCGGTTGTTTGTGCGTGGGGTCTACTGCTGATATTGTCGGTTCTTGGAGGCGCATCTCACAACACCGGAATCGGTAGCTATGGATTCGACAGCTCTGGCACCATGGAGGATCTGGATGGAACTACAAGATGTCCGTGGGCCTGCCAGTGCGGTGGACAGCAACTCGACTGCTCGCGACGCGGACTCACACAGGTTCCTGGAGACTTGGCCGTTCTCGCCGAAAAACTGTAAGTTCAATGATGATAATCAATATTTAATCGTTTCAGCGGCAATAGGACATATAGGTGTAACCTATTGGCATTTAGTTTCTTCCATATTGTTAACTAATTTCGACCGTACACCGATAAAAAGAATTGGTTATACCAACCGAATCTGCGTTTACCAGTGGCGGAACAAATATTTGGTCAATTGGATGAAATATTCGTTCTAATCAACCAAAGATTTCTTTCGCTACGCTTTCAAATGAAATATTTAGTTGATTGAAACGGATACTTCTTTCAATGAAACGGATACTTCGTAACCGGTGATTCGGTTGGTATTATCAATTATTTTTATCGGTGTATCCATAGGCGTATAAGAGTTTCTTGATTTTAATAAAAAAATTAAAAATAAACTTCGAAGGCCTCAGTCATGTTAATAATGCCAACCGGGAACCTGTGGATATATTATTTTATATTACTACATTGACAGGCGAAATAAATATTCTGAAGAGGGTTCGCATCATAGGACCAAAACGTAAAAGAACGTTTTTATTTACACTCCCTTAAAACCTGGAGTTGGCCGACCGGTAGAAGGATATATTAAAATAAAAACAACGACTTCATCTACGGCCGCATACAGACCATTAGTATTTTTTAGACACTGAGATATCTGAGCTTTGTAGATTGATTTTAAAATTGCAATAATTTTGGCTAGAAGAAATAATTAAAGAAAACTCGATTTTTTCACATATAAATCCAATCCAATGATGATGGATCTAATTAGATCCATCTTCTTGAAATTTGCAAACCTGACGTCAGAATTTTACGCTATTGAACGCAAATTTAACCTGAAATATCCGCCATAATGGATACGTGATCTTGAGTTTTGCAATTCTGATATCACAATCGCCTGCAATGATCCCGAAAACCCTTACATGATTTAAAAATTCGTTTACCACGAAAAAATTCCAAAGAGAAATGAACCGAAAGAGTCCACCCTGAAGAGTACGACCTGTAGAAAATGGGGCTTAATCTATAGATACGAACGTAAAGATCTTAAAGAACCTAAAGTGTCGGAACTGGAGAAACTAGTATTTTTTTTTCATCTGGCGCCAAATGTACTAAATTGAAGAGATTTAAATTGTTTTACCCGTCTTTCTCTTCGTTCTTCTAATAACATACGTATGCTCTTTCTCTTCGCTCGCCTCATTACGTAAGCGTGGCAGTGAATGGCTATCACGATAAATGATCACGCATAAATTATCATGAAAATAGAAATTGGATACACGAAGTCATTTATGTTTTAATTGAATAAAAAATGAATCAACTTTATATATATATATATATATATGTATATATATATATATATATGTATATATATATATATATATATGTATATATATATATATGTAATTGATTAAAGTATTTACCGTTGAATTGAAGAAATAAATGATTGCATGGATTTAATATTAATTTGAATCAATTAATAAAAGGTTATATTTTTATAAGCTCTCTAGATTACGTTAGCTTAGGTTTTCTTTTACTTTCATTAGGTTAGATCAGACTCCATAGCATAAAACTTGTTGTTTACCGATATTTCGTCGTGGTTGTTTTTACCTCTGATATTATTCCATCGGTTTTATGTCCTTCAACTGGTTCTTCCGTTCATGAATTGTCGCGGAATATTCGCCGTCGAATAAATAGTTACGTAATCTACTAATGTTACTTCGTGATATTAAAAACAAAAATTCAAATAAATTCTTCCACAAAATCCAGAGGGGCTTATGATACCGGTAATGAAACGATTCCTCACGTCATTCATCTTCCTTCAGGACTCATCAACGTGTGTTCGTCACTGTAATACAGATAACACGGCGAACCACGCGGTTATAATAATTGACGCGTTCGTTGAGCTCGATCGCAAAGAGAGAGCTCCGTTCCTCTAATAAATCGGCGCCAAGTTACTAGGGCTATTAACGTGGTCATTCGATTAGCATACGATTAATATGCCAGCGGTAAGCGAGCTCGAGCGCGGAAAGGAACGAATAATTAAATCGTCGAAATGCATTAACGCGCTCGTATCCCGTATACTTATATATACGTCGCCACCATAGTATATACGTACCACAGCCTCCGCTTACTCACTGCAATTCTGAATATACAAGATGAGCGGCGTCGTGTCTTCTTTGTATCCTCCTACTTCTCGTCGGATTCATCGCACACCGTGAAAAACCGGCTCGCCCTTTACGTAACAAACACCGCAGGACACTAGACCCGCGGGACCGCCTTTGGCCGTTAATACCTAATGCCTTATTAAGCCAGGGATTCTGAATATTTAAATCTCACCGAGTAACCCCCTGTTTTATATGCTCCTTGCATCTACGGGTTTCGCGTTTCACCAAAAGGGTGAGAAGGGTAGATGAGTGAACTTCATAGCCCTCTTTACTTAAGGATGTGTACGTACAGTCCCGCCAATCGTGAGTTTCAGAGAAAGTTTCGATTACTTCCCGATGAGATAAAAATCGGAAAAAAATAATCGGTATTAAACGTGCTGAAACGATAAAATTTGCATAGTAATAATTCTAAAATGTTATTAACAAATTTCTGAAAAAAAAAAAACAATTGTTTAACAAATAATCAGTCAACCTAACTTTTTTTCTAATGAAAATGATATGTTAATTTATTTGAATGCGTATGAATTTTTTCTGGGTTTTTTCTTTATTTTGATTTTTACTTTTTTTGTTTTTAAAAATGTGCGCGAAATAACGAATTTTGGATTTGTGTTTGGCATAAAACTAACTATTACTATGTGTTTGGCATAAAACTAACTATTGATTTTTTGAACAAGTGTTTTTTTCACTGATTTATTCATCACATTTTGGGATTATTATGCGATATCAATCTATTCGGCACGTTTTGTATGCATTATTTTTCTTCCGATTTTTATCCCATCGGGAAGTGATCGAAATTGTCTCTGAAACTCACTTTTGGCGGGACTGTACGTATCATACATCCTTAATTCATCCTCTCCCGTTTCCATTACACTTCCATCGAATTATATCTAAGAAATGGATTTTCCGGAATATTACTAGTGATTACAATTTTTTTTCTAAAAAAAATAATATCCCAGATTTGTTATTAAATACACTTGAAGTTCGGATCCTAACCCATCTAATTGTACGTGAAGTATAAAAATCATAGGAATGAAAATTTCTTGTTAATAGATTACTACTTAAATTATGCAAAACTAAACCACAAATTGCGTTGGTTCCAAGAGTTCCTGAGTTTATTGGAATTCAATAATTTAATAATAATATTAATATGAATATCAAGTAATAATTAAATAATTGAAAAATCGACTGATTCAAGAGCAGCTTCACAAAATACATCCTGAAGGTTCATATAAATTGTTCGAAATTTGCATCCTTTGATGCTCCACACGTTAATCATGGTGTCCAGCGAAAGTCCCAAAAATTTTCCATGATATTTCCATGCTTTTCCCATGATTACTATAGACGCATGTAAGAGGCAAAAGTAGCCAAAAATTATCATGAAGGAAAACGTATTTATTATTTATTTTTAATTACATTAACAAAACATATAACTATAATAATACAGCTTTTTTAAAATACTGTTGTTTCTCTTGACTCGTACACTTATAACAGATTTTTTGGAACAATTATTCATAATAATTAATAATTAATAAAATTTAATAAAGCTTACATTGTAGGCGCGAGTTCGTCAGACGCTCGGCCGACTTCGCAACTCCTTTATTGTTGCAAAGAATAATCGGAACGTTCGCAAATTTTCGCGGCGTAGCAATGGCAATGATGACGATCGAACAATCATAGATCGACGTATTTCAATGTAAATTAAATGAATTTGAATATTACGAGTTTAATTGTTTTGATTAAATGTTCCACGCTAGTTAGTTTATCATAGAAATGTTTCTTTAAAAGAGATAAACGCGTATATGATGGTTAGAAATAAAAAATTTCAGACCGGAAAAAACGAACGACCCAAGGAACTAAGGACCTTCTTAACAGCGAACATTATGAAAATTTCCATGGTTGACCAAAAATTCCATGCTATTTCCATGACTTTTCCAGAAACATAAAATTCCACAATATTTCCATGACGTCCACGATTTCCATGATCGCCGGACACCATGTTAATACATTTTTCTCGAAATTTTGAACACCCGGTACGTTTTTCAAGGGAGTTAAAATGTATAGCAATTGTGATAAAGATAGAACACGAAAGATTGTAAAAGAGGTAAAAACTGAATATAGTCGCCTCTTTAACGAGGCCATAAGCTTTCGAACATGCCACTCGTGATCACTGCCCGTTCCTCTTCAGCCAATTTCTCTCCCTTAATTGGCGCTCGCAGTCGCCCGAGGCTCCGATTCCGGTGCTATCAGGAAAAATAATTAAAGCTACCGAAGAGCCGCCATGAGCGCGACGTCTTCATTATCCAAACCACCTTAGTACGTTAGCCCTATACCTACGGCCATCTTCAATATCTGCTACAACTACAAATTAAACGCTTGTCACTTGCCGAAACTTTGTTTTCTTTTTACACGATTACATTTATTTTATCATTTTTCTTTAGAGTGCATATAGATTTGGGTGATCGTTATTTGGGGTCTGGACAAAGTTTGAGATTACGGCCCCTTAAATTGTTTGCAAATAAATAAATTAGTAACCCTTTTAAACATAGAATTTTAATTTCGATATTCAACCGGTTCTTGCTGCATAAGCGTAAAAAAAACGTAAAAAATGAAGTGATCACGATGATACTTGATTTTTGTAATACGACATTTTAAAAAATGACAGTCTTAGGTTCCGTGAAAAGCGTAAATTATTATGTAGAGATTTCAACATTTTTTCTCTACTTAGTCACATATATGTCACTTATATCCCGGAGGTACAAATTTGTTTGTAAATATGTAGGATTTGGCAAAAAATTAAATGGAGAGTTGAATATTGAAGTAAGAAATTGGTCTTCCAAGTGAATTTTTATTTATTTATTTATTTATTTTTAAACGATGTGCAAAAAATTAAATGGAGTTGAATATTGAAGTAAGAAATTGGTATTCCTAGTGAATTTTTATTCATTTATTTATTTATTTGCAAACGATATGAGAGGTGTCAATTTCAAAATTCGTTCAGACTTCAAATAACGATTAACCTGATATACATATAATTCGAAAAATTAAATATAATCGGTTTTTGAAAGGTCCCACGCTCGTACAAATTTCGTTATATAGCAATATCACAAGCTTTGATCCAGGTCGATATGAACTAGCACGAAAAATGCTAATTGACGTCGTGCAGATTGACTCGATAGATTGAAGTGAGAAACAAGCTGAGTCGTAAAAAGTTTCGGACGTGAACTCAAACCTCGAGCCGAAGTGGGATGTGCTTTTTTTTCGTTCGCATTCTCTAGATACGTCAATTCATTCTTCTCAGTGGCGTTCCCCTATTTTCGAAGAAATCTTAACACCACCATAAAGATCGTAAAAAGCGACAAGACAGAATTCCTATCCTGATCGTGGCAGTTTTGCTTGTACATCTCGTACACAGTAAACATAAATTAACATTTTTTTAGAGTTTTGGATAGAGACATTGGTGTAACTGATTTGGTTTTCAGAAACTTTAAAACTTTTTTGCCGAAATACTCACTGAGGATTATTCAAATGAAAATTAGTATAAAGTATTAGAAGTTTTTGGTGGTTACTCGTATATTAAATTTGACATACAAATATTCATTTGTAATACCACAAGACCTTTGAAATATCAGATTTATTTCGAGTGGTATTCGGGGGATTATTTTTCCCATCCAAATTGCGATCAATGGAATTGCACCATGAGACGAAAATTACGGTTTATGTTTCAAAATCCTTCGACTGTCGCAATTGAATTCAGTCTGTCCCTTTGACAGATGGTTCACGCAGCTGAATGATCTTTTGTTTTGTATATATAGCAACAGACAAAATTATGAAAAAAATTATCAGTATAATTCCGTGTAGGTTGTACCACGTGACGTCGAATGATGCAATTCTATTGGTTGCAATTTTAATGGGAAAAATAATCAGTAATATACGAAAAAAAATTTTTGTGAAATTAATATGCAGTATACTAAAATATACATAAAAATTGTGATTATAATATAATTGTTAAGTTTGTAATATAATTATCAGAATTGTACAACATATCTGTATTATAAATAAGACTTGATATACCGTACCTGCAAAAGAATTTTCAATATTTATATTAATTAGAATATTATATATATATATAGTATTTAACGACCCTAGGCCAGAAAGTTGGAGTTCCTGGTGTTTGGGATATAAATGCCTTCGCTTCACCTCGGCATTTATATCACATACGCCAGGGCCTCCAACATTCTGGCCGTGGGTCGTATACTATTTTCCTTTATTCCTGGCCAAAAGTACGTTGGATAATTAATTTATAATTAGGGATCAACGGCCATATATATAGTCTTTTGACCATGGCCTGCGTCGACGCGCCCTCTAGTCATCTCGTTAAGTGTATCGCATTCCGAGGCGAAGCCGAGGTTTTTGCTGTCGGGACGGGCACTAGAAGCAAGTCCAATTCATATTACATTATTCAATTTTGTATATATCATATTATTATTGGCATGATTAACAATGTACACATCAAATGTTCATTATCTGGATATATAAAAAATTTGAGGTTACGTACAGATAAATCAAACAAGCACTGCAGTGAATTTAGCGGCACTACTGAGTCACAAAAAACACGTGCCTCGCTGGAACGCGTTGTGATTCGACCAGGCCACAAAAATCATAGTTTCTGCAGTGATATGCGGCTTGGAAGACTGTAATTACGGCTTATAAGGGATCAAGAAAAAATATTTTTAACAGTGTAAGTATTGTAATCGATGTGTCGTATACAGTTAAAAATATTGTCATAATTAATACGTATATTGGAAGTTATTTTTGCAGATACTTTATATTAAGTTTCTCTGAAATATCAAATTTCATTAAATCTACAAATACGTTGTAAAATTTCAATAATTATATTACAAATTACAATCACACCTTTTATGAAGTTCTTAGTATACTGCATGTTAATGAACATTCGTATATTGAATTTAATACTCGCTTATCCGCAAAAAAAGAATTTGCAATACTGTACATTAATTTTCATACAAAAATTCTAACAGTGTATCAACGTTTCAAGACATAGAATAAATAAATAAAAAATCTTACAATCAAAGTGAATGAATGTTATCTGTTAACATGAACGCATATTTTTATTATTTGTCGAGATATTAGCTAGCGGATGATTTAATGCTGGCCAAATGGGTCCTATTACACATAACTCCGGTTTTATCAGACTAATGCACAGTCTAAATAAGGGTTCGAGAATAAAAAAGGTACCGAAAAAATCTCTATGCGAGATCAACGTTTCACGTCCCTACTCACGACAATACCATTCTTCAAGCCTCGCGTGCCATCTTCCCAACCATCTGGCGCAAAATTGTTGTCCGCGAATTATTATAAGAGCCTGCGTGCGCTTGGCGCTGTCAGAACGAGGTGGGAAACCCGTAAGTTTTGACCACCATTCGCATGTATATTAGAGTGGGTATAGGTAAACTTACTACAGTATAACACCAACAGAGGGCCAGTTTCTCGTGGGTTCCCTTACCGTTATATAGTGGTACACGCGCACAGCCAGTGGTCTAATGAAACATTAGATTTACGAGCGATAGCCCCTGGCGAGTGTCTCCACAAGCGCTGATAACTCGTTGCCGCTATGCACTTACAGTCTGCCGCAGTAGGACACTCTTATTTTCTTTTTTGGTTGCACACACTGCTTGCATACATTTTCCTGGAAAACGTATGCAAAGACACCAACTATTCTCGATGCAATAAAATTTTATCGCAATTTCCATAATTCAAACGTGTCGAAGGAAGAAATCACCACTTTCTAATTCAGATTCCCGAGCTTAGCGGGCTATGTCGATGGAAGAAGGGCCTATAATCTGTTAATTTTTTTTCAGTCACAACCATATGTTCTTGTTAAATTTCCTTTGGCGGTAAACTTTAACAAGCACATATACATATGTGCTCTGTACGCCCTAAAAATATGGTTAAACAACTTGGGTGTATACTTCGTACACTGTTAAAAAAATCCAAGCAAAATTACTACATAGTGTAGGAAGCTCGCTTCCAGAAGCAGGTACAGAAAATTTACTTCACGAGTATAAGGTAAAATCTATCTACAATTTCGCTAAATTTTTTATAAAAGTCGTATTAATTAATGTATTTTCTACTGATTCGTTACAGAAGACGTATTAATTAATGTACCTTATATGCAATACGTTATGCGTGCCATATTTTGAATACATGTTGATATTTGATTTTTCAAATTCCTCGTCCACTATTAAATATATTTAAGATAAAATTTAAACACGTGTTCAGGAAGCTCATTTCCAAAAACGGATAGAAAAAATTTACTACACGAATGTAACGTAAAATTAATGTACAATTTTCCTCATATCGTTTCAGTTAATACACAGTCTTGAAATATCGTTGATAAAGTCATGTTTCAAATATAATGTTACTCTAATTTCACCGCACATACATTAAATTTTCATACTCCTTCGTATATTGAATTGAATTTCCAACGCGGGCAAAGTAAAAGTACATTGTACGGGCTTAGTATAAATTACTGTACAGTGTATGAACTGTCGAAATACTTTTAAAGCGCATTCGTACAAAAACATGACATGCACTGTCAAAAATATTTAAGGCAAAATTACTACATAATTGAGAAAGCTCCTCCCTTAAAACGGGTATAAGAAATTTTCTGCACATCTACAACGTAAAATTAATTCACTATCCTGCTGAATTCTTTATAGAAACTGATGCACATAGTATATTAAAATTAATGTACGGTCTTCTAAATTCGTTCATAATGTCGTGCTTTTAATATAACTCACCCTCAATATTACCACTCGAATATTAAAAATATTTAAGGCAAAATTACTAGATAGAGGAAGAAGCTCCTTTACTAAAGCGGGTATAAAAAATTTACTGCACGTCTACAACGTAAAATTAATATACTATCCTGCTAAATTCTTTACAGGAGTCGATCAGTACATCAAAATTGATGTACGGTCTCCTAAATTCGTTTATAAAGTCGTGCTTTTAATATAATTTACTCACAATATTACCACAGGCACATTGGATTTTCTTTCTCTTTTATATATCAAAGTAAATTTTACGGGTATACTAAAAGTACAATACATTGAATTACTATACAGTTTATGAATTTTCAAAATATTTTTTACAGCGTGTAAATAGAAAATATCCACAGCATTGATTGTATCAAATAAATGTTGCTGAATATTCTTTTCAATAAGTAGCAGCATTTTTTTCAAACAGAAAATTCTTGCATGTAATTTTGAAAAATATTAATAGTTGGGAATATTAAGGAACAATGACCAGAAGGACTACGCTCAGTTCGCTGACGATACAATGTAGTATAATAGATATAAGATCCAAAGGTATGAAAAAATAAATGAATACCACCTGAACACACAGTGTAAAATAACTTAGGTGTATACTTTGTATCCATGCTAAAATTTGGCGTGAAACTAGAAATATCTACAGCAAGTGCATGTTAATGAAGATTTTTTAATACGAGGCTGCGTTTTTTTTTCTAATAGAACGTTCTTGCATGTAAATATAGCAAATTAATTAATTCGTTTGATTAAAATGCAATTAGAGGTCAGTAGATTTCAAATTTATCTACTAATTTGATTGTTCAACTATGAACCAATTTACTATACCTTGTGAATTCGAAAAGTACTATTGTCTAATTTTAGTTCTAACGAAGAAGTTAATAAGGTCATTGGCTATTTTTATGTAATATATTTTTTCATAGAAATAAAAACATTAGAAAAATAGGGATTTAATAGCCAGTCGATTTTTCCAATTGTAGTAGGTCAATGACTGCTAGGAAAATTGGAAAACGGCAAGGGGATTTCATTTAATCAACGATATTAAGGAAGTGCAAGAGATTTAAAATTAAATTAAATTAAACTGAAAGTTAGAAGAGCCAGTGCAGGCCTCATTATCTCGCATTATCCTGCAGAGTTCATCAAGCGTCAGTACACTGTAAAAAAAATCTTTCTTAAAATTAATATCCTGGTATCGGAAGTACCATATGCATAAACTGTGTATGAAATTTCATAACCCTTTATAGTGAATTTTCGTACGGACGATATTGGAAAGCATGTAGCTTTCGATAACATTACGGCACAATTGTTTCTGGTTTTTCCATCGCTGGTGAAGATTTTTCGATGAATATATTTGAATATTCATAGACATTACTTTTGATATTTAATAACCTTGTATATTAAATTTCATAAACATTTATGTTGAATTTCCATATGCGCGGTATCTGAAAATCCATGCACATATGTGTCGGAAATTTAAAATGGACATAAAAACAATTTTAAAAAAATTTAAATATTAGTTAGGCATTAATTTTTCAGACAAATAATGTCATCAGACATTGTTGGGTATTCGTTTTCGCTATGAAAGATTTTTTGCTTACACCGGGGTTTGATCCTACCACATACCTACCTAACTACCTAACAACGCACGCACGCTACCGGCTACTATATCAAATTCCAAATCGGGCATGAAAATTCCGAAAATGCATGTTAATTTTCACGTACTAATCTAGTAATTGTTAATTTTATAAACATGTGTCGTAGATTCCAATCACTGGATTATAAAAAAAAAATTATCTGTATTAAATTTAATATGCACACGTATTAATTTCGATTTTCTACGCCGAGTTTTGCAAAATTCGTACACATTTGTATAGGGAAAACGCGAATATTCTTTACAGTGTAAGTAACGGTTCATTACCAAATTAATTAGCTGCCATTCGGTATCGTCCGAACTAGAAATTGTCAACTGCATCGGAAAATATGGTCAGATAGATCTCCGCAAATAAAAGAGATTTTTTAGACAATTCCGTCATCACAAACTTTTTAATTTCATTTCAAATATAAAATAAAAAGAACGCGGCAGTAACGAACGGTTGTTGTATTAATAAACACGTGGCCTGTCTGCATACAATGGCAAATATGTCGATCTACATTTTTTTAAATCCTACGAATATTTTCCGATATTCCAGAATCCTGTTCACGTCGATTTCGGGGTCTGAATTAATCACCTGCCATTTGGTATTGTTGAAAATATAAATTGTCGAAATCAGGAATAGCAACCAGATTTCGGTAAAAAAAAACATTAATTTTTTTTACAAACTTCAGAGATCATCAACTTTTTTTTCCATTACAAATATACGTTGAAAATAATACTTTCGTAACAAACGGCCGCTATATTGCTAGACAGATGATTTCATTATACAGAAGCAAATGTGACAATCAACACTTCCCTATTTTGAAAATATTTCTCAATATGCCCATGTTCAATTTTCGTTGACTTCGGTGTCTAAATTACTCATCTACCATTCGGTATTGTTCAAAATATAAATTGTCGACCGAATCAGAAAATGCAACCAGATCTCACTAACAACAAACAGTAGCTTTTTTTCACAACCTTTACCGATCACAAATTCCCTCTTTTCATTTCAATTATAAATTAATAGACAGATAACTTCTACATGCAGTAGCAAATGTTTCAACCAACACTTTCTTATTTTACAAATATTTCCCGATATATCAATATCCGGTTTTCATCGTCTAAGGTATGTAACGCAAAGTACAATAGCTAGGACAGGAAACGAAGGAGCCACTTACGATTTTTCGATTAGGCCATGCAAAGACTATAATGGGAAATCTGAATAATTCTCGCGCCACTACCACAGCGTATAGTATTCACCATTGGCCCGCTGCAGGTATAAGTGTGTGTTTGAGCAAGTATAGTTTCCCCGGATACTATTCACAGCTCGATGTTTTTCCAAGTAACATTCCACGGGTGTAAAACCCGCCGCCCCGATGCTTGAACAAGCATAGCGCGTGTTGTATTACGGGACTGCTGTGCCCGTGCCGACCCGTTAAACTGATGGCTTGACACAGTGAGAAAGAGAGAGAGAGAAACAGAAACTGTGTTATGCACGTACAACAGTTTACATTAATGACGTGTGCTGCTTTGTTTAAACAGGATGAGGACAAACAAACCACTCATGGTACTGTATCTACCTTATAAAATTAACATTTAGTACATAAAATTACAGGAGCGCACTCAGAAAGTCAACGGACCATATTCTCGTTGAACCTGTTAAACTTTTCGCGGTAGCCTGACTAAACGTTTGCACTGACCCATTCAATTTAAATATTGTGCGACAAAATAATTATCCAGCAAAATATTCACTGAAAACACGTGCTGTACCAATGTTATACATCCAATATTTGATTGGTAACTTGGGTGGATTGATAAATGATTGAACACAAACAGAAGAATGTTTACACGAAAAAAAAGGCTTGGTCGAAACGACCAAGCGCCTGGTTACATAAGCGACACCGCTGTAACAATCGGCTGTGATTGATTGGTTAGGCCAATCAAGTAGTTAGCTTACACAACTAAGTTATTCATTGCTGTGCAATGAGCCTCGTTACGCCAAGCAAAACTTAGTTCTGCTAAGGTAACTTGGTTGCGCTAAGCAAAACGTGGTTGCGCTAAGCAAAACGTGGTTGCGCTAAGCAAAACGTGGTTGCGCTAAGCAATCATTTGGTTGCGCTGCCCAATAACTTGGATGTGTTAAGTGAAACTTGGTTGCGATAAGCAAAACTTGGTTGCGATAAGCAAAACTTGGTTGCGATAAGCAAAACTTGGTTGCGATAAGCAAAACTTGGTTGCGATAAGCAAAACTTGGTTGCGTTGAGCAAAACAAAACTTAGCTGCGATAAGAATGCACGCTAATAAATAATTTGGTTGCGCTAAGAGTAACTTTGTTGCGTTCACCAATGAATCAGCTGGCATATATATATATAACCAAGCCCTTGGTCGTTCTAACCAAACATTGTTTTCCGTGCAGTGCTATTTTCAATTACCCACGTCCTTTACGGCTTGCCAATTCTGTCCTTGATAGTTTAATTCTCGTTGCGTTTTCGAATGTACGAATATAAAACACCCGTCGCCGAGTATTTTACTTTAAAATCCTTTTCTGAGGTTTTTAAGTTGGTGATGCAACTTTCGTTAGGTTATGAAACGGTGGAGATGAATGAATTCGAGGGACAAAAAAATCTTTATTCGCTTTTCATCTATGGACGGATGTTTGGAATATCGACGGCCTACTGGGAAATGAAAAGTTCGTCGCGCATTGGATAAACTACGAACCTGATATATGCGCACATATCGCCGGGGTCGAAGTGCACAGGTAGCGCAGATCGTGGGGACGCATAGCGTGCCACTGCACGATTCCAAAAGTTACGCTGTCCCAAGGGTGGGCGCGTAGAAACGTATTAAATATTAATGCTTTTCCCTAAGGCATACCTAGGACGGACGCGACGGTGAGGTACCTATCCGAGCCTGCAAAGAACCCATCGCCCTTTTACCCTCTTTACTACCGCACGAGCATGCAGTCTCTCCCTTCGTAAACTCACGAGGAGTCACTCAACCATTTCTTTTTTTTCCAAACTGCCCTCCGACTAGGGCTGTAGAATTTTATATCCCGGAAATAGATACCACGAAGTGCGACCACAGTCATTGGTCAACCTTCAGCGATTGGCAATCCTTGTGCTGAATCGTCGCAATCAAATAAATTTTTCAATTTTACAGTAGCTTTTATTAAAAATTTATAGGATAGTTAGTGTTAGTCTTGAAAACTAGTGATGTCGAGTTACACTTACGGAAATCCAGTAGAAAAAAAGAGAAAAACTGAGGCTATGTCGAACTATGTAGTGTAGAACTTTGATGTATTAAACTCACGTACAGATATTAAAATTCAGACCACTTTTTAAGCTTGAATGAAATTTTTTTTTGCCAAATTGCTTATGATAATATAATAATTTGTTTCACCATTGATCGTTCTGTTTTTGTTTTGAAAAATAACTGATATCGTATTGGACATGAGTATAGTTTCGGAATCGTTGCACGCAGTATTTCATAAAAACAGCTTTCTTAATAATGAGAATTTAAGAATTGTGAACGTAATAATAAAAATTATATATATTCGGTACAATCAGCGGAATGATTTCATAACGAAAAGGGAAGAGTTTTCTGACTATTGAAAAAAAAAAATCTACCTAAATTAGGAATTACTATTTAAAACCTATTCTTAATTCTTCGCAGCGAATCACTCTCTATTTTTTTTAAAGAGTTAATTCCTTTATTGGTTCAGTTCAGATTATTCAGGTTTCGTTGATAAAAAATTTGAAAACCCCAAGATCGTGGAATAATTTGTTCGCTGATTTGTCCAAGTAAACGGGATTTAACAAATCGACTGGTTGATGAGAACAGACAGGCTATTTCAATAAACCACTTTATTGGGTCTCACCGCACGAGTAGCTGGTCTTATGTCAGAAGTCGATGGAAACTGACATCCACAAATTATAGGCGTCAGTTCTATTTTACTTTTATTTTCATTCTTTTCTCGGTTTTACTACCTGAGCCTGTGGAGTCGGGGATTCACAGCTGGAAAAAAGATCCGTGTTGTTGGATTGATGATCGTGCCGGCGTGTTGTCGAGAAATGTTGGGTCGAAAATATTTGGAGCCGGGACTTCTGACCCTAGAAAAAAAGGGGTTTGCTTCGGCTACACACATATTCGAAGCCCAGTCGAACTTCGAGAGATGATTTTCCTTTTCCCCACAAGATATTCCGGCGATTCGTGATTTGTGATACAGCTAACTTGGGGTTTTCAGGGCGTGGTTGATGTAGCTGAAATACTTCGGCGTTACCACAACTAAATCTCTTTTTTCGAATTCAGTAAAAATGACCGACCGTGAAAAAAACTGCTTTGGAAAATACCTGCGAATAAAATATCGTTTTTAACGGAAAAACATTTTTGTGGGGAATTTTCCTATCCATCATCCAGGGGACTTTGGTACCAGTAGACTTTTCTACCAGTTCGGTATGAACAATCTTTCCAAGTGACACGGTTTCCAGGAGAGATTTTTTCCGGGAGGGATTTTTGAGGGGTTGTTTTTCCAGGCGTATTTTTTCCCTGGGCATATTTTTTACGGAATTTTTTTTTCTGATACGGGGATTTCGGTGGCCCAAAAAAATTTTTTTTTAAAAATCTCTCGGCTGTTGATTGTAAAGTTGGCATGCGTGCAGAAATACATTTCTCTGGAAGGAAGGCTCTGTAGCTAATTTTTTAGAGGTCGCTCACGCGAGATTTGTTATTTCATTTTTATTAAAACGTAAAGAATGTATCAAATTTACAGAATAGCAGTCATTTTTGAAAAATTTATTTAATAACCCTTACCATCGGTCATAGTATGTTGCTACCAATAATTTAAAGACATACGAGCGGTACAGTCCGCCTAAACGTTAGATTCAGAGCGAATTTTAAACACTTCTCCATGCGTTAAAAATTTCAGAAAAATCAAAAATATGGAAGGTGCCGAAAAAAATTCATTTGGTATAATAATAATTGCAAGATGTTATTAACAAATTGATCAAATAAAATGTTGTTCAATAATTTATCCGTCAACTGAACTATTTTGAAATTTACAATGAATTTTTTTTCAAATTTTGTGTAATGTTTTGGAATTATGTTTTTTGATTTTTTTTTACAGCTTAACCCCTTCACTTTCAAGGACCCCTGTAGGGACGCGAACGTATAGCGAGTTACATTTTTCTGACAGTGAAGGGGTTAAACATAAAGATAAATGAAATATTCAAACATTACACAAAATTAAGAGATCATTTTCATTTGAAAAAATAGATAGGTTGATGAGTAAATAGTTAAACAATGTTTTTTTTAAATCTTTTTTCTATTAACATTTTGGAATTATTATTATGCAAAAATAATCATTTCAGCACCTTCTTGACGAACAATGAAAAACAAAAGCAAACTTTTGCAAGTTGTTATGAGCCATCGGTGAGAATGTCCGAACCGAGACAAAAAAACTCTGAAAGCGGTTTCTGAAAAGTGATAATAAATGAATGAGAAAAAACAAGAATGGCGGAATTAAAAAAAACACTTTGGATCGAAAATAGTAGTAGTAATAGTAAAAGACTTTATTGACAATGCGTTGTACAGTTTTTTTTTCTTTTTTTCCCCAGTATTATGCTAATGAGTATTTTATTATACACGTATTGCCAATAGGCCATCGAGCGGAGTCCTTCAGCCTGGATCCAAAATATTTTTTTATAACTTGAAATTTTTGTTTTTAGAATATTTATTATCACTTTTTATTTTCATATTATCACCATCATTGGTATTTGATTGTAATCAACACGTACAATCATTTATTTTCTTTGAAGAATTGATTAAAAAATATTTCGTTTATGTCGATTCTACCTTTTCTATGTTTCCCCTCCTATTCTTCCACTTTGCCGTACAAGAGCAGTGGTTTCCCACTTAGTTGCCATGATGCTCAACGTTAACCACGGTTACTACTCGCTTGGACGGTGTTTAACAGCCAGCTATGATCGACGCTAATTATTAATATTTTTTTCGAAAATTAAAATTTATTACATTAAAAAAAAAAAATCCCCATGAGCGAACTCTAAAAAATTAGCTACAGAGCTCTCCTTTTACCAAAACGTATTTCTACATATATATCAACTTTTCCATCAACAGTCGAAATTTTTTTTTTTTTTTTTTGACACTCTAATGGAGATATGTTTTTTTCCGACGGTATTTTGCTTAGTGAATATTGGTTCCGGGGAATATTTTCCATCTACCCACTTTTTCAACCATTTGGTTTCACTAAAAGCAGACGGAGATATTGGGAAATCATTCAATTTTTCCAGTCGCTCAGCAGGTACGGTTTGCCGGGTGACCGAACGAATTTTTGGTGCTCCGTGGTACGTGATCGCGCATTACATTCGCGCGTTCCCGAATTTCGGACAATTATACCGCTCGAGGGAACACTCGTCGACAAAAGATCGCTTATGCGGTGACACGTAAGCCCTCAGGCCGCACTTTCGGAAGAATTTCACGTAAAATTGCAGCTGCACAGTCGAAACGGTTTCGGAATGAAACTATTTCCTCCGGGCTTGTGGAGAAAAGTCAACAACCACCACGAATATCGTGTTTGTTTTATCAACATCTTCTCTTTGCGAGTATTAAGAGCATTCGGAAACGTAAAAATTGAGTTATCCGACTGCAAATTTAATCACTTATAGAAAATGGGTCATACGCTTTATTATAAAAACTCGATCTGGAGCATTGATGATTTCTTTCATCATTCAATGAATAGTGCGTGAACTTTCCAATTTAAAAAACAGACAGAATTAAAAAAAAAGGGATGTAACTGGCTGGAATGGTTTTTTTCGTTTTTAGGCTTGAGTTAATGCATAAATAAAAATAATTAGTTGCTAAAAATTGTACTTGGTTGTTCCAGATTTATGAATAATTAGTTGAGCAAGCCAATTCACGTTTAGTCGATAATGAAGAGAATAAAATTGAAGATCTGTATGATCGAAGTTGGTTTATTATATTGTTGGTATATATTATTAATAGTGTGAGTTATGCTTAGAAGTTCTAAGCACAATTGAAATAACTAATGCGTTTTATATGATAGTAATATTCCTTAGTCTTGATTAAACTATTTTATCACTCTTCACAGAAGTTTTTACAGTGGAACGTACCAATTTCTATGATACCAATCTCGCTCAACAATCTTAAAACGATAAGAGAAATGTCTCAAGCAAATTGATCTGCACAAATTACAAATGAATCCTCAGAAGTTTTGTAATAAAATGGTAAATTTACTTCACGAAAGCAAAGATTCTACGTAAATTTGTTTTAGTGTGAATTCCGACCCTCGAAAAAGTTTTGGCGATTGAAGAGCTTTGCATGAACGAACACTAACGGCAGTAAAAGAGTGTCAAGCATCAAGAGACCAGACGCAACCGAGAAGCTTGCCAAATCATTTGAATTTGATAATCTAATGTTGCGTATACCCTCGGAAAATTTTAATAATTCAGTCGGGAAAAACGAACGCCTGTGATACTCGGTAGCGAGTAAAGAGGGATGAAGAGACAAATGGTACGTGCAGCCCGTTGGTGAAAGTTCTACCATCTCCATTTGTTCCGTTTCCACGCAAAACTGAGCTTAAAACTAAGACCTCCCTGTTTAAGTTTGGGCTAAGTTTGTCTATAAGAATGAGTTGAACAAAGCAAATGCTCTGCCAGACGACAGCGATCAGAGTCAACGAACCTTCTTTTGTGCCGAGCCTAAAGAAGATCAGTCTGAACATCTTAACATTAACCGACTCATTGCTTTTTCCAACCAAAAATTTCCCAGCGGTTTGACACTATATTATCGTGCAGTAAGAAAAAAAATGTAATTGCATAAACTAAATCAATTAGTAGAATTCTGTCACTTGGTCTAATTTAATTGTTATTTTAACGAATAAAATATCTCGTAAAAGGAACCAAACCTTTTTCTGAGTATATTATTATATCGTATACCATAATATATTACGACGCGAGTGCGATGAAACTTTTTCTGGCGAGGGTGAGTTTGCAGCACGAGCCGAAAGCGAGTGTTACAATAAAAAGAGTCGAGAAAAAGTTTCTCGTACGAGTTTCGTATAAAATTTTGTTTCACTAGTGTGAGATGTGTCATTTCTCGCACGCAAAGCGAAGCGGAGCGTGTAAGAAGTAAGTGCTTCTCGCACGGAGTTGCATAAAATATTTTAGGCCGCCTGGTTCTCAAGATATTCAATTCTGCGTAGACAGACGTTTTTAATTGTTCAAAAAATGCTTACCTAAGAGAATCTGCCATCTTTCTTGTTAAGACCTCTATTTAACAGTTACATGCTTATTAAAATATCAAATAATTTTTGTTACTATATTCGTCTGAAAATCGCTGCTTATGCCATAAAATTGAGTCTGATAACGGGCGACAATGTGTGGATATTTGTGAGAGGCGTCATGAAAAATGTTCATATTCTCGCTTTGCTGCTGTATGTTATCAAGTCAGAGAGGAAATTCTTTACGCTACCTCCTGGAAAAATTTAAACGTTGTTGTCTTTATTCAAGGCTCGATATTTTGGCGTGAAGAGAGATTTCCCATTGTGTATAGTAGTAGTAAAAAATTATTAGTTACTTACTGAGATTTTTTATTGTCAAACAATGATAATAAAAATAATATTAAAAAATCAGGCTACATCATATGAATGATAGTTTTTACTTGTCCTTGACCGTTTTTTTTTACAAATGTATACTGTATTCTTACCAAGGAAGATGGTATTTTGTCTTATTTAACCCTTTTTCGGAAAAGCAAAAAAATACCTGTTTACGCAGAATAGAATTTTTCGGGAACATGCGGCCTAGAATGTTTTACGGTATATGGAATTAAATTTAATAGCGGGACCTATCAAATGATTCCATGCATAGCACCGTTCATCGTGTACAAAAATAATTATATCAGCGAAAACAGAAGATTTTCCACGTGTTAATCGAATGGAAAATACAAACGGTCGTAAAGCCACGTCCAAGAAAATTCGTATTAAGCTTTCTTTAAATCAAAACCCGCATTCTGATCTATAATTCCAAACTATAATCTTTTGATGTGATAAGTAATAAAAAAAGTTTTTTTTTCCAAAACCTACCGTGAAGTAGACCTTACAAATCCCGGATAGTGGGCAATAGCATGCAGCGCTGAATCAAAATGGTCAAACAGCTTAACTAACAGCAAAAGGTACAACGAATGGCCACCGAATCAAAATCCTTCACTGTTCGATGTTCTGATTCTGCAAAACAATAATTTGGAGTGATTTACTGAACCCACCACTACAAATTTGAATCTATAAAACCCAAAAAATTATTTTCATATATGTCGTATTTGCGGAAGGTAAAATAAATTTCAAATACTGACGGATTATGCATAGATTTTATTAGTAGGCCTGTTCATGGTAAGGGTCGTTAAGAAACGCGTCCCCAATAATTACCCTTGTCACCGTAAAAATCTCCGTTTAGTCAGTCTGCCTGACCACGGATCATTGTCAATGGATTATGCGCATACAGATTGCACTCGGACCGCAGTCACGGGTGCGGTATAGCGCCCATCTTTTCTTCAACCCCGGATGGCCGTCGTTGAGTGGGGATTTTCCTTCCGAGGAATTAGACTCAAAGTTTCTAGTGCTGCAGAGAAACCAACAGGAGGTAGCTCAGCGGTCTCTGCGCGGTATAATGTCTGTGACTTTCCTTATGTTTCTTTTCCTTCGGCTTGTGTTCCAACGCCTTCTTTTGTTCTTTGCGCGATAGTTCTCGCGCAGCGGGAGTTCAACTTCGTTAGGAATTCTTCGACGTTCAGAACAATAAAAAAACAAAGTCATTGGGTTCGGTCAGTAGATCGATATTACAAACTCAGAAAAATCTTTGCGGACCCGGTGTTTTGTGACAACAATTGTTCGAAGTTGTAGCGATGGTTTGTTCGTCATCTTACTCCTAAATTTATTCGATACTGTAATTATACACCGAGACCAAAGCTTTCATTGGTTCCGAAGAAATGGGTGGAGTAAATTTGTTTAATTAATTTCAATGAAATATTTATTTGCTTTCAAAGTGAACATTGCACGCTTCCGAAGAAACGCGGTTTCCTTAATTAGAAAAAAACCGGTTTCCTTGATTTAAAGAAACGTGGTTTCCTGGATTCAACAGAGGCTTCCTTGATTCAGAGAAACAGTTTCTTTGATTTAAAGGATCAGTATCCTTTATTCGCAGAAACACTCTCCTTGATTGAAAGAGTTTCCTTGATACGAAGAAACAGTTTTCCTGATTGAAAGGAATAGTTTCCTTGATCTAAGAAAAATGTTACCTTGATTTACGGGGAAGATTTATTTGGTTCAAGGAAATTCTTTTCTTGATTTGAGAAAATGGTTTTGTTGATTTAAAGAAATGGTTTCCTTGATTCCAGGAAATAGTTTCTCGATTCAAAGAAGAAGTTTCCTTGATTCGGAAAAGTAGTTTTCTTGATACAAAGAAACAGTTTCCTTGATTTAATACAATAGTTTCCTCGATTTGAAGAAATAATTTTTTTGATTTAATAAATCACTTTTCTTAATTCAAAGAAACGATATATTTGACGACACACGGTTCGCCCATGTTGAATAGCCGGGTATCCGTATTTTTGTGAATAAGAAATAAAAAATGATTATTATAATAGGTTTACGTCTTGATTTTAGTATTTCAAAGGTAAGTTCTTTTAAATCAAAAAAAAAAAGTTCATAGTTTAACGGATTAAGAAAAAAATTCTCGTTTCAATGTCACTAAAATCATTTTTTTTAAATGTATTATTTCATTGACGCCAAGAAAACGTTTCGTAGGCCGAGTTTTCAAAAAAATTTCATTGAGTCAATAAAACTTTGTCTCTCGATGTAGCTTCAATTAATAATACTATTTTGTTTTCTGCAGATGTAATACCGAGGAGCAATAATCGTATCGCCCACCTTGGGCATCATGTTCATGGGATGGTGTGGCGATTCCCATCATCAAGCTCACACGCGAAAAACCCACGGATTTTACGATCCTCACTGTTACGAGCGTGTAACATGAGCTTCAGAGTAAAAAAAATAGCCTCGACGTTGAATGTATACTTCTTATGGTCACCGGTGTCATACCGATGAAGGAGGTCGTAATACCTGCGTGGCGACTGTGAATATGGCAACGACGACGAGGATGCGAATACGTCCGCGAGAATTTTTTTTCCATTTGCGTTGTTGCATGCTCCCAGGAGCAAAAGCAACGAACTGAGCAAACACAGCATCCACCTCGCGAATGCAGCCTACCTTCAACCCCGAAATTTATTACCGCAATGGCTACAAGCGCACGCGCAAGAAACTTACATAAAAGACGAGGTCTCGTCCCGTTCATTCGTGTGACTTGAGTCCTATGCACTCGGACTTGTTTGGAACTATCCGTGGAGAACCCCTATCTCACCTCTCTCTCTGACCTCTGACATCTCGATGGCGCAGTAAGATAGACGTTGTAGTTGTTGTTGGCAATTTCCCGGGTGAGGTTCAAGATAGCGTATGATCATATAGCAAATGGCTCGAATAGCGAATTTCGTTATAATGGCCATTCGAGAATCAGATTCATTATATTTGAATTCACTATTTTAGGCATAGGCTTGATCTTTCGCTATTTTTACCCCATCCTCTTGGGGGGGGGGGGGGGGGGGGGGGGATTAGCTATTGGAAATAATGGAATTGGAAAAATGTAAAAAAATCCACCTCGATGCCTTTTCTTACTCTTTACAACATATTTTAAGCCGAAAAAAGAACATAGATTTTTGGGTACTGTCGATTTTTCAGAATAGACAAATGAAAATAATTCGGAAAATCTGTCACGCGTGATTGTTGAGAATAGTATGCAAGGCATGAAACAAAAAAAAATGGCAGGCCACATATTACAAATTGTAGGAGTGAATACATTTTTCTGAGTCGAGGGCGATGCATTTTGTTCAAGTTTTAAGTGCCACTATTTTTTTTTTGTAAAGTGAAGTTAAATTGATACCAATCAAGTCCTATGATATTGATAGTTTAGAAACAGTTGAATATAACATTAAGTTCTCGGTTACAGAGTTGGAAGTTATATATTTTTATTTCTTTTTTTTCAACACAATGTGAACAATAGTAGGAGTTCGTGAAAAATTGTTAATGTGAAATACCAATTTAAACAACAGAATTATCATTGACCAAATACGAGCTTAACTTTTTAACGGCCAAGCCTCTGTCCCGTTGCGATAAATTATTTTTCTCCCCTGCTCCAGATATTTATGTATAAAAATATGTCGAAAATGTGAATTTTTAA
The DNA here is from genome assembly GCA_949699805.1 of Tromatobia lineatoria. Taxonomy (NCBI): domain Eukaryota; kingdom Metazoa; phylum Arthropoda; class Insecta; order Hymenoptera; family Ichneumonidae; genus Tromatobia; species Tromatobia lineatoria. The sequence continues at coordinate 7,594,738 of OX453035.1, read as the reverse complement.
AAATTTCTCTTTCCAACGCTAGCAGTAAAATAAAAACCTTTTTAACTGAAATTCCAGTCGGAAAACGTTTATTTGGATGAGTTATCAGAGTCGAATTTTCCCGAATTTTTGTAATAACAATTCAAGGATGGGTTTGGGAAAACAGATATTTCATTAATGTAGCAAATTAATGCAGCACAATTGCTACATTGGCCAAGATTAGTTCCATTGTATAAGAAATGGATAATTGAGCGTTTGTGTGGCCAATCATTGTTCGAGTCTGATGCCAAAAGTCAAAAGGTCGGCTAGGTCAAGAGAGCACATGAATAAATGAGACATCCGAGAAATAGGGACACCATTTCTTAGGCTCGTCATTTCTCCCGCATCCGAGCGACGACCTGAAAAAAATGGTCCAAGAATACCAGTTCCATGTATTTTCCTCACTTTCGTCCACTGTTTTCAATGACACACTCTGCTACTTCGCTCGGAGCCTGGTAACTTGTTCACCCGCCTCTGTTTCTCTCTCTTTTCCGGCTCTTTTCACTTCGTCCCACGCTTTTTAGTCCACCGGGCTATTCTCAACCGCTTGGCGCGAAAGTGACGCCAGCGGTGCAAAAGACTATGCACAATGTATGTAGTGCAGTAGCTTTGCACGCCCAGTAAAAAACAGAAGTGAAGCATAGTTGCTACTGGCGTATTCGCAACACGTGACTTACTCATCAAATTCGTTACTGGCGTAAAGTTTTTACCGTGAATTTATCAGAGCAGTAGCTGAACTATATGAATAGAATTTTGGGAATTGCGTAAATTATTTGTGATTTACGTTTCCCCCTGTAATTTGTTAAGATCGCGTCCTTAAATTCTAATCCAAAGTACAAAACGGGCTCGCGAGGAAGTGAGTGTGATGTTTGCGCCTTCCTATCACATTTCTCTTTCGGTTTGGTTACGTTATTATCAGCACTGCGATAGTTTGACAAGTCGGATTATAATTGTAGTTATCATACAACAAATGTTCCGAATTTTATGGTGTATACGAGGCTTCCACAGGATTTGAGATTCACATAAAATGCTATACGAGGGATAAAAACTATGATGCGACGTGGGTGTGGGTGTTTATATATCAACATAATCCGTGTTGATAACCTTAAATCCTTTTAGACCATGCATTTTCTTTGAATATTATATTTGGTGTGAATAATTATGGTATATTTCTTATTAGAAAAATGCTCAAGATCATCGATACGAGCATTCTCGACGCTTTCGTTTTGCATCACTTCGCTAATGGCCGCTCGTTAACTCACGTCGTGCTCGTTACGTTACTTTTCGTTTACTCGGTTCTCTTTCGGTCTGTTCATAGTTCTCATAGTTCATCTCATTAGTTAATGTTCAATAAATCCAGCTCAGTGCTCATCGGAACTTCTCATAAGTGGCGTTGTGCGTATATTCGCGATATTATCGCGGTAACGTGCGTGCTCGGGACTTCTCACCTCACGGCGTCACCACGTGTGTGCGCAACATAGATCGATACATGATTTAATATAAACGCGTAACAAGACTCAAGTGCTTATCAATTTAATCGATACGTGATGGAATATAAACACGTAAAGAGGAGGACTCGAGTGAAAATAAATATAACTTTGTATTTATTGGCAGTGTTGGGTTTACGGCGATCGTACCCGCACTTGTTACAACGAAACAAACGGCATCTCATTTGAACAGCTCAACGGTTATCGTCGGCCATCTTTATTACGACCACCTGTTTCACGATTTCTAATTAATACCACGCAGCTCTCAAACATTTGGTTCTTTTTTAGTTACCGTGTAACACAATCCATATTTCACACAATACAAATTTTTCATACCCCAGGGTTTCAAAAATCTTTCACACCAATGTTTATTGCTGTCCACAAATTTTTTCAAAAGTAATTGTGGTTTCAGTCAGGACGAACAGACAGACGAACTGACAGAAATAAATTAATGTGTTTTTTAGAATCTAGGACACTGAGAACGTGTATTTGATTGCTAATTTTTTTCGACAGTGCATATGATTCTAGCGAAACTGTGTTATTGACAATCCACATCATTAACATTTATGTTACTCACTCTATATTTATTTAATGTCAAAAGAAGAGCTCCTAGTGTTTTTGACAACTTCTTTGAACCTTATCCATCGTGGGTAAACAGGTGTTAGAGATATTTGGTAGTCTGAGCTTGGCGCCTTCCCCACATTTTTTTTTTTAAATCTTTTGAGGATACAAGGCACGCCGTTGAACCTCCCGCTAGGAGGGCACGCGCCTGTGGTCAACAAAGCGGCTCGACTTGGTTTTTAACTCTACACTAACCAAAAAAAGACAGCGGCCTTTTTTTTAGATAAGTTTCGCTTGTTTCTTGACTGCCTTCTTTACGTGCCTGGGCTTCCATGACCTCACGGCGTATATAGGCCTTACGGGACCTCGATGACCTCACGAGACAGGGTCGACTTCACTTGCAGACGGCGCACATTGTAAACCCACAACCTTCACAGAGAGAAAAGGTTCCTTTTGTCCAAAGGAATCTCTGAAATCTCGGCCTATGAAACATTAACGCGACAACAATGAAATAATAGTATTGTTCATTGACATTATTTTCACACTTTACAAGACATAGAAGGCATTCCATATGAATTTAGAAACGAAGAAAGAATCCTGAAAATTAAAAAAAATTAGGTTCAGTAATTATAATAAATACACCAAATTTTAATTGATGAAAAAAATTTTCTTCCGAAATAGGTCATGTATTTAATTTTTCATTCAAGCTATAGTATCCCAGGAATGATGTATTGGATCAGCATCTCTATAATACTATAATACGAAAATGTGCATTTTCTCATGGGCAACAAAAACGAATGATGCGGAATTAATTGCGTCATTTAAGGCATAATTTTACGGCAAAATTATCGGATTTTTTTTTTTTTTTTTTTTGCAAAAAAGACTTCGGATATTGGCGTCGGAAAAATAGTTTTTAATTTTTTTTTGGACCATGAAAAAACGCGGTATTTCGCATTCTAGAGATAGTGATCCGATTCATCGTTCTTTAGACATAATAGGTTCTAAGAAATGATGAACATATTTTTCTGGCATATTTCGCCAGACAAAATTTAAAAAAAATTAAATTCGGTATCCATTATAATCATTGAACTTTAATATTGCCAATGAACCATGATCGAGATTGTTCAGCCCTGCTATATTATCGAGTTGATAATATATTTTCGGATGGTCTCGAATGCATCTTTGAATAGAGAAACCGTTTCATTAATACAATAAAATCCTTCCTTTAAATCAATGCAATTTCCTTTTCAAGCTGAGGAAATATTTTATTTAAAATATTTCTTGGATACAATAAATTCAATCTTTTTTCACGATTGTTCATGCACCGCAATATTCTAAGTGTAACCTATGTAGGATGCAATTTATAGATGATAAAATTAAATGATCCCGAGTCGAGTGTAGCAACTAAAATAATGGGTATAAGTTAAGTGTTTATCGGTAGGCGTTCTATAAAGTCATGGAATAGATGCCATTTGGACCAATTTACGTGTAGGATTTTTTTTTTTTTAGGAGAAAGAAGTTAAAAAATGCCCTCACCATGGGGAACCGTAGTGAGAGAAATGAACGGCCTTGTAAAGTCACGAGGGGGGTCTGAATTTTCTGTGGTCAGCGACCATTACGCAAATTTTATGTATCCACCGGAGCAGTGGCCACCCACGAACCATCAGACTCAAATGCAATTTGTATTGACTCTGGGTATACTTTTCTAACACAGATCGATCGCCATGACGATGATTGTGAAAGTTGATTTATAGATTGAGTTGACTTAATTGAGCCATTAAGACCACTTTTATAATCTTGTCTCTACGTGTATGGAAAGCAAATTATATTTGGAATAGAATATTACCCCCCATTATAATATTTATGGATATTATATATAAAGTATAATTTAATTACGACATACCTCCTCTTAAAATAGTAAAAATAATTTTAATTGCTCCATTACGTCAACTTAATCTATAAAACACCTTTCACGATATATTTGTCAGTCATGACAATTCAATACGGTAAAATAGAAATATAATGGGATATTAGAAAATTTTAATTTTTTATTTGAACAACTCAATCTTAAGGCCGTTTCATTGAACACACGTTTCTAATTCATGAAAGTGTGCAGAATGTTCAGCCTAAAAAAAAATTAATACCGATTTATATGGGACATTTTAGCCAAAGTTAACTCAAATTTTCCCATTTTCGTTCATTTTTGTGAAGAACAAAAAAATGTTGGTAGCTGGATTTCGGTAGAATTGCGCATACATTGATTTTCGAAATATTTTCAACAGTGAGACACGTTTGATTATTTTCATTATAGCGCCTCATGATTTTTATCAGATCTCTACTCTCGTGTAGATAATATTTTGATCACCATTTTAATTGCAGTATTCACTCGTACGTCCTTCTATTATTTTACATCCCATATCTCATATTACTCTACCATACAAGAGCTCGAATAGCAAACTTGAAATAAGCCCCATTTTGACATAAAATAACTAGAATGCTAAGCTGCTCCGACAAATCTCACCATGCATAGTCCCCGCAGTGGCTTATCGTATTTGCAACAATATCTGTCTAGAGATCGTGTTGTCCGTGCAGAGCAAAGCAGAATATATCTTCCCCTCGAGGATCAAGCGGACAAGAACGTGTTGAGGCTACTCCGGGCGCAAGGATACGACCCGGTACAGGTTTAAGTGTACGGTGTAGATATGCGAGCTCGCGGATCCTTCGCCGAGCGCTTGAGAGAATGGCGGGATGAAAGGCCAAAGAGGGCAAGGTGAATGGAATAGCGGGAGCGTTGTAAGGTGGAAAAAGACATGGAGGCTCGAGCCGCGGAAAAAAATCACAAAAAGCTTTGCGAGATGAAAAAGGGTGAGGAAGCAGACAACGAAGAGGAGTAAGAAAGCATGAAGAAAGAGGAGACGAAGGAGGAGAATCGACCAGAAGATCAAGATGATGCTCTGCGGCATCAGCAGAAGAAGGATGTGGATGTTGCGGTGGAGTTAGAAGCGAAGAAGAAGTGGGCCGTACGAGAAAAGGATAAACAAACAAAAAGGAGAGAAAAGTGAAGAGCAGAGATAGAGTCGAGCGTGCACATCGCCAAGAGGAGGCTTCGTACTGTACCCAGCGTCTGTCAAAACAAGCCGCGCATACCACGACATTCGTTCACTCACTTTTCCTTCACTGCTTTCCTTCTCTTCTTATTTTTCGAGGCTTGGCTCGGGAATAAGTAGCTATAGGTTCCTTCGTCTCTCATCATCTCGTCCTTTCTCGCTTTTGTTTCTTTGTACCACATATCATTTATGCTGGACTCTCTCGCTGTTTCTTTTGACTTCCTTGTGGCTTCACCAGGGTTCGATTTGTCTCCAAGTTAGTTCGTTTCTCATCACGTGGATTGGGGCTCTTGAAGTGACTTTTTCTGTTTCTCTTATTCTCACTTGAAAATCAACTTCTGCAGCAGGTGAGGTCCACTCGCTTGTTTTTTTTTCTCCTATTTCGAAAGCTACTTCATGATGAATAATCATGGCTCAGTCGAATCGTTTATTTTCTCTTGTTTCTCAGTGGACATATGTTCATTTTTTCTGATGAGAGAGGGAGGTCTTCGTGAGGAAATATATGGGACAGGTAGTTGAATGAAATCGATTAAAAAATTTTGAGACGCAATTGGATAAGCTGGAATGGTTGAATTCGCTGGTGACTGATGATAAAGGGTTTTTATTAACAATAAAAAAACAGTGGCTTGTGAAGTAGATTGTCTTGACGGTCGATCGCAGTCTTAAAAAATACCCTTCTTCTTGTGAAAACATTTTTTTAACCGAACAAGATATAAAAAATTAGGACTTCGCCAACGTTCTTCACCAGACGTCATACTAACTTTTAAAATTTCAGTCGACGGCTAAATCAATTAATCTGAAATTTTTTGAATTCAATTCGATATTTTTTCTGGAGTATCGAAATATCGTTCGCGATGAATTATTACAACTCCATTGAATTGTTTTTTTTATCGTGTTTTTCAGCGGAGGAATATGTTTATTTCCTCAAATAATAGAGTGAGAAGTCTTTCTGAGGAAATATATGGGACAGGTGGTTAAATGAAATTGATGAAATTTTTTCGAGAAGCAATTGAATGAGCTGGAATTGACGGAATCGCTGCTGTGTGACAATAAAGTGTCTGTTAATTATTAATAGAAAATAGCGTCCACTTGTTTAAAAAGACAAGGCTGAGGGACTCCGGTCGATGGCCTATTGGCAATGCGTTTGTGGTTAATTGGCATTAATTGGTTTAAAAAAAAATGTATCGCAGGGAAAGAAAAAAAAACTGTAAGGCGTATTGTTAATAAAACTCTTTATCTACTACTACTAGAAAATAGTATGTCTTGTGAAATCGTTTGTCTTCGACATAACCGTAATTTAAAAAAGTCCCTTTTTATTACAATCATGCAACTAAGAAAAAATGTAGATTCTGACATCGTTCCTCACTGAATGTTAAAATGACTTTTCAAATTTTAATCTAGACGTAAATTCATTATCTAGAAATTTAAAGAGTTTAATAAGGTATTTCTTATCCAATTTCGAAAGTTCGTTCACGACTAATAACCACGACTCCGTTGAATCGTTTATTCTTCATCTTTCAAGCTGCGAGACATATTGTCCTTTAACGATAGAGTGAGAAATCTCAGCGCGAAAATAGATGGGCGGGTGATGCAATCAAATAAATAAAAAGTCCTTAAGACGTTATTGTATAGCTGGAATAAGCAAAACTGTTTCTGAGTGACATTAAAGTGTCTGTTTATCATGAATAAAATAATAGACTGTATCATGACATTTGTCTTTAAATCAATCGTAATTTTTAAAAAGTAACCTAGTTACGCGAATCAGGATTCTGTCATTTTTCCTCAGCAAATAGCTCGCTGATTTTTTTCACTTTCGTCTAGACGTAAATTCATTAACCAGAAACTTAAATAATTAATTCAGATATTACCAATTCTAGACATTTTTCCATTTATACAAACAGTAATACTTGATCTTAAATCATTGGTGTTAAGACATAGATCTTGCAGAAAGACATTTAATACCCAGCGTTTCATCACTAAGATATAATACTCTTGCGCACGCAAGTATTCGTACGGGTACGGCACTCGTGTTTTCCCGAATTAAACATGCACTGATAAAGAGTTGCCAGACAAACAGCCCGAACGGGTAATAAAATAACTTCTTACGGAATGACCCTTGTTTCGCTTGGAGAATGAACGTTGTAGCTTAAAACTGCTGTATACTGGCCGGGATATGTTCCTGAAGCCGTAGCTGAAGACTCTGTATGCAGGACCAAGCTGAGAAGCATTTCAGCCTCATTCGCTGTCTCGCTCGGTTAATTTATCGACTTTCCAAGCTACACAGTCATCCAATCACTGTGCATTGCAGAAACAGCCAGGACCCTTTTCCCCCCCATCTAATTATACGTATATCACACATTTGTTGTATTAATTATTCGCAATATAAAAGGATTGCTCATCCAATTATAAATCTGTCGGTCGTGTCCGAGGTAAATTACAAGCTGACGAGATGAGCATATGTTTATTACAGACGATCCGACTCATTTGCTATATTAAATTACATATTTATCTGCGCTTTCGAATAATAACGGGGCGTTAATTACTCTTTCACTCAAAATCTTTTTGTGCGAGACAGAATAGTGAGCGAAGAAAAAACGATACAAAATCTCGAATGGGAGGTTAAAAAAAATTTCGGCAAGGCAATACGCTTCACAAAGTTTCCCCAGGAACAAAGCCGCCGTTTCTCGGTTGCGGGGATTTTATTTGAACTGAATTTCATTATACGAAGCTCGGCAACTGAACTGTAAACATTTCTCAACACTGATGGCCTCAGCGTGGGCTCCATTGAACGTAAATTCATTTCTTTCATTTCGTTCCTCTGTTTCTCTGGTTGCCTTGTTGCTCGCAGATTCGCCATCCTCTTCTACGAGAGAGGTACTCGAAGGAAAAAGATCGCGAGTGGTAGAAGACGAAGCGGGTGATACAGAGAAACGAACGAGTATCGAACGTGCCTCAGTTGGGACAGAGTAGTCCAACCGAGAGAGTGAAGTGTCTGCTGCACGTATGCCATGTGCACGCAGTCCGAACAAAACCAGTTTTCTCTCTTTTCTGGTACCGACAGACACGGAAAAAGAGGGAAGAATCTCCTCGTCTTATTTTCGACTGTTATTGTTTCTTCGTCATTTCTGAGGATTTTAAAAAACGAGACAAAGACAGAGAGACAAGCCAGACGCGGAAAAAGTGTGGCGCAGGAAAAGAGCAACACGGAGAGTGTCCGCAAGAGTAAAAGCACCGTGAGCGGGAACTGTTGCCGGTGAGAAATAATGGAATAACAGGATAAAGGGGACGAAGGAGAGATAAATAAAAATGAAGAAAAAGAGGCGGTATATAGAAGTGGCGGGGAAATGAGTGAGTCAGAGTGAGAGACGTTCGCGATGCATTAAAGCTTGTGGTGAGCTGTCCATTAAGCTTCGTGGCTGGCCAGAGGATCCGCTCTCATCCCGCAGGACCTTCACCACTTCAACCACCGCCACTTCATCGTCCACCGCCAGATTCTCTTCTGGTCTCTCGATTTTTCTACGTTCACCCGCCAACTTGACTCGACTTTCAACCTATGTGGCTTCATGTGTATGAAAGACGGAAATTCGAGATGGTGAGAGGAGGTCGGGCTAACAGGGAAGCTGAAATGAATAGTCTTCCAGAATAATGTTGATAGTCCACAACGTTAAAGTGACGACTCGCGATTTTTCATCCTACTCGTTTAAGTTGATGTTTCTGTGGTGTTGTAAACTCTTTAGGAATTTATAGCCGTAAATGTTCAGCTTCTGAGATAATTTCGTGCTCCATGAGAGTCTGAAACAAGATAACCGTAGTCTTGGTTTTCCTCGGCGATGATGTCATTGAGAGGCTCGACATCTTTGTACTTGTATTATCAGATTGGTTTTTTGTACAGGCAATCAATTTTTGGTTCCTCATAGGGGAAGCTTTATTTTCGAGAAATTTTTTTTTTCGACATTTTCATGTCAGTACACTCAAAATGATCCTAAACGTCGAGAAAAGTGGTTTGGAAAAAATATATGTGTGTGTGTGTGTTACAGGCTCAAAAAATTTAAACTTTTATTACTAGGGAACGTTTTAAGATATCGAGCTGAAATTTTCACCATAGATAGAGAGATTCCTTATCGTCCATACAAATTTTTGTTGAAATCTCAATAATCGCTAAATTCTCACGTGCTTTTGAATTTTCCTGAAAATGTCTCCTAATGCGATGCCGCTTTAAATTTTCGAGATATTGAGCTCAAAATTAGTAAGAATGTGAGCTTTTATACACCGGTGATCCCTGATGAATTTAGTCAAGATTGGTTGAACCGTTAAAATTTTATGAGGTTTGAATTTGCTTTTCAATGAAATTTAGGAAAAACTTCTAGTGGAAAAAAAATAAAGATGATAAGGTATTCGCGAGTGTTTCCGACTCTTTCCTCATTATTGTATTCTCATAAAGCAGGAGCACACGCTTATTTATTTATTCATTTAAAACAACGAAGCAAAATAGAACCTTGCGCATTGCTTCCTTATTATTTTTTACTTTTTACAAAACTTCCTTTGTGAGGAAGCCAAACTTGATTAGCATACTTCTTGATAGTAGTAGCTTTGTAATAAGTCAAAAATAATGGGAAAGGAAGTTTCTACTTTGCATCCTTTTCTTAGTTACTAGCTATCAATATCCTATAAGCGGCCTGCGCTGGTATTTTTACCTTGATATTGATGCTGTATGTGTATGAAAGACGGAAATTCAAAATAGCGGGCGGAGGGAAGCTGGAATTTCGGCTGAAATGAATGTTCTTCCAAAATAATGTTCATACTCCACAACATTACTGCGACGACTCTCGTTTCATTATCCTACTTATTTAACTCGGTGTTCCTGGTGTTGTAAACTCTTTGGGAATATACAGTCGTGAATGTTCAACTTATGCGATGACTTTGTGCTTCCTCAGAGTCTGAAACACGATAACCGATTCTTGGCTCTATTGGCTATGATATTATTAACAACGGTGTGATCTGAAACCTGGATATTATTAAAAGTAATTTGAAAACTCACCTTTGTCGCCGTGCTCGTCATCTTCGTTTTTCATTTTCCGTCTTTTGTGTAGGCAATTTTTTTTTTCGATTATCAACTATCAATATCCTATAAACAGTTTGGGCTGGTTTTTTCACCTGGATCCTGATCAATAGAACTATTTTCCTTCAGTATCCCATTGAGTAAAAGACAATGAGTGAAAACCATCCTCAGCCATTTTTATGACGATTCAGTCATTTGTAAATATGTAATTTTATCCCTGCTACGGATGTGACCGTTTGAGTGATCATTTGTTTTCTCTGTAGCCTTTACAAGATTGAGCAAAGTTCTGCACGATCTCTATTGTGTAAAAAAGCGGAATGAGAACTTTGCACAATCGTATAAGTCGTATCTGCTTATGGGTTAACGTATTTTCGCTTGCAAATCTAGTCTTGATGTTTTCAATGCGCAATTTGTTTTCTCAGGATTTGCAATCAATTTCTCAAGAACAGTTGCTATTGGCATCGTTGAATTGCCGCTGTTCAATGGAAACATTCCCATTGATAATTCCGGAATCCTATTGATCTTTAGATTGCCGCTCTACTCTACTACTGCCGACGAAATACTCCCTTTGATAATATCGGAATCCCATTGATACATACCATTCGTAGTTAATCACTGAAAATTATTCTCAGACACTGAAATCGGCATTTGCAGTAAATCTCCACTTTTCGTGAGTAGTTACATCCTTAGTATATCGGTGTATCGTAAGTACATTCCACTGTTAATTATTTTTCGTTTATCTCGAAAACATCATTATCATCAGGGAGTTTTTCAGAAGTGATTTGATATGCCGAGTATTCTAGACGATGGTCATTGGTAACCCTTGACATAGCCGTCGCAATCATTTAGGCGCATCTTTGTGTTATATGACTGAATAGAACGCCTTAAATGTATATTCCAGTTTTTCATCAAGCTAATGTTGTTATTAATAATTAATTAAAACGCTCGCTCAAACGGGTTCGAGCGTTTTAAGCTTGACGAACTATACTATAACTTTTTTGTTCCGTCGATCAGTTTCCTTCAGACTTGTAAGTTTGTGGCATACTTAATCTTACAACCAAAATCTATAGTTCCGTTATAATAGTCCCTCATAATTATTTAACTCGATATTCCAAGAAGTAGACATAGTTGATGACTGCCCAGAATGTTTTGAATGTAAACTCACATATTTCTTCAAGGTAATGTTCGCTCAAACGGGTTCGAGTGATTTAAACTCGACGACCTACAACTTTTTCGTTTCATGGATCAATGTACCCTAGACTTGTAACTTTGTGGCATACTACGCTAGCTTAATAAAATAATATGACATGTCACTTACACTGAGAATCAAACAAGTGCCCTTCCACCTGCCGTGGAACCTGTATCATAACTTTACATCCAACTTCCATTATGATGGTCATATGTAATTATCCGAGTAAGTGTTTTGGAAACTAGGCATCTTTTCGTGACAATAGTTGATATGACTGCCCATAATGTCTTGAATGGACATTCACGTATTTCACCAATAAAATGTTCGCTCAAACGGGTTCGAGTGTTTTAAACTCGACGGCCTACAACTTTTTTGTTTCGTGGATCAATGCATCTTAGTCTTGTAACTTAGTGGGATACCATGCCAGTCCTACTACGCTAGTTTGAGTATCCATGACATGTCACCAAGATTTAGGATCAACCGAGTGCTCTTTCTCTTTCGTCGGAACCTGTATTTCAACCTGAGAAACAACGTCTGCACTTCCGTTATAATGGTAGCTCGTACTCCGACATCTGTCGCGTTTCCCACTGTCGCATAGATTGAGAAACCTTTCCGATGCACATTTGAAAATCAATGGGTCCATATAGCTGATATTCAAATGAAGCTAATGCGATTGCGTTCAAGTACGGTACACGGTATATATCAGTGAGCGGATGTGATCTTTCTTCGGTCGTGGCGCGATCTCCCATGTCACAGACATTATAACTATGTGGCAGTGAAGTCGGGCATCAGGACTTGACAGAGTGTGTAGTACGGAGAGAACTGGGCGGGCTTATGAAAGTCGCTAGTCACCGCAGATGATCCGCACCACGGCGTGCTCGACGAACCAACAGAAAGCAAGCTTGGAACACCTACTCTCTAAAGTGCCAGCAGCAGGAGCAGCACATAGCCGGTAGAGAAGCGTCTCGGCTGCTCGTTCCACCCGATCCTTGAGACGTTGATCTCTTCTGGGACCACCAGCGGGGGACACCTGTTCTCCTTCTCTGTCTCGCTCGTTACCTCTCAGTTCGGCCCCCCGTTTATCCAGCTCTGCGCCACTCCCAATGTCTCCGGCGTTCCGGAGGAGAGTTCTACCCGTAATTGCCGTGTACCATGATCCACATCTGTCCGGCTGCACGTTAAGTCAATCTCCAACTCTCGCAATTGACAAGCCAGAAAGTTTCGCTAGTTCTCCTGGTAGATGTTTCCTGAAATTGGATTCGCTCCAACTTCTCGCGGAATTCAGAACCACTGGTATTATGCCTAATTGAAAAATTAATTAACGTCTTTAAGAGATCATTATTCAATTTTTGTAATATTATTATAGTGGTGATATCAAGCCACTCTGAAAATCACGCATCTTGTAAATTTGTTATTTTCTATCGTTTACATTGTGACGCCTTTTTACACACTTACAACACGCTTTGGTTTTTAGAGTACACTCACAGTTTTCACTTCCTTGCTCTCACCTTACTGTTACCTTGTTCTCACATTGTTCTCACCTTACTATCACCTTGTCCACACCTTACTGTCACTTTGTTCCCAAATTGCTATCACCTTGTTCTCACATTGCCGTCACCATGTTCTCACCTTACTGTCACCTTACTGTGACAGTAAGGTGACCGTAAGGTTCACCTTGTTCCCTGTTCTCACCTTTTTCTCAATTTATTCTCACTTTGTTCTCACATTCTTCTAACCTTGTTCTCACGTTGATCTTATCTCATTTTATCTTATCTCAGTTTCATCTTGTTGCCGTCAGTTTGCCGTCACTTTGCTTTCAACTTGGCTCTTTGTGTTACGGAATTCGAGAATATCGACATCAACATCTTTTACTTATTTTCATTTATTTTATATTTCGCAAAATATATTCCAGAATTGTATGTCCCCGTTGAGCACTCGTACTGAATTCCTCTATCAAATATTCGGTGGAAGAGACCTGCATAAATACAGCGCTTGGACTCAGAGCTGGCGATGTGAACAAGCGAGCATTACAGAGCGATACCCACCCTGAAATTCCGTTCGTCCGGAGAACGGACGTGTCGTTCATTGAAAAATTCAACATGCGCAAACCCACGTACCCCTGGAGCTGATGCTGCCGCCGCTCCCATGTAAACAATCAGAATTCACAGTAGCTACCACCTCCCTGAAAATGCATTACCAGCATACTGCCGTAGCATATATACATTATTTGGCGCATACGTCGTATACATTTTCGTACCCACCTATGCTACCGCTCATACAGACGTAACAAGGTGGTACGTGAGGTGGAAGGCGGCGGAGGAACGCAAATTGACGGAAAGCTAAATTTTCTAGGTACAATATAGCACTGTAATGGCTGCGGAAGCCTCGAGAGCTCCGCTACGGTCGTCGACCCGGTAGAACTGCACGCAATCACCCTGTAATAATTATTGTCGCACTGTTACTATATATATCCATCGTTATATAGCTGATAAATTAATTCGATCGCGCAAACGGCATGTTTCCGCGCTCACATTGCTATATATTGGCACATATGTACGCTTTTACACCATGTTTCTGGTTGTTTCACGCATCGCGATATCACCGTATAATTATCGATGATCGTGGGCGCGAGAACTCGAGAGAGGTAAGCAAAATGCGTATTAGCAGGTTATGCCAGAAGTCGACGAACGGTGGATGAGGTATTTCGCACCGTGTTAAATAATATTCATCAAGGAAACCAGTTCGGTTCGGGCCACTAATTTGCACTTGTTATTCGCTGATTCTCGTACTCGCGAAATCCTGTACTGCACAACATCGTAAAATGGGTACACAATTTCTTATTTTGTTTGTATTCTTGAAAACGAGTGATTATTTTTTTCCTTCTTATGATTGTGAGGACTGAGAGAGATACTCTCTGGTTGATACTCTCACCTCTTCAAGTCGTGTATCTGTAAGTTGGTATCTCGAAACCTATTATCTTTATCATATAGCGTTGCGCTTTCTCAAGAAATGATTCTCTGTTTAACGCCAAGACCCGCGGCTAATATCGGCGCCGATCGGTCAGTCGATCGGTGGAAACGTGTTAGACGTTTATACTTAAGTGCAGAGTAGAATTGTTGTTGGATGAATGCTCGAAAATATTTTTATGATCAACTTTGGAAACACTACTTTATGCAATGAAATGTTATTTTTTTTGGATATTTAAAAAAAAAAAACATTTGACCGATCATTGAATAAATTTCAGTCGAAATAGCATCTTACCTCGTCCTGAACATACGTGATCAGGTTAATTCAAGGATCATTAAATTTATAAATTGCAATAATAGTAGAGAATGAAAATATCAATTGTAGACGGTTTCCATTGGGAACAATGACCAGAATATTTCAAAATTTGGACTTTCTTTTCATTCCAATTTCATACGTGGTCAGGTGAACTCAAGGATCTTTAAACTTAGAAATCACTAAAATTCAGAAGAAATTGAAATAATATTAGGAATGAAAATATTAATTTTCGACGATTTCAATTGGGAATAATAAGCAGAATATTTCAAATTTGGACTCTCTTTCGATTTCAGTATAGGAAATCAAATCATAAACATATGCTCACCGTAAATTCGAAAGCCATCTTTTCGTCTGATATAGTAGTCACGCTCAAAATTGGAATATACTTATCTTTATATCGTTATTAAATACAACTAACGTAAATATCGTTGTCTCAAATTTTTTGACACGTGACATTTTTTGGAGGGGTTGTCAGTAAACCCTTCATTATAGTTTCTCAATTTCCAAGGAACTTTAAAATTCCTACAGCTCGTGTGCATTAACAAAAGTATCCAAGTTATAAATAAAGCACTGACCTGGGAATACCAACAGTTTCCAGAGACAAAGAGTAGCTTAGTCCAAATTTGCTATGTTTAAATAGTTCCAAGACTCAACGTTGACAGCATCTTCGAACATACGCGATTTTATGTAGAATACGTTAACGCGTTAGAATTCCAAGTTTCTCAGATTGCAGCATCACGCGTTCCATCCAATGCAGATACTCGTCGATGCGTGATGTAAAGTTTATTGGAAAGCTCGTCGCTGGTTCACGTAGTCGTTTCTCTGTCTTTGGATCGTGGCTCAAACTCAGACGTCAAGTTTGGATTTAACGGTTAAATTTGTTAAAAGGAGTTGTAATAAGGTTGAACCGAAGTTTCCTCCCTTGCCAAAGTTTCCGCCCCCTGGTGGTCTTCAAAGTCTTTCAACGCAATCATATACTCGGCTTGCTTCTGTCCCTCTCTGTTCATTCGCTTAAACTTCCGTTTCTTCTCTTTATTCGCAATCTTACTCTTCAGCACGTTTACACTCATGATTTTCTCGATTTTCTCCGCCGGTCCTCCTCATTCAGATTCTCAGGGCTTTTTCAGCGTTAAAAGGAGAAAGCGTCTCACTCGTTTGCTTACATTAAATTTAACTGTAGAATTTCTCTTGTATTTTCGTCTCTAACTCCATTCTTGTTACTCTAGTAAACACTTTTACGTTCTCTCTTTATTTCTCGTTCCTCTTAACTAGTAAACCGCAATTTGCGGAGAAAACGTCGGCACAGACGACGCCGCTGTTGCCGCGCATTTTCTCGGTTCGAAAATCCGATTATGCGCTCGGCTTAATTGAAAGTACCTGGAACGACGTCGCCGGTGACGACGTTGATGTCGACGCCGATGAAAAGCATAAATGCAACGGCTTTTCTCTTGCTTCTGCATTATTATAGCTCGTTAACGAATAGGTGCGCTTTTCGCTTCATTGCCGCTCGACTTGCTCGCGACAGCAACCCATCGTTTCATGATAACCCAGATTAAACCACTGCAATTACAGTCGATCACGTCCACCGCTTTTATGTCGATGTGATTCTCAAGATAGGATACATACGTCGGATTATAATGCGCAAAATGTAAATGTTTGTGCACTGGCACGATCCCAGGCCGTACTTTATCCGTTTATTTTGTTTATTTATTTTTTAAACATAAAGTTTGCGGAAAATTCACAGTCATAATTACAAAATATACAAATCTTCGTGTACAACATGAGCAAAATTTTACACGTTCACATGTGAACTTCGCACACACGTCATATAAACATCTCGCAAGAATGGGTAACGATCAACAGTGATCAAATGATTTCATTACTCCCTAGGGGAAAAACGATTCATTACCCCCTGAACAGGAAAACAGTTCATTCCTTTCTAAGAAGGAAAACATGTATTAGTTTTCGAGTAGAGTCTGGATAAAAGTACATAAAATACTTTTGGATATGAATACTTGCGATAAACGTAATTTGAAGACATCTTTTTTTTTATAATGGTAAAGTGAGAAGACGCTTAACACCGACCCAAAACAACCGGCGATTTGCAAAAACAAACGATGGTGAATTGGTGATACGTAAGGAAGACTAAAAAATAATTATCAGCGTAATGTAATGTGTTAAGCATCATAAAAAACCGCGGGTCCATGAACGTCGAAAAATTGAGAAATGCAATTTAAAATGAAGGTAAATGCCGAAATAATCATATCGAAAAGAAAAGACGCAAAATTTATACTACTTTCGTTTAATAATAAAAATCACTTTCATGCCTAGAATGGATAAAGCTCGAATATGAAACCAATTATAATAAATTAAATATCGACCTGAGTATCTTTACCAAAAAATTTGATAAAAAAAAGTTTTGTATTTAGCGTGTTGGTTTACCGGCCTTTCTAATTATGTGTGTCAAAACTTTTTGATAATACTTATAAAATTAGTGGAGTTATAATAGTACATTACGATACTAGTGCGATGAAACTTTTTTGCGACGAGTGTGAATTTGCTGCACGAGCTGAAGGCGAGTGTTGTAATCACACGAGATCAGAAAAAGTTTCTTGCACGAGTATCGTATACAATTTTATGCCACTAGTGCGAGGAGTGCCTGTTTCTTCGCTTCGCTTGCCTGCGTGAAGTGCCTCCTTCACGCACACTGTGGTATAAAAATTATGATAAATTACCTCTCAGTCAGAAATCTTCCGCCTGAAGATTCGCTAGTGCGATGTTTGACATCGAAGACACGAAACAATGATAAATCTATTCAATTATTGATTTGAACGTTTGCTCCTAAACACATTCACACTGAAACTATTATGATGTGACTCGCAAAAAGGACATGTCGATAAATTTTCATAAAAATTGTACATATTCTTTAAAGATAAATCGACATGCGGAAAAAAGGTTATTAAACAATTCACACAGTAGAACAATTTTTTTAACCTTCACCCCGTGAAAAAAACATTCAACTCCAAATTCATTACAACGTCATTTAATCGATATCTTAAATTTTTTTGCAATCAGTTATTGAGAAAAAAAATGGATGAAATCAAATCTAATAAAATAAACTTCGCGATCAGTTATTGCAAAAAGAAATCATTTGATTATAGAATAAAAAGTTATTGTTTTCATACGAATGAATAACCGTTTATGGTTCTTATTTCGCCCCTTTACTTCAACTTGTTCGTTACATTTATTGGGTACTTATATTTAATTACGACTGTAGTTAAGAATTTAGTTGAACTTTAGATTTTCCTGGCTGCATTAAACCTATTTAATTGCTGTACCATAAGAATCTTCGGTAGTATCGTGAGCCAAGGAAATTTGGTAAAAGGTAAAATCCGCCTCTTACGTCGTTACAGTCACAATGACACAATGTAAAGAAAAAAGTGCATTCTACTGAGCAGCTGAGCCACAGGATTAAACAAATTGGCGGAAAGTATTGGAGAAGCTGAGAGAGCTCTGTTCCTCGTTAAGCTTTACTATATTTTTATTATTTTCTTCTCTCATTCACGTTCGCCGTCGTTCTCATTTATTCGTTCGCTTTTATTTTTTCTCTAGTTTCATTTAGTTCTCGTATACTCATTGAATCGATTATTGGATCCCGAGAGACTAGACTATTCTTCCTTTTTGTTCTGTTCGAGGAGATTGAAAACCCTTCGACTCTTCGCTCTTGTTAATCTTATAAATTTTTTATTGGAAGCAAAATAAGTATTACGTTCAAGCTCTCATACAGTTGAAACTATATTTTTTCAGCTCTTCAACACATAATGAAAAAGTTGTGATGAATGAAATTCACGTTTATACATTTGTATGCTTCATTCACGTATATATATACATACATAGAATATTCTAAGGTACACATATTAGACCGCATTTACTGAAGTAATCGTATTACCCGGAAATTCTCGCACTCCATTGTAACCCTCCCATCCACGATGATTCGTCGGAATCGTCCAATTACGTCTGACGGAAGAAATTTGCAGCCTGACACGTAATATCTTCGAGCTAGTTCCACTTTTCGTCACACCGAATTGCAGCGAAGATGACACACCAACCACTTTTTTCTTCAACCCTTATTACTGTCGACTTCATATTTTATGCTCAAGATTCCTCTACTTTTTCTTCAAAATTATGGTACTACTTTCTGCACTTTTCTTGGAAAGCCAACGATAGCAAGAAATAGAGCAGCTCACCTGTCTGCCTTCTCTACATTTCTCTTTTGAGGTCATACTTTTTTCGCTCACGTTCTCATACACTTCTGTAACAAGTGCGCGTTATCATTTTGTTGGCACATGCTCGCGAAAAAATTCTCGGTTGAGATAGAACCAGAATAATTTTTAACTCACATCCTGGAAACTAGATCAAAATAACAAGTTTCATATCTTGAGCGTTGAATAATAACAAAGATTTCTTTAAATCTAAAAATTGTCGAGTGTTATCAGAAATAAAGTCCTCATTGAAATTCAGGACAAAACAAGTTCTAAACCTTTTCAAGGCTACACCCTTCGACTTAATTAATAAAGAATTTTATGTAAGTTATTTTATTTTCCATCGCCTAATGCAATGAGAATTACATTTAAAAACCTAAATTTTTTTTTTGACTTTGCAAGAATATCCGTATTCCATACGCGTTACACGAGCGCACAATCGACAACCTTCAACGTATGGCTCGTAAGGCACGCACAATTTAGTGACATTACCCCCTAGAAAGGCAAATGACTCATTTCTCTTTAGGGCGAAAAAAGATTCACTACTCCCTAGAGAGGAAAACCGTCGATTCTATATGTCCTTCTCCTCGGTTACAAATAAGCTATCTTGCAGTCTTGTTGCATGAACGGAATGTGCTTTTTTCAAGCGGAGTCGGGCTAAAAGTCACTCATTTGTAGCATAATATACTATTAGCCCCACTTTATCTCATCCCTGAGATAATGTCCAGTTCCGAAATTCCCTATAAGAAAGATCAAGAAAGTAGGTTCGTTCAACATGTTTTACTTGGTATAATTTAAAACGGAATACGAATATAATAGCATTAGATCACATTTTTATGGTATTTCTTGTAGCACAATCGCCATATGTCGAAGAGCTACAGAATCAATTTGTTGTCATTAGAATAAGCTTATTAGTGACACGCATTCGTTGCACCAATTGACTTCACAAAGTATATGTCTTATGTTAGAGAACAGTTGCGCGAATGCGGGCCGAAGTTGTTTGAGCCATGAACATTTGTTACACGTCGCGCAGTTTGTCGTGCTAATTAGGCGTGTATAACAAGATGACGCGGAGCTCCTTCGGGATCTGTAAGCCGCCGTCACTCGTTATCGAGAACTGCTCTCGGCATCATCATTGCAATGATGCTACCATAAGCTCCAACAGCAAATATCATTTCACTTGGCCGTATGTAATACAGCATGAGCGTCGATGTGCCGGCTCATTAGCTCATTACTCGGGCGCGTTCTTACGCGTCACGTCCTCTTGTAGGGTAACATCAACCAATACCAATGCAGCAACACCAACCACTCGACGATTCCCAGCACGGTGAACCACAAATCGAAATGTGGGCGAGCGTTACCTCGCAAATCATACTCGAAGGATCGACCGAACAAGATTCCGATGGTTATCCGAGACGAGAGCTCGTGCAGAGGATGATCTCTCGCTGGTATATAACGTCTCCCCAGTGTGTTGATCCTAAACTATGCTATGACTTTGCTGGTGGATCGCCACGTCGTTCAATTTGCATCTCGCAACATCGTCCACCTCGAACGACAAATGATCGACATTATTCGTCGAAGTGTGTAAGCACCTTCAAGTATATAATTTATCAGTTGGTAGTACGCGAGAGTAAGATTCTTATCCCACTGTATATATGCAGAGGTGCATAATTTTTAATAGACTTTTTTGTTGTGGTTAGATTGTATCGGGAGTTATGATCAGTAAGTGCGTTCAATAGGCGTGAGAACTTTAAATTACTCGTTGTTTATTTTCTTGCTGTCCATTTCCACCTTTTTCTATACTGTAGATATACGTCAGCATGTTTTATAATGAAAAGAAGGTGAAAAATGAAGACAGCGAAAAGAATTTTTTTTAAGGGTAATTGGATGAAAAAGTTTTTTAAGTTACTAGTATTTGTGTATTCTGATGTTAGCTTGATTAGTTGGAAATTTGATATTGATGACTTCTGTTCAAATGGCGAATCGTAGGTACGCTTATGTTTGAATGATTAGCACTCATGTTAGTGGATCCAATATAGCCATATAATAACAAATTTGAAATGATTTTGTCATACGTTTTATAGTAATCTAAGAATGTAATTTGCAGTCCCCAGTTTGCACTGAAATTCTTACTTGATATCCAATTTCACATATCATCTCTTTCATAAGCTTAAGCCACAGTTCTCACTCGAAAACATAAAATACGCCTCAAAATCTAAAAAAAAAAAAGCGTTTCAAAGGCATCTACTGATGAAATTTCATTTCTATGAATTATATGATAATAAAATTTTTGTTTTTGGTTAGGGAAACAGACTGCGTATGCGCAATGCTGCGCTTTGTATTTTTGTTCACACTTTTCACGCACCAGTGTGCAAAAACTGCTTTGTGGGACACTTTTATCACCCTGTCGGTATAAAAAGATAGAAGTATTGGGCAGCTGTGTCAAAATATAATATGATACCAGTGCGAAACAGCGGACTTTGCGCATTCGTATCACCAAGTACTATTTTTTATACGTAGGAATAACTCAAAAAATACTAGAAACGTCTAAAAAAGAGACCACAACGTAACGGTAATCAAACTACACATCGTATCACGGATGTAAATACACGAAAAAAGAGTTCTTAATAATACTAGTGCGAAAAGTTCGCTTTTTCGCAGTAGCATCACCACGGATTTCTTTTTATTTTTAGGAATAGTAGGCACTTAAAAAACTCGGCAAACGCGAAATAAAGAGACTACAACGTAACTGTAGTCGAATTACCGATCGTAAGACGGATACACCGTGACGTCGAACTCCAGCAACGAGAAGTGCTAGATTGCTCGCTCCATCATTAATTAACTGCGGTAGATTCCAGGAGATGGAGGAGCTCGGGACGGGCGCCGGATGATCGCACGAGAGAGAGAGAGAGAACGCGTCGGCTTTCCTCTACGGGGTAAACCAAAGCTGATAGTATACAGTGTCCGGTTACCTATGTGTAGGGTTTCGTTTTCGGCTCGAAACGGCAATCGGAGCTGTCCCAAGCACGCTCTCTCGGAATTCTCTAACGCTCATTCGCCAGTCCCGGTCGCGTCGAGCCATCGCTTCTCCCTGACACGACGGGGAGAGAAGCGGGGACCGATTACGCAAATGTCCGGAGGACTCACGCCTGACACGAGCCGGCTCTCCGTGCCTCCAAATTTGACCCTATCAGTGTCTATCGTACCCGTATTCCGAGGCATTCACGCGTGCTTAAGCGTTCTATTCTATTAGGAATGCACAGAGAGGCGACGAAAATTGTGCGTGCAGTCACAACGGACTTTACGCCTATATTCGCTGTTGGCCTCACGCGCTTGTAATTGTAGAATTGCATGCACCTATATACAGTAGCATGTCCCATTATTCATTTATTCCATTTATTTTTGCTTCCTTATAGAGGAAGATTTGTTTTCCTAACAAACTGTCCTAACATTTATTTTCGCGTTCTTTATGTCAAACCGCTGTATCTTAAAAACGGTCTTAACGTACTTTTTCACAAAATTTGAAAAAAATTTTTAGACTTGAAAAGACTTGAATTTTTTTTCAAATGTCTGTGTGTTCTCTAGCTTTCCTAAGTTCTCACCGAATAGAGCTTATGTAAGATGACGGCCGGTATTGAATGCGAGCAAAATGCATGAATTGGTCTAGATTTTACAGAATTTTAAGTTAGAAACCCTCTCAAATAATTTACAAGGTCGAATTAATATTCGGCTGTAATCCATATCGAATTTGGTGAAGATATCCGACTTGACATACTGATTAAAAAAATATCCGGCATGAAAAAAAATGCAAAGTAGAACACTGATTTTTAATCATATTTGGCTTTCTACAAAGTTTCCGCTATGAGGAAGTCAAAATCGATCGATATACTTCCTCACAGAGGTAGCTAGGTAAAAAAGCAAAATATAATGAGAAAGCAACGTACAAGCTCCAACTTTGCATTCTTATTTTACATTAATAACAAAATAATTTAATTATAAACTATTCGGGAATTGAATAAATGGTAAATTATATGTCTTATTGCTCATAAAAAAAGAGTTACTTTTCCGAAAGTCAATGTTTTATAAATAGACCACATAATTTGTTTTTTCTTTTCGCTAAACTTAACCTTTTTTTTTTTATTGTTTTTTGTAATAGAAATTTGCATTATAAAGTTAAGTATGAATCGCTGGGATAAATTCTGTAAACTATGTTGATTTAATTAATTTCTAACTGATTAAAAAATTTATTTGAAATAATTGAAATCGTCTAGAAAACAAATTTTCAAATAAAGCAGCTTTTCCGTTATGTTGAAAAGGAGTCAAGTGGAAAAGATTGGAAAATAGGACGTGGTAGATCCGAGTTGTTGAATTATAGGAAGTTTGAATATTTCCACGGGAATTTGTGTGCAATCCAACAGTATCAACATGAGTTTGTGCCACTGTCCAACTCTATGTCCCTGTTGTGAAGCTATACGTTCTCCAAAGTGAACATAAATTACGCGCATGGTGTAACCCATAACTCGAGCCACGCGATACATGGAAAATGAACCCATAACCCATCCAACAGTCCCTCTCGCTTTCCTAATGGTTTGACTCTCTCTCGCACACCATCCCTTCAAGCCGAGTGATATATGCGCACCCGTCAGCCGAGAGCCGTGCATAAATCTCGCACTGCGAAGTGCACCCACACAACGCCGAATTAATAGCCTTGACCCCGTGGCTCCTGGCTCGGAGTTACACGCTCTCGAAGACGCTGCGACGACATTTTTTTTCTTCTTTTCTTTCTTATGTTACAAGACCCCAATACTTTCGGCTGCTGAGCATCCTGATTCGTGAAACTTTAAATATAGGGGGCAATCCACGCCCTTTCGACCAGGTTTTGACCTCGGCCCCTGCGATTTGTCTCATAATTTTATCTAGGCTTAGTTAGACCCTTAAAGACCAAAAATTTTTTAATTTTTTTTGTTGCAATTTTCTTTTAAATATATTTTTAAAGTGACATTTCGCAATTTTTTTTTCAATATATTTTTAAAGTGACATATCGAATGCCATAATTTAAAAATCTGAAAAAACTCTGAAAAATACTTTGTTAAATAATAAAATGTATGCAATTATTCGCTCCGCGTGACGGTGTGCTATAATATTTTGGTTGTAACGCGAGCGCTCCTGGTGTCCAAATATCATAGCTTTGGCCGGACGATGATGAAGAGTGCTTTTATAAAACTAATTTCGAACTAAACGAAAAAAGTACGAACTTTCACATTGCTTCCTTATGTTTTGGCCACATATATATCTTAGGAATAAGCATAAATTTTATAAAATCAGATTTCAGCCTAAATCAGTAGTAAACGATATTAAGAACCCTTGCTCTTGTAAATAACTATTCCGAAAAATATACTAAATTTCACAAAAGTCAGAGCTAACACGCTCTTTTTTTATATTAAACAACGCATAAGATAGACATTCATTTATGCAAATTGACGAAACATTTAACAATCAAAGACGTTTCGTACACTCGTGTACCAAACTTCAGCTCGTTAACTAGAAGCATTTTCCAGTTATAAACGAGTTTTTACTGTACAATGACAAATTTGGCACATCTTTCATAACTGTTCCGTCGGCGACAATCACATTAGTGCACGATTACATCAATTTCTTCAATTGGCCCTCAAAAATTTTTATTTATAAAAAAGTGGATCCTCAAAAAATATTCTCATATAATAAAAAATTTTCAAAGTCTTTTTTTTTATGTTTGGAATTGTAGAAATGTATGCCTAAAAAATCAAGCAGAATGAAAATTAAATTGTTTCCAACGGATATAAATATTACTGCAATATTTTATATAAAGATGGCTCTGCAATATTTATTTTGCTTGCTTTTCGCGATTTATATAACGCACCATTTATGGAAAGTTGATTAAAGCGAGATAGCGGAACCTATAAATCTGTAGATTGCATCTCAGTATCAGGAACATCCCAATTTCTCGTTTCGTATTAGTCGCTTGCGATGCTCGTCCGATTGTCCCGTTCTTATCCGGTTTGAAGTTGCCCGTTACGCATATTTTCTCGCTCCCCTTTCCTGCGCCTTCGTATTTTCAAGATAACAGTAAAAAAAGCATGGCTACAGAAACGGAGTAAGAATGAGGGTTGTTGCGCCAGTCTGAATATATTTACATAACATGGGGAACAGGAGAGGAAGAGTAAGTGAGAGAGAAGTCGAAATACTTTGAAAACTTCCAAAGAGCTCGAGGCAGTGGCGGTTCATGAAAAAACGCGGATATGAAAATGTTTCACTCCTCCCCTTCGGTTTCTTTACTACTTTCCTCTCTCGACTTACACCAATATCATACTTTCCTAGACGTATCCCAAACTCTTTATTAAAACCGCGCACGAGTAATTCTCTGTGGTCCATTTTGTGGACGGGGTTAGTTCATGTCGTACAAGTTTTACGACATGTTCTGCTACTCGTGAAACACGTTGGGGCTTGGAAATGAAAAAAATCACACTAAGAGAAAAGCTTTAATTGACACAAAAAAAAATAGGAATAGGGTTGATTTTCTTTTCATTAATTTCAACGAAATATTGCCTCGATTTCAAATAAATAGTGTACTCAAATTTCAAACAGAACATTTCATTGCCCATAAAGAAACGTTTACTTTATTAGCGTATAGTAACGAAACAGTTTCATTGTTTTGGAGAAAAGTTTTTATCGATTCAAACAAACGGTCTTTTCGATTCACTGAAAAGACATACTTAAAGGTAGTGAGTGCTGGGAATTTCATTGTCTAATGTTAAACACCTATAGGGCTGTCTCTCTCGCACCTCACCTAACTTAATGTGTTTTCCGGTTCTCCCAAAGAAACAGCTTCGAGTTTCAAGGAGTCTGTATCTTAGCCCATTCCTTCCGTACTTGAATACGTTCTCTCAAAATTTGAGCTTTATTTGCCGAGTAGTTCGAGAAAAAATACGCTCCAAAATTCTGAGGTTGGTGGGAGAAGTGCCACTACCTCTTAAGTGAAATCAATGAAAAGAACTAAGACGATTTCTTTTATTCGATGTCACAACTTTTTATTGAGTTTGAGATAATTCAATGAAATGATAGTATTGAAACTTGAGAATTTTTTTTTCTGCGAAGATTGTCGTGAATCAATGAAATCTTTTTTACAGTTAGAATCGAGCGAACTTTTTTCAAATTTCATCTTCTTTTTTACTTGACATCGCATCGCTACGCGGACTTTTCATAATGACAGTGCATTCCTAAAACTATTTTGACGGTAAAGGGTGTAGAAACTCTTATTCCATTTTTGGTTCTTGCGTATTTTGCGATAGTACCATGTGGTGAATGGTCACTAAAATGGTTTTTTTTATTCGCATTTCCCCCCGTCTGCAGGCATTACGCCTATTACAGGGTCGGCCCGGGTCAGTAACCAGTCCTCCCTGAGGGCCTGGTCCAGATCACTAACCCCGATGCGGCCGTATCCGACTCTCCCGCTTATATCGCATTTGCCATAGCATTTCTGCTAAAGGCATAGGAAAACATTACGGAAAAACCTTATGCCGATATAGCCGGTTTCGAGTTCGCCTCACGGTACCGGAGCTACGTCACGATTTTCGTCGAGAATGTAAACACAGACTACAGCTGTATACATGTGACCCCCACAGTTACCTGTGTGTGTCTCATGTATACATCTGGAGCTTCATCGCGTCCATGTTTTTATTTTTCGACGAAAATTTTCAACGGCGCCGTTTCAAATCGAACCCGCGACCTACCGATGCTCTGGTTTAGAAGCCAGTACTCTAACCACTAGACCGCACCGGTGACACTGAAATGGTAATTACCATAATTTAACTACTCACGTGTTAAAAATAGAGAACATTACTGACAATTATTAAAAGGTTAAATAAACGCTGAAAAATGAGTAACATAGACGATTTTGACACATGAAATACATGGTATATATGGGGCGTTCCATCCAGATTCAACCTGGATCTGATCTTCGATCTCTCCGATTTGGCTCATAATTTTTTGACGATTGGTGACACACTCAAATGCACCAAATTTTTCTTAACTACGCATATTATTATTATTATTATTATTATTATTATTATTATTATTATTGAAGTGAGGTCGAGGATCAGACCAAGATCAAATCATGATGGAATGCCCCATATACAGTATTTTATAGGTAAATTCTATCTGCGATATATATAGCATGAATGTAAAATTGCTATAATACCTGGTATGCACTAATTTTTTAACTTGAATCAATTTTCGTATGGTGAAGATAATAAAATAGCAACATTTTATATTTTCTGTACTACATACCCAACAAATTATACACCTCTTTTCGTAGGAATTGAGAAATTGCAAACACTTCCATGTTTTTGCGACTAGATAAACTTAATGTATTCAAATCTGAAAAATAACACATAAATTTATATTAACAATATGTCAATATGAAAAATAGTAAAATTGAATTTCATTTGCAAATTAACATAAAGAGATGTATCTCCAAATATGCAATTTTTTAGGTGAGTTAAGACGAAATATCTCAGAAAATTTCAAAACTGAGATCACTTTCACTGACCAATTTGAGCGTCATGTGTGACATGGTTGGCGGGAACTGTCGAGACAATCTTAAGGTGAATCGAAAATTTTACGTTCCGACTTATTTGAGCGCTTAAAATCACCTTGAACTATTCCAAGATTTTTCGTCTCAACGTGTATCAAAAATGGCACTTTTTGAGATATGTCAATTTGATATTATTATTTTTGCGCGAGTTACCACAAAATAATAATAAAATATTCACAGTGAGACAAAATGTCAGGACGTCTCAGTCTAGACAAACGCTCTTCTCCTTAACGCAATAATATTACACTACACACCTGACGGAATTTGTACTCGCTGGCGAATTGTCGTAGAAAATTCGCGGTGAGACTGCGAGAAGGAAAGGGTGAACGCCGAAGCACCTTTATTTCATTAGTGCCTGCTGTTACGGTCGCCAGAGGTACGCGTTACATTTTTATAATTAGTTTTTCCGACGTCTGGAGGTCTGGGATTGCAGAGATGATGTTGACGGGACAAGAGGGATGAAAAAAAAATTCGCGGAATGGGTAAACGAGAATGCAGGAAGAAGAATAGTAGAAAACTAATGTGAATAAGAGAAAAGGGTGGAGTTACAAAGAGAAGGTAGAAGAAAAAGCTTTTGGCATTTACTACAGGTTGTCTCACCTAAGATAGATGAAGACGTAAAATTCATTTCCGTAACTAATTTTTTAATAATATCATGGGTAAAAAGTTATTGAACATAATATAAAAGGAAAAAAAAAGTTCACATTGCAAAATTAATGCAGATTATTTACACTCAACTCATGCGAAATTTTCGTGTTCTCGATAATTCATCGGGTTCGTTACATATTTAAATTTAATTTAATATTCAATTGCCAATAAAAAATGTAAATAATTTTTTAAGTAATTGTAATATGATAAAACATTGCTTTCAATTTTATTTGTTATTTCCCTGTTTGTCCAAATTAAAGCTCACTGCTCTGTAGAAATTAATTTTTAATAATTATTATTAACGACCTCTCATAATAAATGATAGCGCGTGTTTACGTTGACTGAAGCACTCTGTACATATTCGTCGGGGACGAAAGAGAAGCAGGAAGGAATTACGTACTCCAGCTTCACACCGACTACGTGACATGCAATCCTAATTGCCATTCGCGCCCGTCACGCGTGACTATTTTTTAATTGCCGGGGATTAAGGGAACGCGAAATCTCGCCCTCGCGACTCTCGTTCTCCCTTGGCCTTGTTTCCCCTGCTGCTGCCGCTCGTTTCCCTTATTAACGCCACCTCGTCATCTGTTTGATGTCCGACGTGAGGCAGATTCGTTAATTAATCGGACCTAGAGAGAGCCCAGATTTCCGTGCTCCGGGGAAAACAGAATTTTCCATAACGACACTGTATGTCTACGTGCGAAAGTTGCTTTGAGGTGGATGGATAAACCATAAGACAGATAAGACCCGCTTACAAGACCCGCTGAGAACAGTGCTCAGAAAACACAGTTTTTACGTCATAACCGGTCTGAATAATACACTTTGGGAAAAGTGTAGCTAAGAGGGTGGTTTAGAGGATTTGCTCGTGAATAACGGGAAAGTTTGAGTACAGATGCCGTATCCCATACTTTTTATTTATGTAAAGTGGTTCGGATTTTACGCGGTTTTGAGTTTTAAAAAAATCAATCTTTCCGCTCTATTTTCCATAACAGTTAGCCGATTTAGCTCAATAAGTTCTGTATAACTTAATATATGTTCAATGTTGTAGGGTATTTAATTTGTACAAAATCGGATGAGTGGATCGGATTTTACATGATTTTTAATTTTTCTAAAATTTAATCTTCCCGCTCTATTTTCCATAATAGATTGCCAATTTAACTAAACAGTTCTTTATTAATAAAGATACATTCAGTATTCAATTAGTACTAAATCGGTGAAGCGTTTCAGACTTTACGTAATTTTCAATTTAAAAACATCTCTTTTTTCATTCTAGCTTTCGTGAACCAAACAATTCTGCAAGCAAACTAAAAAATTCTACCTATTCAAAATTTTATGCAATTCGCTTGGAACAATGTTTTGTAGCATAACGTCGTTTGTTGTTTTGTTTTATTGAAGTAATGCGAAAATAATCTGCAAGGTTCTACTTCTCAACCTTTACAATATATTTCTTTTTACAATACTATACAGCAATTTAATAGATACCAAAAGTGGAATCGATCTTTTACCAAACTATTTTAATATTCACGAACCCCACTTATGAACCATCTTCTCAGTCAGATTTTACCCCTACTCTATTTATTACAGGGAAACGCTTAGGACACTAAGCGCGGAAACTCGGATCATCACTTGCAGATCTAACGCCTCTCATGAATAGCTTTGCACCCTTCGTGGGTGTGCGATAAGCCGAATAGTGTGTGCATTATATGCGATAATAAACGCGATCAATATAGTAGCGATAGGGCTCATCAGAGAGTCTCACAGATGGACAGAATATATGCGGTACTATAGCGTAACGCGTTCACCGATTCTGTGGTACTGGAATCTGTAGTGTGTACGTACTTGACAAATCAATGAGCACGATTAGGACAATCGATTCGGTGAATTCAAGCGTAAACAGAGTGGATAGAGGTAGATGCGACCAAGTTCTATCTACTACACTGTACATGCTCTCAGTGGTATTGGAAAGCTGGAAACTGCCTTCAACCCTGACTATAACCTGCCAATTCCAGAAATCCATGCGAACCCAACCCATAACAAAACTTTGCGTAGCTAACAGGGTCTCATATTAAGGGCAGTCCAATGGTGATCAATAAGCTGGTTATGGTGAAATTTGAACATCACTGTAAACATTCATCACGCTTTCAATTAAACAGTCGCGTAACGAAAAATAAACGGAACCCAGGAAATTTAATCAATCAAATTTCCGAAGACTTGGTACGCCTACAAGTTGCAATCGGATCTAACGCTCGTTAATATTTTATGAGTATAATGTTTGATTAGATGGTTGGAAAATCCAACTCGTCACAAGAATTGGTTCTGCTGAAAGTGTCTTGTTTCAGTAGTAGTTCAATAGTTCAACTTATGACTACACTTGGCTGTGTCCACAATAGGCATTCATTCATTATTCATCATCCGAATACCTAATTAGGTAACAACATCTCCATGATCAATGAAGAAAAACGTTATCTTACAGGCTGAAATAGATTGTAATCATTCTCACAAAGCCCTGTAATTTTCTTCAATAATCGATGTAGACTAGAAGCAGGTCTTCATAAGCTGGATCCCATGTATGCACATTGGGATTCAAAGACCAACATGAGAGCTACTGCGCCGCTGTGTAACAGCTACAGCAAATGTTTGTACTATGAGAGGATAGATTCTCTGTGGTGGAATAGTTGGATCCGGTCTCACTCCCAATCCTTAAAAGTCAATAAAATCCAACTCATCACAAAATGTGGCTCTGCTAACTAAGTCTTATATCAGTAGTTCAGGTTATGAGTTAGCTGTGTCTACAATGAACATTCTTTACTCATCATCCGAACTCCTAATCAGGTAAAAGCATCTCTATGATCGATGGAGAAACATGTTATCATGGTATTACAGGTTAAAATAGATTGAAATTATTCTTACAAGACCCGCTAATTTTCCCCAATGTAGACTGAAAGCAGGTCTTTGAGTTAGATCCCATACATGCACATCGGAATCCGAAGCCCAACATGAGAGCTACTGCGCCGCCGTGTAACAGCTACAGCAAACGTTTGTACTATGACAGGGTAGATTCTCTGTGGCGGAATTGGTGGATCCGTCATCAACTACGTCGACGATGACGACTCCGGAACGTCGTCTCCGCCGGATCCCAGTTATGTCTGTCCCTGTATATGCGTCTCTCAGTGCAGAGACACGATGTCGAGTCTCTAGAGTCGTGGCTAATGAGCCGCTCGACGCTTTGACGCTCCTCGCGCTGTCCGCACTACTTCATGCATGTCAACCACCGTGCGTATGTGTTACGTGTGTTGATGTACATGCAGATCGTAGGATCGCACATGTCTGTGGTAGTTCACCTTTCACATACATTCTTGATGGTGGTACTCAGAGATGGCAATAATTAATATCGGTGTATATGCCAAGCGTTGAAGAAAGAGGGTTGACTCCTTTACTGGCTTTGAAGCCAGCTGCTGTGTAATGTGACGAAGACTACGACGATCAAGACGACGAGGTGGCCGGCTTCTGAGTGACGTTAATGCGCCACCGAATCTGCGTGTGACTTCCTCTTTCTCACTTTCACGATCTTTGCCATGCAACGCGATGAGATATCCTCTATACACGCTTCCTCCGTCACTCAGCCACGGTCATTGCATCCTCTTCTAAAGCCACGTCCTTTCAACGCGTAGTAGAGTTGCATATTACGTTGAAGCTGCAGTGAATCAAGAGCATCTTCGCTTTTTCACTTCTCCTCTTTGGCTTCGGTTTATCCTTATTATGCGCCTGCAGACACGAATATAAGACACGACGACAGACCAAAGAATATTTGATTTACGGTCGCTCTTTCGGAAGCTGGAATTTCCGCTTTGGTCCCTGCAGTGGATGCATCGTTTATGTTCGTAATCCGATTATCGAGCTGTCGGTAGTTTTTAGAGACTTGGGATCGATGGTTTTTTATAATGTAGGACGTTCCGAAGGTATCTGAATGTTTGGTACAAGATATTCTTTTGAGGATGCAGTGATAGAGAATTTTGTGTCTGTGTGATTGATGTAGAACATTTATTATCGTATATCAGAGTTAGCAAGGATGAGATCCAGAATCTAATTATTCAGTGATCTGTTTCTTAAGACATTGGTTAATTTCCTGAACCTCATTAAATGAATCAACGGTGACCAATCCCGAAGCCTCAATTTCTATGATAATTAATAACCTGTGATCACTAAATCGATTTATTATCTTACGGTGTTCCTTTTTTCTTGTCAACCGAGTGAGTGGATGTCCCAACGACTTGATTATCTGGCAAATATAAACAATTCATCCCCATCCGCACCAAGATTTTCTTTGAACCGTCTCAAACACATCAACCGACAAATCCGGTGTCGATCAATCAGAATGTTAAAGAATATATATAATAACCAATAGATAACTAGGGTAAGCCGACCAGTGAATCGACAGTTAAGCTAACATAAACACCCAGTGAATAGACGCTTTTTATGCACGTGCTCCTATGGATAGTGTCCATTCACTGGTCCATCCACTGGCTTGTCCACCCTAATGATCAGCGGGAATAAGTGAGCGAAATAAAGAACTACTTATTAGCATGAATAAAATGAGCTCAATTGATTTTTTCAGAACGACTAACAAATGGCCTACGGTATGTCAATAGGTCACCAACTATCAAAAGTCACACTATAATTTACACTACTTCCTCAAGTAAATGACTAAAAAATAGATTCTCTTCAGCATAATTTGTAATGATTTCAACTTTGCAAGATGCAAGATGTTATAGCTCACTTTCTCTGTTCGTAAAGTCATCACTGATCGATAATTCGCCTTCAAATAGTTCTCGATTAATTTCTCTACAATTCTATAATTTTATTTTTACAACCGTCTCATCGTGTCAAGGTAAATATCCGTAACCTTGTCGCGGCTGTCTACGCGATCACGAAGTTCGATTTGAAACGAAGTTTCTTTCCATTTGCGGCAGCGATGCGCGGCAAAAGTCCGGGGCGTGAGTTACGATCGTCTGGGAGGCGCTGAGAAGTCGTCGAGTTCGCGCGATTCTCCGCATCAGAGACGAACATTTCCCGTTGCTTGGGTTTTACATGAAAGAACAGCAGCAGCGTGTGAGGTCCCGCGCTATGAATAAGACGAAGAAGCGGACGCGTGCTGGACCGTCGCGCACACATAACTCGTTCCATTATTCGCTTTGCGGCAATGTTGAGGATACGCGTCGGTGTCAGCAGACTCGCCGCAAGACGCCCTTGAGGGAATTGTCCTGTTGTTGCAGTTTTCGTGTCCGACATAGACACACACACTCCAGATACCGAAAAAGCTTTTTACTTACTCACAACATACAAAATATACTGTTAAAAATGCAAGTCAATTTAATATACAAAAGGATATGTGCTTTATGAATCGGTTATATGGATTCCATATTAATATACTTGTATTGTAAATTTAATAATAGTATACGATTTTCACGAAACTGGTATTCAAAAGTTACTGTGCGTGTGTGTGGATTAAACTATTAATGTATCAGTGAACGAAACTTAATATTCGACTCAGGACATTTCATAATTAAGTTAGAATATAACGCACATTTGGATAGAAAATATCGGATTTTAGTTCATGGAATTTCCTGACCATCATTTTTTATAAATGCACCAGTGCCTCTGAAAATTTTTAATAAAAGCGATTTCCTAAAGTATATCAAATTCAGATAACCGCGTATATTAATTGGAAAATAATATACGCCGAGTGGTAAATTCACTGGCAGGTATAGGAAATAAATAAATCGACCCCTTTCTATTTGCATCATGGAACCCGGCTCAGCTCCGCTAGATGGCGAACAACCCGAAACGTCTCTCGCTAGCTATTCTTCCATGCATAAGTACGGACGATGGTAAGTCATTGGGCGCCCATGAATTGACGTGGGGTTTCAGTACTGTTGTTCATGAGTGGGCCATTATTAACTCAATAAAAATAAAACCATCTATATCGGTTAGGCTTACCGAAGTTTCCTTGTCTCCTCGTAAAAATGCGATACAATACTGCGAAGTATAAGTTGATATAAAAGAAATACTTAAATTTAAATTCACAGAAATTGAACAAGAGGTTATACTAGTTCTTTACATATAAATCCATCCAGGGACATAGTTTAAGATTATATATACAAATGTAAGATGCGGTTGTTGTCATCCAGTTTGATATTTAACAAAACCATCGTTTATTTTTTTAACAATGTAGATTTGAAGAAAAGCATTAGCTTATTTCTGTCTGTTTATTTGTCTGGCTGTGTGCCGGCCGAAATTACAATCACTTTTCAAAAGTCTGTGGATTGCAACGACATTTACTGTATGATTTCTATATTCAAATAGTGGTTTGGCATTTACATTTTTACCAAAATCTTCATTCTTTTCGATACCTTACCTGAAATATGCAAAAAAAAATTTAAACACCTTATTTCTGGATCACAGTCTGATTGCAACATACAGAAATATTGCCAGAAAATTGTTACGAAAAATAATTAATTTAAAACTGAGGAAAATATATTATTCTATCATTATAATTCCAGATTTCTAAAATTATGCGTTACAAAAAGTTTTGTCCAACTGAACCATAAATAGTGGTGCACGTCAACTGAAAAATAATAATTATCCCCGATCTTGACAGTTTTGAAGGCATAACTGTACAAAAAAAAATTGAATTGCCACTCAATTAAGAAAGTAGAAAGTATTTATATTACGATTCAAATTTTACGTTATGAACACTCATACGTTATGGACACATACGAATGCCGGTATACTATTTTATACGAATCTCAAATGATTCTGTCCTGATAAATAAAATAAATGTTTTGCAAAACAATTTTTCCCACAATTCATTGGCGTCATTTTAATAAGATAAAAAGAAAATACGATTTCAATCCACCATAAAGGATTTATGAAGATTTGATCCTGTACTAATAAGTGAATATAAACTTAAAGACTGAATCAATTATCGTTGTTACCGAGTATGAAGTATGAACGTTCTGTAGTAGTGATATAATTGAGTGCACTTCAACCATAATATCAATATACTCCAACTATGATTAAGTGTAACATAAAAACTCTTCATCCGGTCCATTTTACACTGTTCCAGCAGTTCATTCATTTATTTTTGCGCGGCTTGGAAATTATTTTCCCAGCATGTTGATAGTGTCATAGAGTTTCAGAGGAATCCAATTCAAGAGCTTTTCGAAAATGTTGCCATCCTGTAAATATTTTCACTTGAAATTGGAATTCACAAAAGATTAACTCGAACGTTTACCGAAAATAACGTTGAAGAGTCGGCGTTTTTGGTATTCCGTTGCGGTCGAACGATCCTGAAAAGCTACTTTTGACTCGGCATTCCAGTAAAAGCGAAGAATTCGCTTACCCTACTAGTCCTCCAATTTTATCCCTGATAAGAGTATTGGAATGGGTGGAAGGAAGAACGACGTCAACGAGTGAGAGACTAGCGGCTCTCCCTATCGAACAGTGAAAGCTTGTGCGAGAAAAGGTATTGAAAGCCTGAGATAGCCGAACGTCTTCGATGTGTCGACGATTTGGGGGACACTGTCATCCTTTTGTCGTTGTTTAGAGGTGCTTCTGGAGGCTCACGGAACGCTTCCTGCCAGCCTGTCTGGTCATATGCCCTAGCGTTCTCCTCGGACGCGCCCGCTGTCCTCCTCCAATATATCTTTCTATCACTCTGCCTCTTATTCACTCCTCTATCTCATGGTCCCTCGCGCCTGGAGCACTCAGACAGTCCAAGGGTGCTTCGGGTTCGTCCTGTAGTTTTTTCCTTCTTTCAACTCTCCTGGTGATCTCTTCGGGTGTCCCTTTTTCGCCAGAGGCATGGTGGAAGCCCCTCCCACGTATTTCCCGTCTCGTGGCCAGCTTTTGGCCCTCCCACTGACCCAACATACATCGGGACAGTGGTATAGCCCCTCTTCCGCTCCAATTACAAGTGGGAATGCTCATTTGGGTCTCCACGGGGACTCGTTTGTGTCCCCCCTCGTCTCCAGACTCTCGTAATGGTCAACGAGCACTCCAAACTATTATCGACTGTGCAGACAGGGACCAAAAAGCCTTTTCGTCTCTCGCTGCAGACTCCAGACCGAATATGAAAAAGAGAAGAAGAATCGGGGTGATGGGAAAGGCGAACCGACTTGAATTCTTGATCTAACTCCATCGTCGACTAATCTCCTAAAATGCACTTCACGCTCGGCACTTCTTGTCTCTCGACTAAACTCCTTGGCGCTCAGGACATGGACGAGTGGGAAAGACGTGTTCCTAATTTGTTCTTTTCTCCTCGTCGCTCTCGGTGGAACCGGGAATTTATAGCTTCTGTACGGATATCAACATGGACAACGCGGTGGCCCAGATCGACAACAGGAAGAGACAAATTGGTGATGAGCTGGGTGCTGGCATGACGACTCTACTCCCCTTGTCTCCTCACTGTCTCTTGAAGCCTTTTATTTTTTTTCTTTGTTCGTGTTCGTGTCTTTCGTATCTTCATCATCACTGCCATGGATCAATGGAGCGCCATCTGTACCGCGCTTGGAAAATACCAGGAAATAACTTGATTTGTTGATTAGATTGAAAAAACTGCACTGTCAAAAATATGTAAGGCAACATTACTACACAGTGCAGAAAGCTGTTTTACAGAATCGGCTATGAATAATTACTAAACGAGTATAATGCTAAATTAATGTACAGTTCTGCTAAATTGGTTAAGAAAAGACAATTAATTGATGTACAGTCTGCTACATTCGTTACGGAAGGCGTATCAATTAATTTACCGTATACTAAATATGCGATACGTGTAGTGTGATTGATATAAGTCAACTTCAATTTTGCAACCCCCTTGTCCAGAGTTAAAAATATTAAGGGTAAAATTACTACACTTGGGCAGGAAATCCTCTGGCAGAAAGGGGCTTACTACACGTGTATAACTTAAAATTGATGTACTATGCTGGTAAATTCGTTACAGAAAGAATATTAGTCGATGCACAGTACATTTGAAATCGAAGTACAGTCTCCTTAGTTCGTTAATAAATTCGTGCTTTTCATGTAAGTTAATCTTAATATTACTAAACGCATATCAACTTCCAATTTTCATTCATATTTCAAATTGAAGTATCCTACAGGGGTTTAGTGGAAATACAGTACATTGAATACTGTACAGCTTATGAATTTTTCAAATATTTTTTACGGTGTGACGTTTCATTTTGACATGACGTTTCAAGTTGGATCAATTGATAGCCCTATCAAAAATTTCTATCGGGCATTCATCACTATATTTCATTATGGTATCCGAAAAGATTGTCACATGCACTCAGACCACTTTATACAGTAATGCCTCAGGCTACAACGTTTTTCCGTTTTTCGAAAACAGCTTCAACGGGAGTTATCCGAAAAAAAAGACCAAACAGCGCGACGGCTGTTCAGAAAAAAAGTGAGTTTGGACAAAATGGCCTCAAAAAGCGTTGCGGTTCTTCTTTGTTAAAAATCTTAGAAGAATTTTAGGAGAATATAAAATCCTAATACTGACCTTCTAAAGATGTTTTTACTCGATATTTCTGTATTCTTTTGTTCACTTCGTTTACCTTCCAAATTGGTCAATAATGGTGGGAAGACCACAAAAAGTAGAATATACTCGTATTAATAAATTCCTGAATAGTGGTTAAAAAACAAAATGTAGTCTCTAATTCAATGGAATCTTCCTCTTTAAGTTCAAAAAAATGTGTTTTTACACTGAGAAAAAAAATCGTTAAAATCAACAAAACGTGCGTTTGCCGGCAGCGAAAAGCATATTTTGTCGATTGGACAAAATATTTGGCAATGTTGATCGACACATCTATTAATAGTATCACTAGCCGCTTCGATCAATTGAATATTACTTTCGATCAAACAAATATTTATTTCGCCGCCCGCAAGCGTACGTTTTGTTGGTTCTAACGTTTTTTTCTCAGTGTAAGAAATTTCTTTTTCTTTTCACGAACTTCACACAGTAGAACTTGTTACCCACCACATCCCAACATTTGGAAACCTGTTTTTCCCTAAAGTACTCGGCAGATAATGCTCGAATTTCGAATGAACTTGCGGAAGTACCGCAAAAATAGACTAAGCTTCTGAGTCCTCGAAACGCGAAACCGGTTCGTTCGGGAGAACCGGAAAAAAAGTGAGGTTAGGCGTGTCAGTCGAATATATCTTTTCTTTGAATCAAAGAGAACGTTTCTTTGAATCGATGAAAACGTTTCTTTGAAACGATACATAATGTTTCTTAATTATATGCTTACTTGGTATATGCTTTTCTTGGTTCGTCTAGGCTCTTAAACTTAATATTTGTTCCTTTTTCTGTTTTAGGTAAGTACCTTGGACACCTTCTACATTGAGTTTGACTACTTCAGAATGCATTACACTAGATATATCAACTACAGAAAAAATGTAACGTGAGTACGAACCCTTTTTAAAGGAACCAAGTCACCCAAAAAAATCATAAGAGAAAAACTGCTTCAAATGATTGAGCAAGGAGTGAAAAATAATGAATTACTTACCAAACCAAAAACTTATAGTCCGTACCCTAATATTGATGATCGTGAAAGGAAATCTTCGTAAAATTTTTTTTACAGGTGACTTTTTTTCTACTATATATGTTTAAGGAACCCAGTCTATGGCATAACATCGAGTCTCATACCAGGCGACACCGTGTAGATTTTTGTAAGCGATGGCATGAAAATTTTTCATGTTCTTCATTTACAAAAATTCGTTATAAATCCGGTGGGACTGTGGACTCCTAACGCTACCACTCAGAAAAATTCAGATGGTGTCTGTATACAAGGCTTGATATTATGGCATGAACCGAGATTTTCGATTGGGTATAGTAGGAGCAAAAAATTACTGGTCATTTTACTTAGCCATTTTACTGTCAAATAATAATAATCAATATCATTTTTTTTTCAAAAACCAGGCTCAGTTATATGACGGAAAGTTGGGACGTGTCTTTGACCGATCTTATACGAAATTTCACTGAATTCAATGGCAGTTCTTATTGTGAAACTGTTTTTTGGAAAAGTAAAAAACATCGGTTAACGCAAAATTGAATATCTCGGAAACGATGCGGTCTAAAATGTTTTATGATATACGTCATTAAAGTTAATAAAGTTAGCATGATACTTGTTTTTTAGCGCCAACTCTAATGAAAAGCTGCAAAGTTGAACTTTGCAAATTGCTTCCTCATGATTTTTAGTTTTTCTTACAAAGCTCCCTCTATAAGGTACTATGTTAATCAATTTTGGTTCCCTCATAGAGGAAGCTTTGTAAGAAAAAAAAAAAAAAAATAAGGAAACAATTTGCAAAGTTTAACTTTCCAGCTTTATTTATTATCAAAGCTAAATTTCTAAAAAAATTAAAACACACATCATATTATGTCGAAACTGCGTATCTATTATTGCTAAATAGTACCGATTTTATGTCTAAAGTTTGACTTCGTTATCTTATGTTTTTTAAGGTTACTACAATAACATCATTTTTGCAAGACTTCAAATTCTGAAAAATTTGAATCATGTTGCATATTACGACGAAACTATATACTACTCATCACTAGATAGTAACGATTTCATGTATGAAATTTGAGATGGTTGTCTCATGTTTAACTTGAATCGGGGCAAAAAAGTAAGTTCTTTCGAAAATTTCGAAACTCTATGAAATCCGAATCGTTTTTCTAATTTGAGTAAAATCCAACACCAAACAACATTAAGCGTACCTGCATTTATAAAGAATCATTCAAAGAAATATCTTTAATTTTACGAAAGCTAGAGGGTGCTCGTCCTTTTTTTGGAAAATTTAAAAGAGCCATAAAATAAAAATTTCTCCATGCATTACATTAAAAAAAGACGAACTGCTGCTTTACTTGTGATTTAAATATGAGGTAAATCGCTTGAACGGTTCTTGGGTTACAGGTAATTAAAATTCTAAAGTCCTGTAAACAAACACATACACACATACAGCCAATTTTTCTGCATTACGTTTCTCGATATTTTAGACAATTCTAAGTGTTGTGACATAAAAATCTCAAAAGTAAATGTTCTCATAAAAACAAAGCTCCATCTACGAGGAAGGAAAATTCGTGGCAAATGCTCACAAAATAAATATTCCTTTACATCCAATAAAAATTTTTTTTTACAATTCAATTGCACTACTTAATAAAAATCAAACAAATATTTCGTTAAAACCAATTTAAAAAAAAATGATCCACCCATTTCATTCGTGTCACTGAAATCTTTTCTCTCGGTGTACTTTCCATCGTTGTTTCTATGTCAAATATAACCTCAGTTTGTTAATTTCTATAAACGTCTCCGACGAATCAACAGTGTGCTAAATAAGTAGAAATTGCAACCCGCAGAGAAAGTACTATATTTATATGCTTAAGAGAGTGTTCTCATTGTCGGTGCGTGAGCGTTGAGGTTATACTTTGCTTAAGTGTGCGTGAGCGTACCCCGATTGAGACGTTCACTCGACCCGCAACTCTCTTTTGCTTCGAATGACGAATATACATATTACATTGGATAATTTGGACGTGCGTGTGCGACGTGCGTTCGCGTGCGTTCGTCCAATATACTTATATACTACATACATCGGTATCGTCTGAAAACGAGTAGTCTTACCGCACGCGCACTTTAATACACTTCTACTCTGCTTTCTTTAGTCCGTTCGCTTTGGGGCTACCTTCTTGTGTGCCTTTGCTATCGCTCGTATGTCACGCCAACTTCTTTTCTATCTCCGACGTCCTTATAAACTATTTATTATTCGTTGTTCTTTCAACGGCCTCTCGTGATTCACGGCCAGTAGTCGAGTTGATTTCACTCGTTCGACTTTTCGAGGTTTTATCGGCAACTCGCTGCCTTTGAACGACCGGTCGATTCCTTAACGCACTTGCGCATTATACATGCGCACGAAAAAAAAACCAAGCTCATGACCTGACAATTTCTGTTTCGTATTACGGAAATTTTAAGAAGCAAAAGAGTAGAGCCGATAAATAAAAGTGATTCAGCAAATGAAGTACTCTTATTTAGTTTTACTTATTGACAATTATTGAGCAGACATCAATGGTCAGGTTGATGAAGTTAATCTCGCAGCGAGATTTAAAAAAAATTTTAAACAAGAGACTCAAATAGCTTACATATAAATATAGTAAATAGCAAATGATAGTTGAAGCAACTACACGTATGGTCGAGAAAATGATATATTTCGTTCATTGAATTTCGTTTCGTAGTTTCGTATTTCATTGAATATAACTGATCATATGTATGTAATGTATATATTTGGATCAATAGAATTATTTGAGTAAACCTCTATATACTTAAATGTTAAAAGTAGCAGCGGAAAAATATTTTCTTAAGTGCATTAAATAACATAATTGGGAATGACGACTAAAGTTTAAATGTATTTATGTAAATAAAAACAGTAAAATAAATATACTAAATACAGTGTGCTGTATTTGTATTCGCACTGTATGTACGAAAAAATTCTTTCACTTAGTCGCCCAAAAATGAATCAAGTATATATTTCATTTGAAAATTCTTTTAACTAAAGTTTTGATCCAACGATAATTTTAGTTGGTACGGTTGATGATGCAATACGATATGACATTAATAAGTTTTTTATCCTACGTTTTTCATAGGAAAGTTTCATTGAGACAACGCAATATTAGGTCAAAAATATCAAATATTCCGTTGGTTTAATTAAATTTTGTTTCCATTGAACGAAATAATTGATAAAATGTATAAATGATTTAAGTAAATGGTTTGTTCTGGAAATTTTCGTTGATTCACATAATTATTTTTCTTAGTTTGGTATAAACGAGAATGAAACGGAGAGAAAGAGATTCTACTCCATAAGTACAAGAATAGACATCAATCA
Source organism: Tromatobia lineatoria (assembly GCA_949699805.1). Taxonomy (NCBI): domain Eukaryota; kingdom Metazoa; phylum Arthropoda; class Insecta; order Hymenoptera; family Ichneumonidae; genus Tromatobia; species Tromatobia lineatoria. The sequence goes on along the minus strand of OX453035.1, from coordinate 7,552,561 downwards.
ATTTACGGAAAAAAAACTCAGCTTACCCTAAGAATCCCTGCAAAATATTACTCGTAGATTTTTAGAAATTAAAATCATAATTTTAGTTCGATATTGATAAGATACTGCTTGAATTATTTCTCTATGGATACGACACCAATTTACCGATTAAGATTTAATGTGATATTGATTGCTTAGAAAGAAACGTGATTTGGTTACAGAAGAAAAGCAAAGTAACGAACTTGACTACATTTTTTTGTCATTGGGGAGTAAAAGGTAAAGATTGTAATGGGAAATAGTTAGAAACATCTCAATCATACAGCCCAAGAACTTAAAAGCTTTGTACTTCGAAGGTTTTTTAAAAAATAATAATAAAAGAACTTCTTGAATACCTAGGAAAAGCCAAAACCGTCAGCCTTGGAAAGCTTAGGCAGCTTTTTATAAATTAAAAAAAAAACAAAGCTTGTTTTGCAATACATCGGGAAAATCTGAATCGTGCAAGACTTGGAAAACGTTGAACTTAGAAAGCTTTTTATTGAAAAAAAAATTTACTTGAATACCCAGGAAAAATCTCAATCGTACGACCCAAAGACTTAGAAGGCTCCGAAGATATCTCGATTTTTTCGTTTATATGTCGCGGGATAGAAGCGCTGCAGGTGCATCAGCAGCTTTGCTGCAAATTCGAAAACCGTGACGCCCTCGTTTCTTCCGATCGACGAACTCATGCTAAAGGCGAGCTGGAGTATATGGAAGTTCCCCTCTATTTCCTTCTTTATATGAACTAGTCTCAGTCGATGCGGGAGGAGAGATGCTGCAGTGCACTACAGAGAAATTCGTGGCGCAAGGAAAAAGCACTCGCGTATATGCACTGCAGCTGTATGTATAAAGACGAATAGAGATAAAAAATATAGGGAAACAGAGAAGCAGAAAGCGATTACTTTTCCCATGCGGCAAACACTACACCTTCGCTCTCTTGGCTCGCAGGATGTCGCTCGGAAATATTAAAAGTGCACTCGTCGTCGTTTCGTCGTGCCGATTCGGTAGGCGATGCACTCCACTGTATACGCGTGCCTCTGACGGTCTCGCACGGATTTCCAGACCAAGGAACTGTGGCCAAAGAAACGAATTTTTTACCCTCGACAATCCCTCGCTTCATGCTCTTGTACCAGCTGTGGTGGCATCGGGACGTTGTCTCTTTCATAAAAAATTTAAAAAAAGTATTGCCAGCTAGCCACCACTTTCTCTTCCCGTGTTTCTCCACGGGAATTTGTTGTATTATCATTTAGATTCAATCCAGTTCAGTACCGAGAAAAAATAATGAGTAAGGAATGCTGTGGCCGCAATGGATGATTTTGAGAGAAAGGTATTGGCTATTGACGACCAAATTAATTATGAAGAATGTGTTCTTCTTTTTTTATACGTTTCGGCCCATGTACCCTTTTCAGTATTCTTTACGATAAAATTTTTACGAAAGGTAGAGCGATCACGACTTTTTTGTTGTCGGCCATAGCATTGCGCACATTTTCATTTTTCAGAAATGTCTGTACGATAAAAGTGTCCCAAGATTTTATCGCATTGAAATTTGTTAAAGTTTTTACAATAACAAGACCCGATAAAAAAAAAACCTGTTGTATTTCGGTGAAATTGCGGTAAAAAATGTAAATATCCAAATAACGTTGACCGCGACCCGATGCAACATCCGCAAACGGAACGACCCTCCCCGAACAATGTAACAGTTTAAGTCCAGCTCTTCTCAAGGGGCTTTAAACTCTTTACCGTCTCCCCTGCAACAAACAACTCCGGAAACTTTTCACGCTGCACGCGTGCCCCCTAACGGCTACCGAAATCTTTTTTTTTCTCTCTCACTACACTGTTCACACTGCTGTCCCTTTATAGCGTAGATGTATAAATGATCTCGAGTACAAAGACGGCTGTGCTGCCTTAGCGCACAATCGAGCAGCGACGATTGAGGCGTTTCGGGTGTGGACCCTATACGGTGCTCCTAACACTTGTGTACCAATAAAACACGCATGCGGAAATTTCTCACGGTTCGTTGTATTAAAGTGTCGTGGATTTCGAGGCCTGCACAGCTCGACAACAGACATCGAAAGAGAGAGGGAGAGAGAGAGAGAGAGAGAGAGAGAGAGAGAGAAAGCAAAGGTGAAAGAATGAAGATTGGGAAGTAAAAGCGAGGCTCATATGTGAGTTAAAGTTTGAAGAGCGAAAATCCGGCACATGTAACATCTCGACCCCAACACGTCACGAAACCAATGGGAAAACTCTTTTGTTGTGAACTCGAGGATGGGGGGCGCCCCCTGTCCGCCCCTCTGGATGTCATTCGTTGGATTCTTTTTCTCTTCCACGTTGGAAGATTTCGGATACGTTCCTTTATTCCATGTGTATCTTCTCGAACAGATTCTCTTCTTTTCATTGGACTTATTGTGTTTCACCCTCTCCCAAGACAAAACATTCTTGTTATTGTCGGCGGTTGACTCCAACTCACGAAACTCTCCACGTCAAGTTTTGGTAATTTTCTTTGGAATACCTCAATTTGTGTCGAATATGCAATGTATTCTTAACATAAATTCACGTTTCTTGTCCATTTCTATCATATTGACGGTGTTTTTGTAAAAATGCCATTACTTAAGATGAGTGTCACCAATCATCAGCATCAAGGCGATGTCGATTTGAGTCCCCGTACTAAAAAAAATGTAAGACATTGAGTATTTTATAAAATATGATTTTGGACTATAAAATTTCTTTCACATCTCTTCATGATTACTCATGTAAAAGCACTCGTCTCGGATTTGTACACTCGCAATGTTTGATTTTGAAATTAAAACCTTTCTCTACAGGAAGCGCAAAACTTACGCTCAATTTTTCTCTTTTTTTTCTTTAAATAACTTTTTTGTTGGCAGCACGGTACTTGAAATATTAAAAAAGGTCGATTATTTTATTTCGTTATAAAAGTTAAATTCAAGAGTAGTTTGGTGAAGTTCACAAATGTTTAACGCGTGAATAATTAATTCTGGACAAGTCAATACATATAAGATTAACATGATCTCACCTTTCATTTCGACTTTCAAGATAAACTACAGAACTTCATCTAATCAGAAAAAATGCATGAAAAGAACACCTGTTGCGAAGATCGATGTTCTATCGCTTAGCATGAACGAAGGTGCAATCAGGTCGCTATATTACACGAGTTTGTTCCGGAGTCTATTCCCGTCATAGTGAAGTCATGGTGCACCGCAAGAACGAGAGTTTAGTCAGTGGAGTAACGTTTCAGAGCAGCATCAGCAGCAGCACCATCAGCAGCAGCAGCGGCAGCGACAAGAGATTCATCCGGGGTACCGACATGGGGCCCGGAGGGCGAACGTGACGGCGCCACTTCACAAACTTGTTACGTTACGAAAGGTACACCGATATATAAACCATTGCGGATATAGTGAGAGAAGCACGAGGCTGAACACGTGTAAACTACTGACGTAGCTACTGGAAACGACGCGCGGGCATTTATACACGCGCGGATCCGACAGTAGCGTGTGTATATATGGTGAAGAGGGAAGCAGCATCACGTCACTAACGCTAGAGAGACATGCGCTGCCGGAGGTGTGTTAAGAATCAGATCCGAAGAGGCAAGAAGAAGAGAAAGACATAGAATGGAAGATGGAATGAACGAGACACATCCAGTGCAGTTGACCGACACTCGGAGTATGCCCGATACTCGAAGTGCGCCCGACGATTGAAGTATGCCTGACACTCGTCGTTTGCCCGACACTCGAAGTATGCCCGGCACTGGGAGTATGCTCGGCACTCGGAGTATGTCTGGCACTGGGAGTATGCCCGACACTCGGAGTACGGCCGACACTCGGCAGCTGACAATTGTAACTTATCTATGGCCCAGCTTTAATCGATCTTTCAATCTTCGTCAATGAATTCCAAAAAATAAGTGCATGTAATAGAAATAGTAGGAGGTGATTTGATTAAAATTATGTATGGTTAACCCAGGGAAAGATTAATAGTGATGGATTTGGGTAAAGATTAATTGAATAACATTTTTTAAAAATAAGACACACTTTCGTTCAGTTTTCTTAAGTACAATCTGTAATTCTCTAACGATTTCAATGAGTAGTAGCTCAATCTCTTTCGTGAAAGATACTCTACGAATTGACCGCCAAAATATTTAATCGTGTCATTCATTCAACAATTATAGCATGTTGCTTATGAAGTATTTTTATTTTTGTTAAATAATAGGCTATAATTATCAAACGATTAACTACATGAAATATCTGAGTCGTCAATTTGTAGAGTACTGTTGAAAAACAGAATGAATTATCACTCAGTAAAATCTGTACAGAATTGCAGATTATACTAGGAAAAAACCGAACGAAAATGTATCCCATTGACAATAATGTTAATTAGTTAATCATTGTGCAAATCTGTCACTATTAATCTTTCTGTGGGGTAACTATAAATGAATCAATACAAATCATTCTCCACCATTGTTGTATGACGCATTGCAACTTTAAAGAATTGATTACGAACTTAATTTTGAACTGATTTTACTTCGAGTGTCGTTACCGATTCTTTTTTACATGAAATCAAATGCCCTGATTTCACTACTTCAGAGTTATGCAAGTTGCAATATTTCCGTTTGAGCACAGTAACATAAGAAACCCATTTGTTTTTTAATAATCTAAAATTCAAATATTTCGAATACGATTCCAAAATAATATAGCAACGACATTTATATCCGCTGCGAATTATAATATGATAGATTACCGACCTGCCATCTACAGGGTTTTCATTTGACTCCAAATTCCTCCGTTTCCCACACCTCAACAGCTACAGCACAAGAAATATTGGTGAATCTTCGCGTTTCTCATTCTTTGTTCTTGTATTTTCTCTTTATTCTTTTTTCTTTTTTGTTCGACTGAATGCCCCTTCTGTTTCTGGCAAGTACTCATTCTCGCGTTTATACCCAATTCTGACCATGTATCATTCGGTCTCCTTGCCAATGTGGCTAACGTTTTTGTACAGCGCGCAACGAAATACGTTTCCCTTCACAGCGAACTCCAATGCTCACTTTTTTTTCTTCTTCTTCTTTCTTCAATTTAGCTCTTTGGCGGTTCCTTCGTTCTTTCATTCATTCGCAGTAAGTTCTCGTTACTCGTTCAATACGCGTCTAGCCGCGAGGCTAGTTCTTCACCATTTCCAGCGCACCACATTCAGAGCTGGCAACGCGAAGCGCCCAGCTGACCAGGTGCCAGGAATTCCTTTTCCCCATACACCAATATTCACTCTTCCTTTTTTTTAATTCCATCTTTTCATTCTATTTTTCGCCTATTGTTCTACCAATTCTTCACTTTTTCACCTTACTTCCAGTAGAATGTAAAAAAATGAATCGCTCGGAAAGTAAGTACAGAAAAAATATGTCTTAAAAAACGGCGCAGATAAAAATTCCTGGGAATGAGAATGTAATTCTATTTAATTACGAACTAACTTATCAATTACAACAATGTCTTTGCTACACTTTTTGCGTCCTCGAGTTTTTTTATTATGATCACTATCTTTTGTTTTTTTTTTATTTCGAAGCACTCACGATAAAATTATCTTGTTCCTTTATTTAAAGTTAAGATGTTTAATTTTTGCTTCCTTATAAAGGGAGCTTTGTTTTCATGAAAAAAAAAAACATATCTTCTTTTACATTTTCATGTCAGTACATTCAAATTCGTCCAGAAGTCCCGTTCGAAGGATCGGGGTTAAATTTGGCAGTCAAGTGAAACAGTTGTCACTATTTGAATATTTAAATTTTTAAGTAAATATATGGATCTATTTTGATTTTATGTAATTTTCTATTATTCGAAAAAAAGAGGTAGTTGCTCTAACTTTTGTAGAAGTTTGATGATTTAGCTAAATTGTTCTCTATAACTAAAGAACCGTTGAATGTTGTTTGGTATTTTATACCAATTGTATAGAATTTTAAATAAATAACAGAATACATTATCTTTGCATTGTAACTTTTTCAAAGCTTGAGATAGCGAGCTTAAATTTTGCACGTAAATGAATCAATATTCAGCTATTATATATATATAATTATTAAGTGACGAACGGTATGAAATTTTTTATTTTACGGTATGTTGAATTACTATTAAAAATATACGTCATCACATTCACTTTCGGATTTATATTCCCGATGGTCCAGAATCTGTGCGTGGGTTGAAATCTGTAATTTGTTTAAATTTAAAATTGGACATTTTTCGTACGGTTTTGATTTCTATTTTTTCATGCTTGGGCAGGATATTATTTTCGATCGGCAATATACTTTATTTTTTGCGTTTTTTGCTATCGAAAATTTAATCCCCGGATGTTTGTTCTGGGACGTTTTCTCTGTGAATTTTTTTTCAAGGATATTTTTGTCAGATACCCTTTTATTGCGCTCTTCACACATGTTCCATTCCCTGTTTGAAGTGTTTGGTGGCTGCCGGACGGCGGAGCTGACGAAGCTTTCTGCCCTTTTACATCGGGAAAAGCCGACATAGACCGATCTCTCTGATATTCAATCTTGAAAAGACTTTGATGATTTTACTTTGTCTTCTCTTTTTTCATATTGTCATTCAATCAAATCAGTTTGCTTTATCTGGCGTAGACGGTAAATATTTGTTCTGCTATTGGTATGTATCATCAAAACTGAGAGATCCTCAAATTCTAAAGGAAAAAATTCATTAATATGCTCAATTTAATTTAAACTTATTATCCAGCAGAGGCGAAACATTTTGTTCTGTGATTGGTATGTATCATAAACAATGTTAGGTCCTCAAGTCCCAAAAAAACAAAGACTTCAAAATGTCTCTTCCCCAAAGATGACAAAAATGTCATGATTTCACTTTGACTTCTCTATTTCCATAGCGAACTTAAATTGAGCCAATTTTCTTTAGTATCCAGCATAGACGGGAAATATTTTTTCTGCGATTATGTATCATGAAAAATGTAGGTTCTTTAAAGGCTAAAGAAAAAAGTTCATAAAAATTTCTTTCCACAATCTTGAAAAGAATTCAATGATTGCTATTTGCTTTCTCAATTTCCATAGCGAAATTAAATGGTGCTGGTTTTCTTCATTAACCCGCGTAAGCGGGCAATATTTTTTCTACGATTAGTTTATATCATGAAAAATATCCTCAAATCCTGAAAAATAAAGTCCTGCAAATGTCTCTTTCCCAGACCCAAAAAAACATTTGATGACTTCAATTCGACTTCTCTATTTTCATAGCAAAACTTGATTAAGCCAGTTTTTTTTATTACGCAGTGTACACTGAGAAAAAAAATCGTTAAAATAAAAAAAAACGTGCGTTTGCTGGCAGCGAAAAGCATATTTTGTCGATTGGACAAAATATTTGGCAATGTTGATCGAAACATTTATGAATACACCAGCCACTTCGATCAATTGAATATTTCTTTCGATCAAACAAATATTTATTTCGCCGCCCGCAAGCGCACGTTTTGTTGGTTCTAACAATTTTTTTTCTCATTGTAGGCGGGAAATATTTTATTTGTGTGATGAGTGTGTATCATAAAAATAGTAGGATCCTTAAATCCTAAAGAAAGGATTCCTAAAGATTAGTCTCTCAACACCTCTTTTATTATAAGAAATAACTATGATAGCTTCAGTCGTATTCACTTCTGAATATTTATATCAAAACTAAAAGTCGTTGAAAATATATCAAAACCTATAAAAAAAAAAATCATTATCCCAAACCGAGAAAAGTGGCATAATGGCTTTTCGCCGTGATTAGTAGAAATCATAAAAATATAATAGAAGCTTAAGCTATATCTCAATGGAACTGGTGCTGGATATAGAAGATTTATCTTAAGCTGTAAGAAAAGCCCTGCAGTGATTTATCGTCGAGTCTGTATCATACAAATGGTTGCGATAGAATGCTGGACAAGGGCAAATGGTCTTAAGATAGGGGGAAAGCCGAGAGGTAGAGAGATGTAGGAGCGCCTGAACATTTCTCCCAGGACAAACGTCCGGATATCAGTCAAATCCAGCATCGGGAGCTGAGGAGAATGCGAGAGAGAAGGAAGGACAGAAGTCGAAGAATATCGAATGTCTGTGACTCTTCCCTCGTCTCGTCGCCGCCTAATAGAATCCTAATGTTCATAACCAATGTCCCACACGCGTTACGAAGACGTCCATTCTGAAGTTGCTGTTGCATAGCGATCGGTTCTCCTTCATCGATTCCTAATGACCCAACTCTCCCTTCAATATATGCCACGCGATGTATGGAAATTTATACCTCCGGGACAAAAAAATTATACATGGGGTGTATAGGATTTTAGAGACTGCAATGAGGAATTTATTACGTGGAAGACGAAGTTGTCTGCTATGCAAAAGTCGATAGAAAACCCTGAGAACATCAAGCTGGATAAAATATTTTAGGAACCTAAAAAATTTAATAAAACTATGAAATAAATAAATTTCAACAACAATGAGTAACTATTAAAGGATGATGAAAATGGTTCCAACTTTCTGCTTATAATAATTATTTGAGCGATGTAGGAGTTGCTCAAAAAAATTCATAAATAAATTAATGAGTAAAGTGGCATTTTTCACTCATTTGGACAATGAGTATGCACACTGAAATGAAAATTCAGTTGATTCAAGTAAATGCGTTCTGCGAATCATTCTTCCATCGTTATTATACCATTTGGATATACTAAATCAGCAAGTATTCGGTAAAATTAAAAAAATTGTTTGTTGAGAACCAAAAAGAAAAATGTTGACAACGCTTTTATTTTAAACTTGTAGCTTAGGCGATGATGAATTAATAACATAGTTGGTCCATCACAGACTATTCAAAAATGTTATCTGGACATCATTTTTTCTACGTAGAGCAAATTATTTTTTTTACTTTTTAATTTTCAATTCAATTTTTTCACATGGCAAGATTTATGAGATGTGGAAAGAATCAAATGACAACAGTGATTCGTCTTGTCAAGAAATCATGTATCTATGTTTCTTCTCAAATTTCATCTCGGTAACATGCATTTTTAAATACCCTATAATGATGAGACTCATATTTAACGTCAATATGGACCTCCATCAAAATTCGATGGAGTAGAACGTTCATATTTCATCGCATTATTTTTGCCGTTTGATAAAAAAAATTCCCGCGCCTCATCAAAATTTTCTTGACGAGACCCCACGTTCTTTTTTTTCGGCACGCGTTTCACGTTCTTATGATTAATGCGTTCTCGGGTGCAGTAAAGCGTGTCGAATTACATATGCCAACTCGCACAAATATGATAAGCATCCGAGGTGTGGAGTCTCAAAGGAATTGAGCTTTGGGGTACATACATACACCCACGAATACTCAAGACGTGGTCCTCGTATGTCAAGCCAACAAGAGCACCTCTTGGAATTCGAGCATCCACCTAATGTATGAAATTACATATCTGTACATTACATACTGCATCTTGGCTGTATGCATCAATGTCAGCTATCCATTGGGTCGTGATACACTGTAAATAAACTTCTAAGAAACGATGAAAATAATGTTATTGCATTAACTTTAGCAAAATATAAAATGACGAACACGAATTTTATACATAAAATTATTTCTATTCATCAATGATAGGTACACAGTTTCTTCATCATTTGTTATGTGTTCAACATTTTTCAAAATTTTACCTTTCATAAAAAAGCTACAAATTTATACTTTGCAAATTGCTTCCCCATTTTTTTTTTTGTTTATTTTTCTAAACTTCCTCTATGAAAGAGCCATCATTAAGCATACTTCCCTTTAGAGGTGGCTTTAGAAAAAAAAAAAATAACAAGAAAGCAATTTATATTTCGCAAAGTTGCAGTATTTTGCAGCTTTTTGCTTTCTTATAGAGAAGCGTTGCTTTATTTAAAAAATTTAAAGATTCTAATGTGAGGACACTTGAGAACCAATTTAGCTATCGATCTCAAATTTGTCAGACAACTGAAGTAGTAGCTCCTCTTTAATTGCTGCAATCGTTGCCTGGATGGATGCAAAAATTTAGATTTCGCAGTGTTTTCAATTTTTCGAAAAAAGCAATGGTCATTCTAACTTTCGTAAAAGTAGGTCTATTTCGCTGAACAATTTTTTATAAGAGCATGTGCGCTTGATGCTGCTTGATATCGAATTCGGATCGAATCGCTAAAGTGGTTCCGATTTCAAGGAATTTTTAATTTTTTGAAAAGATTGACATTATGTCATTAATTTTTTCAAAATCTTATCTAACATATCGAGCTCAATTCTGGTATGTGAACAGAATAATATTTAGCTCTCGTCAATAAATAATTTAATGGCAATTGATGTAAAAAATTTTATTTTATGGAATTTTGAATTATTCAAAAAGTTACCGGTATCACATCAACTGCGGCAAACCGTCAGATATAAATCGTAAATTCAACATAAAAACAAAATAATATACAGTTATGATAGATATATCTCATTCACCAACAAACGGTCAAAAATTTTGAATAACTTCAATTTCAAGCCTAATCTTAACATGTAAACAAAATAAAACTCAGTCATGTTTATCTATTTATCTAAAACAAGGATGCAAAGTAGAACCCTGCACATTACTTCCTCATAGAGGTGTCTTCGTAAAAAACAACAAATAAATTACAGTAAATAATGAGGAAGCAATGTGTAAGGTTTTTGTACAATATATAAAATGGAAACAATTCCTGCTCTATCTTATCAACGTAATTACCGTTTATCAAATACGCTTTGAAGCATTCAAATCATTTTTTTTTATCTAGCCTAAAAAGTGTTAAATTTTTTATAAATAGAAATTCATTACGTGTTTACCACTTCAACGATCTGGTAATTGGATTATTGAAGGAGGCTGATGCTTGAATACTTGAGTTCGCGAGAGTCTCGATATTCATAACGTAAATCGGATTGATTGCTTGTACGTTGAAGTTAAATTAAACTCTCGCCTATAGGGACGGAATATGCATACGAGTATATATACACATGCTGTATATAAACTAGAGTCAGGAATGGTCAGCGTTATGCCTGGTTCATCGAGTGTTCAGTGGTTATACCGAAATGGTTGACGAATTCGACGTAGATGTCGACGTCCCTTCGTTATCAATACTCCGTGCGTAATAATCCTCTTCCGCTGTGCAATTCCGTTATGTCACCAATTCGTATCTATACCAACAACCGACACTCGCGAGTATTTGTCCCCGTTTTAAAGTAAACATGATTAATACCGTCGAATAAACACATTATACACTCGTTCAATCCGCTTTTCTCGTTCACATCAACGCATAATATTTCGTCAATGAGTTACTCGTCAGGTAACAATATCGATGAATGCGCATGAAATTCACTCCATAATCGTTGATAAATATTTAGACGAGCATTCGAGTGACGATAAAATATTGCTAGGTATTCGTGAAACACTGCATCCATAAAAATTGCTCTGATAAGTTTTTTTTTCTACTAATTATTGAGTTTGTTTCGAATAAATGAAATTTTATTTTGATAAAATTTATTTTGATCATCGCTGAGCAGGGAACTAGAGAGAAATTTTACGATTAATTTTAGAGGTCAAGGGGTATTTGTCGGATTATTTTTCGAGTCTGGATTTCGGCTAAGCATTGAGTTCGAGGGAACAGGACATCTATAAAAATCTTGCAATGGTTGATAATAAGTGAAGAGCTGCCGTGAAATATATGAGTAGAATTTTCATTTGTAATACCTCAAGAGGTTCGAAAAATCAGATTAATTTCGAAGCTCTGGTAGTATTCGGGGGATTATTTTTCCCATCCCAATTCCGACCAATGGAATTGCACCATGAGACGAAACTTACGGTTTATGTTTGATACAATCCTTCAACTATCACAATTGAATTCAATCTGTCCGTTTGACAGTGACAGAACGATCTTTTGCTTTGTATATGTAGCAACAGACAAAATTATCAAAAAATTATCAGTATAATTTCGTTTAGGTGACGTCGCCACATGACGTCGAATGGTGCAATTCTATTGGTCGAAATTTGGATGGGAAAAATAATCGATGAAATTTTTAACAAATTAACTCGAATACCGAGAATACTGCTCTGTGATTTGTTGAAATCCAAGCCCAGAAAATGATAACTCAACAATTTTTAACATTGTAGTTCTTCCAATTATTATTTTTTGCCAATTCAATGCATCAATGCAAATGTGAGATGAAGGAAAGCCGCTGATAAATCATCAGACGAAAAAAATATCATGGGTAAATAAGGGACGGTATGAATGTGAAGAAAAATATCCGATTTTCAATTTAAATGTAGATTTCAATTCGGGCATTCACGAAAAAGACGATTCAGTAAAAAATATTTTGCTACAATAGTGAAAACTTTGCTTCATTTCCTAGTCCAATAAAAAAATTGTTAGCTTAACAAATTTTTTCACTGAACCAACAAATCTTTTTGCTGGACTGACAATTTCCTTTGCTAGCAAATAACCTATTTCCCAATACCAGCGAAAATATTCGCTACAGCAAAATCGTTTTCTCCATATTGATTTGTAGCCATCAGGAATATAAAAATCAAACATTTTACCTCCAAATAGTGTGTGAATAAGTTAAGTATTAAGAGTGTTAAAAAAAATGGAAAGCTAAAGGATGATCATTATCATAAAAAAACATTCCATAATGAAAAAATATTAAACTTTCAACAAAATTTCAATACATAATATACAAATTATCATAAAAAATTTATGTTTACATCCAAATTATCTCTCTTCTAAACAAAATCGATAACGATTTTGTAAACGATCGAAGTCATTTTACCAATGCCATATGTGAATCATAAAAATAGGTCTTTGAGTCCTGCTTATGGCCGTCACGCCTCAACGAGTTAGTATCTCATTTTTTTGGCAAGTCACGCCCCCATATTGACCTTAATTAAACTTTATTATGGAGACCAACACGAATGTGAAAGGTTTTTTATGCGAGGTGAATAAAATTTCGATAAACGACTATTAACGCTCGCCGGGCCTTCACGCATGTTACATAATCGTCGCCATTGTTGTGTACATATACGATTGATTTGATTAAACTCGTGGTCAATTATCGAGGACTGACGGGCATACGGTTAACCCATCAATGCCATTATCTGCCTCAACACCGTTTCTCCCGCGTCCTATTATTTTTGAATTACTCGAAATTCGGTCAGAAATTTTGGAGTTACGCGCTAACAGTGGTCGAACAGTGGGATGCATCAGGAATGCTATCGGTACGCAAGTTACATTCGCTTCACCGCAAGCCATTTTCGACTGAATATTTTATCAGTTCGTTGCAGTGCGATTTCTCATGCTGGTTTAATGATCGTTATTAACGCAACAGAATAAGCATGTTGAGGTCAAAAATGGATTGTGTAACCTCCGCTGTATTAGAATCCTAAAATGGATTGCAAAACAGCGAATTCGTGTAATTCCGTTCGAGTAGTTGAGAAATTAGGTTATGTAAAATGCTCGATATTGCGATTTATATGGGACGTTCCATACCAACACGACCTGAGTCTGATTATCACTACTGCTTGGATTTAGATAGATAGATAGATAGATAGAATCATCCCCGTTTTTTTATATTATTGTTCTATCTCTAAGCAGCAAGTAAATTTTTTATTAGATTTTTTTCTGTCACAATTTGTATACTTACAATAATTTATATCGAAAATATGAAAGGACAGTTTTTTAACGTCAGGCTTAAGCTGAGATTAGATTATATTGGTGGTAAGCATGCACCAGCGTCCCTTCCTATGTAGACATTTTCGAACAAATTGAAACATATTTTCGGATATCATAAGACTTCAATGTTTCAGTAAAAGTCTGTATGTTCTACAGCTTCCGAGATTTCTTGGCTAATGAGCTAGGTAGTTCTTGATCTATGAAAGCTATGAAAAGAATTTTTCAAAGAATTGTTCAACAAACAATCAGTCAACCTAACTTTTCCTTTAAAATGAAAATGATATTCTGATTTATTTCAATGCATACGAAATTTTTCAGATTTTTTTCTGAATTTTGATTTTTATTTTTATTTTTCAAAAATGTGCGCGAAATAACGAATTTTGGATATGTGTTCGGCATAAAACTATCTACTACACTCATAATTTGAAAAAAAAACGCATATCCAAAATTTGTAACATTCTGCGCATTTTTCAAAATAAAAAAAAATCACAATCAAAATAAATAAAAAATCTGAAAAAATTCGTATGCATTCAAATAAATTAACATATCATTTTGATTAGGAAAAAAGTTAGGTTGACTGATTGTTTGTTGAACAATTGTTTTTTTTCACCAATTTGTTAATAACATTTTGGGATTATTATTATGCAAAATGAATCTTTTCAGCACGTTTTGTATGCATGATTTTTGTCCGATTTTTATCTCATCGGGAAGTGATCGACATTGTCTCTGAAACTCACTTTTGGCGGAACTGTAAGTATCATATATCCTTAATATACTTCCTCGTAGAGATAGCTTTGTAAAAACGGAAAAGCGAAAAATAATGAGGAAGCAATGTGCAAGGTTCTAATTTGCATCCTTTTTGTATCTCAAAATATGATTTACTCTGATAATTAAATATATTGATTCTTATAAAAATATGAATAATATTCATACGGATATTGACTGTTGAGAGTAAATACTGTAAATTTCTGTCCCAACTGCAGATGGTAATAGCTGAGCTTATTTATTCTCGAGCACCACTCACCGACAAACTTATCACGTTTGCGAGCAAACTCAGACTGAAACAGAGAGAAGCTAAATGATAGGGATGAGAAACGAAAGAGAATCTGCAGAGCGGGTTAGTTTGGGTGCACAGACCGCATTTGTCGAGGCTACAACTTAGCAAGCTTCTGGTGCTACACTATTCCTTACTCCGAGTCTGGTTACAATCCGCTTGCGGGGAGCTGTGAACAAATTAAACTGTCTCACCCATTTGTCGGATAATACAAGACTCTTCGCTCTTTCTACATTGCGCATTAAAAATTATCATTGAACATCCGTAACGTAGAAAGTGGAATTATCGGATAGTTACTAATTGTGATGACAAATCATTCACCACAATGATATTATTGGAAATTTGAGTATTATCATATGTCATCAACAACGAATTGTGTCTAAAACAACAGCCAGTAAAAGATCTCTATTTGCTATTAACCAGTGCATAAGATTTCTTATATTAATTTTAGATTTTCTTAATGCTTCACACTAGTATAACCCCTTAATAGTTACATCGGTAATGTTGAAATTAATTCAAAATTTGTTCAACTGCGTAAAAAACTTAAAACTTTTATTTTGTTTTTGGTTTTGTTGATTCACCCTGTAAATTTGTAAACCGCTCATCAGAATGGATCGGTGAACCAAATGTTAGGAAATGATGGCGAAAGTAGCGAAAGCGAACGTGGGAAGTGGACGTTATCTACAGATATAGTGGTAAAGACAATTTTCCACTCTTCCATTGTTTCGTTCGATCGCTGTAGCTTCCTTTTGCCAACGGAGTTTCCTCACTAATTTTCTGGTGCCTCTGGGGATCTCCCGTCGTCGTTCTCCCCATCTCTATGGTCGGCGAATTTCATGAAGGGAGAATGTACCGGAAAGAAAGATCGAGTGAGAACGAGATAAACGAGTGACAGCCACGCGTCGAGTTTGGGCTCCCGGCGCCTCCGCACCGGGTAATCAAACTCTCGGCTACCGCTATTAATTTCGCACTTCGTCTTCGCCACCCGTGAAACCTTCATTGCCCCCGAGTCGCATTCCTTTCGGGCCTATCACATATCCTCACTGAATTTAGCCAGATATGGCTTCCATTCTGAGAGTACTGGACCTCCGACGACGATTTCATGGTACGACAAAAAAAATTTATTACATTCTGAAGGAACTGAATTTTATTCGATTTTGAAAAAACTACAGTTTTTTTATCGGTAATAAAAAATATTTTTTGAGTTATTGAAACCGAAAGAACTGGACCTCCAATGAAGATTTTGTGCCATGACAACACTTTTTTAATGAGCTTGCAGGTGGAAGCTCCAAGATAAAAATTTAGTTCTGGAACCGTGTAATAAAAAAACTTTTCATTTTTAATTGTCACATTACATCATCTATCTCACACCAAATCTAATCAATTCTCATAGAAAATCACCACGTACCGATAGCAGCGAAATACCTAGTGATATATTTGGAACACAAATTATGCTTCGAATAGCATCTTTAACAATGCATCTAGAATGACTAGAAGAGCATCTTACTTTAAAAGTATGACATTCTTCAATAAATAACACCATTCGAAACACATGGGGAAAACCTCTAAATGTATCCTTATTATTTCTAATACCATATTTTTTCGAATGCAGACAGAATTTGCCGACACACTTCATACTTCAACAATCATAAAGAATGTTCAACGATAATTAATAATATAACTCCCATATGGGTCGAACCGCATTTGCCTATACACAAAAACTAAAATATTTCGCACACAAAATATGAAAAATCATTGCCTGATGGCTGCGGTCCATCACCCTAGAATTTTTCTATACTGAACTTTCGATACGAAACTGCCAATAGGCCGTTTGATGGCCTGTTGCCAATATAGTTTGCAGATAATGTATCTTTTGTCATGTATTGACAATAAACACATTTACTACTGCTATCCAAAACTTCTGCGTTACGTGACATGGAAAATATATGTATATGCCTCAATATTCCTTCGTTTCAATTGTTGCATCATTATGATATTTGTACAACCTTCTTCTTAACAACTGATCTCAACCTCAATTCAAGTTTTGCTTTCTGCTGTCAACTTTTACCTAGCTGCAAAATTATTCACGCCTGAAAGCTAATACATATCGAAAAGTTGTTAAGGTTACTCAGTTTGGATTTTTCGAACTCAGTTTCCGTAACTCGCACTCTTATCGTTATTCGCACACCAAAGAATAGAAACCATGACAAAAAAATAACATCAGCAGAATGGGAAAAAGCGACTGCGAGTCAAGAAGGCACGGCAAACAACATAACCGGGCTGTGTGTGCGGCAGATAGCCTCGGAATTTTTAGCCTCATCTCTGTCCTTTTGTCATCTCACTTAACTTCCGCAGAAGGCTGCTGCTAGGTTTGGCCATTACGGTCACACTTCTTATCGCTTCGGACCTTATTGGTTTCCAGCTAATCGAACTCACCGCTACCCGAGCGTGATAACGACACCGACCCCGGCTCAACGAAGAATGGGTTTAGGTAATCGGATCGGGGTATGTGAAAAGTTCTGGGAAGCGTTTACGCGTCTTACCTAACGCTTGTGAGAATACAATTCCCGCACATGAGATCCCGCCTAGTGTAATAAAAAAAGGCTCGTTTGTCGTAGAATTGCAAGAAGTTACTGCAGACTAGCCAATATAAATAACCAAACTGAAATATAAAGAACGAATAAGCGTGAAGAAGATTGAGAATATAAAAAAAAGATGCGGATTGTTGGGATTGGATTCCAGCCAACTGCTTGGGATATTCATACGAAACCGTTATGTAATTTTTGTAGTTTAATTATCATATCAGTCATTTTTACCATATTCAAAATGCATAATATATTTGTTTTCTGATGATCATAATAATAATAGACCTAATCCTAAGTATCAAGAGACACGGTAACGTCTCGGCGCCAGGAACTTTAAAAGAATCGATGCGAAATTTCAAATGAATGTAACTCGCAAACTAAGGTACGAAATGCATTTCTAATGGCACTCTTACGATATAATTTCTATATACGCTTTCGATCGCGCCTATCCGTGATGAGATTCGTCGTGCCGATCCTGAGATCTCGGCATCTACCTTTTCAATTTATCCGATTTGAGTTATAAACGGGTCCAGACTGGCGTTTGTAGACGTGTTGGCGGTAGACCGATTTTTATTATATACTCATGCACATAAAATAGCAATTGTAGGGAAGAAATATCGATATATAAAGTATCAATTAGCATAATAAAAGTTTTCGTGTAACATGTAGACCGTCACTTCAGCTGTCGACCGGTTTCGTATATTACGCTTGTCGTTTGCACTCGGTTTTGTGTATAATATTATATGTGTATTATACACACAACATGATTTTATTTTAAAAAGTCGGAGAAATTCTATACAGAATAAGAATCAATCGAGTAAATGGCTATAGTCGATTAATCCGGAATTAAGACTCGAAAAACGCTCGTTCGAATGGTAATGCTCGTGGAGCCGTTTATAAGCCGAAAACAATGGCACAGGTCGTGTAGAGTAGGATATTCGTTGAGGGAATACAGTACGATGTAGGCAACATGCCAAAGCTCATCGGGGGTACCGACGTACTCGTGCATTCATATATACCCTATATACGGTGGTACCTATAGACTATACATAGTGGAGTACGGTCGACGACGGGTTTCTCCGCTTGCAGTAAATGCTTCTAGAGCTTCATAGTAGCGCGAACACTCGTGGGCTAAGGATTCCTACAGACTTCGCACCCAGATCGACAATTATCTCGCTCACCCGAAAGCCCGAACATACTCATCGGAATCCTATTCACGTCAGAGCTCTCAGCAGTGCCACGAATCTATATAGTACAGAATAGACCAGCCTGACAAGGTTTCAAAGGGAAAATCGAAAGCTGTACGGGGCTTGACCTGATTTCGTGCGAAGTTCTTGATAGCATTGTCTTGGTAGTCAAATTATAATAGTGAACAATGGCTTAGCTATCAGCGATAAACCAATAATCGTATTTCTCTGATGTATATATGACTGTTCGAATAGAATGGAACGTAAATTTCTTCGTAGATTTCCAAATTCTTATGCCGTTGATATGTTTGATGTATATTTTGTGCTTGAAGCAAGTTTTATACAAGTTCTTTATATGATGACATCCGACGATTGAACAGAGAAGCAAAAAAATTTCTGATGTTGATATTGAGAAATGGCTGCTCGGATTTCTGGCAAATTCACGGTTGGTCGATATTCGCCCCGAATCAGTCTCTCGGCACCCTCGGATTGAGTCGCGTTTTACGGGGATACATATATAGGGGAACACTAGACGAAAAAGAACTCGTCGTCGAGGCGAGCTCTCGTGAATCGGCGAGGCCGCATTGGGATCCTGTTGCGAAACTGGAGTCATTTCACCATCGACGCCACCCCAGGAAGCAGGGTAGAATCACGCTTGACCGAACGCTGGCAATAGCTCAGTGTAGGGTTTTGTACAGCTCCTATGCCGGATTTGTACTTCTCATGCCACGAGGGTGCAAAAAAACTTCACGGAGCACTCACATTTTTCTTTATATGTCTTATTCTCCATCTTAATTTTCTTCATTTTGTTGTCAGATTTATAAAGCTAAACAATTTTCCAGGAACTCATGTACAAGGACCAATTTGCTGATGTTACATTCGGACCATTTCAAGGGCAAATTTTCAGCCGGATTTAGTTCAGATGGTGTAGCGGTATATCTTGACAGTTTCGTCAGGTTCAACCATAATTTATATTCAATGTGGCGTTGTGGTTTGGCATTTGATCACCGTCATCGAATTGATATCAGAACGAACATTTGTCCTTCGATTTTTAGAAAACTGTTGTCTACGGAACCCAAACTTGGCCGCAATCGTAGGACTAATTACAGAATGAATAAATGGCAACGATGGGTAACTCACTTGAACATGTCGTCACTATTGAAATAAAATGTTGTCACTAGACTTCACTATATGTTTTCATCTTTTCGACTCGGTACTTTGTTTATGGGGCTTTTTCAGCGCTCTTTTATATGCCTACCGCAATCAGGACGCCATTGTCTTGATCAATAGCTCGAAGACTAGTTGATTGGAAAAAAAATCCATATGTTCTTCATTCCTATGGACGTTTCTAATTCTTGTTCATTGTTTTCTTCTTAGGTTTCTGCATTTTGCTTCGCATTCTTGATTATCCGCCAACGCAGCAATTACATGACGAGAGATCCCTTTCTCTCTTGCTCGCTTCCTTCTTTAGTTTACGAGACTATATAATATGCTTAGTTCACCATGCTGAAATGGGTTCAGGGATGTTTCCTTGGCGCCCAACAGCCAGGACCCGGGTAATCTCGGCAGGACAAATCGCAGAAAATGAAATTAACCAGCGCGTACGCGGAGCCCAGGTCGAGTATACCTTGACTGTTGCATTATGCAGATTCTCTATGCAGTGTTCAACGGCAGGAGCGTTCCACCCTCGCCCAGTCGCACCGTATAAAGCGAAGTTTAGCGTCGGGTTGTTGGCGCCTCGACGCCTCTCGACACCCTGCCGGTAAACTCCTTAGAGTTATACTGTAAATGTACAGTACGTACAGTTCGCTATCTCTTTCATCCCGTCGATCTCACTTCCACTGCAGCCACCGGAGAATCTAGATACAAAACGACATCAGAGAAGACACTGCGGACGATTTCCTTGTAGATATCACCCCTGCCAGACCATCTCGGAATTCAGGAGACTATATTTTCTACGTATTACACGCGCATCTCAGCAGAATGATCGAACCCATTGTTCCAATTACATAACACTTGAATAACGATCCAGGAATATCTACCGACAATTCTTAGTCTATCAATTTCTATATTGAAACTACCGATCGGTTAATTTTACGATAACTTCTAAAATTAAATTTGTATTTCAAAAAAACTGATATGAAGATCTCAAAACTGGTCATCGATGCGAAGAAAGTCTTCGTCTATGAAGATTCAAAGAAATCCACAATTTTGTTTTTCAAAAGTCAATTTATAATCACGAATCTTTAGAGTTATTTTTTGTGCATTATTCAAATGTATCGTATAAATCACCAAGGCGTTTTTAATAGTATTGAGGAAATTGGAGGAACTCATATTTGTTAAAATACAATTTACAAAGATAAATTATAGATCACGTGTATGTGACGCCCGATTTCGTTAATTGCTGAGGAGAAATACGAAGACGTTCATAAGTGTAATTACCGAAATGATTACAAAGGCCTTGACTGTTCCCAGAAACTCGGAAGCTAGCGTGAGTACATCGTACAATGATCAGGAACTAGTATCGCTCAATGGCGACTTGGCTGATGTTCGCCTCCACTTCTACTTCCTGCACGCAAGCAACAGAAACGCTTCGATCCGCTTCAAGGAGCGACTCTGGTATGCGCATGATACTCTGCAGTCTACTAGTGGAGGTAGTGTTTCAGTCGGTAGATTCCTCGCATTTTGTGAGGGTGAAAGTCGTCGACTATCCGAGTGATTTATGTAGCAAACACGAAGGAAAGTGCAAGGACATTCCGGGTCTCCGTTACGGTGCGACGACAACGATCCAGTGACTTAAGGACCAAGACTAAGACATGGAGGTCCAAACTAAGCTGCGTGTAGATGACAAAGGAACGAATCCACCGGCAATCAATATCCCGGTTGATTAAGAGAGACGAAAGGTCCAACAACGGAGACAACAAACACAAAATTGAGGATTCAATTTAGCTTACACCGTTGATATGAAGTGAAGTGACTTTAGCTTTAAGCAAGTGAGTGCGGTTGAATCGATCTTAATTTTGTTCTGTTGACAAAGTATAGTTTGGCCAAACTGTCGAGATATTGTACACGACAAGCTTAAGCCTCCTATAGCATTTAATTAAACCAAGTTACATCCATTTCTATTTAACATATCATGCAAATATCTGATCTAGCCGTAATGACAAAATAGTCACATGGTCTAACAATTGATCGTTTCGAGTCGATGGTTGCCGGACATAAGGCAGAACATCTTAAGCTAGGATAACATATCGCGATTCATGACTTGATTCTCGTGAAGGACATGTTCCCAATGTTTTTTTTTATTGCGAGGTTGCCTAATGTTAAACTAATTCCAGCGAGCGAGTTTTCTGAATGATGAATTAGTGATGCATCAAGCGAGACAATACAAGAATATGTTGAGTTCGAAGACAACTTCTCGTATTTGACAAGACAAGATGGCATTTCGAGTTCAATACAATGAATGCAGCCGAGACGGATCTCGTTCTTGGAATTGACAGTCAAGTTTTCGTATCGTCTCGATCGCGCTTGACAAAATATTGAATCTCGAGATTCTCGAACGTTACTCGACGGAATATTGGACAGCAGGGATGCAACCATGAAGCGGAAACGTTGCCAAATAGTTGCTGGACTCCGATTAGAACTATTATTCTTTCGGACTTTAGCTGATATTTATTAATGAGATGTTATAATGGTTCGACGATGACAGCCTGTGATATTTTTCTTTAAATGGAAGTTTTGGCAAATCATAACTCAGGGTCTGAGTCTAACGATGCCGAAGATTCCGTTGTTATCGATCTTTCTGTCTCTTCGGCATCGTTAGACGCTGCAAGCAAGATCGAGCGAGACTGTAAAAATTCACGTCTCATTCCGCATCACTAATGATAAATGAATAAGTAAAACCGTTTTCTTCTCTTCTTTCGGGTTTCTCTCGGGTCAGAAAAAAAAAATTTTAAATAATAATAATTGCCTGCCTTGGTTACCTCAGAAGCGTTAAGCGGTTTTCTTCATTTCTTTCGGGTTTCTTTCGGGTCAAAAATCGCGAGGTTACATGATGTTCCAACAAATTCTGTAAGCGCGTTATCTGAATGATTCTGTATACAAAGATCTCGCTACGATACATAGAACATTGCTTACCTAAATAATTGTCTGCCTTGGTTACCGCAGAAGCGTGAAGACATTTTCTTCTTTTCTCTCGGGTTTCTCGGTTGTCTTGTACGCTGGTCAACCGGCGGTGGCTCGCGACAAGATTATAACCGCTGCCAGTTCGAAACTGCGCATTGTACGCTTCCAGAAAGAGAAGTAATAAAAGAGCGACCGCGAAGTCTCTCGCTTCCCTTGGCGTCTCATAGTCGCCGGCTGCAAAGTACCGCTCCGAGGATTCGAGCGCACGTGCGCCGACCGATCTCACAAACGCGGACGCACGAGAAAAGCCACACTAGCGTATAAGTTCGTGGATGGAACAGATAGGATGCGACGGGTACAACGTTAGGAAGGGCTCGCTCGGCATATTACGATGCCCGATTCCCCGCAACGCTTCATGGTGATGCTGAATTTCCGGCGTGAAACGCGAGCAGACCATCCGACCGCCAACTCTATTCACTCGGTTGATTGCACACTCGACAACTCTTCCTCTTTTCTGTTTGACCTTTATTTCCTTTTTGCCGTCTCTGTATCTTAAAGGCCATTCCGACTCAAATCCAAGGCGATGCTTGCCTCATGTCAGACGCCATATTATAGGACAACGCTATTTGGCCCGTCATAGTTCCGACCAAATGGCAAAAAAAAATTAAAACTGTAAAATGATGTGTCCATTCCCACAAACCTTGAAACAATCTTTATCTTCAATTGATGAAACTTGCTTAAGGGAACCAAGTAAGTTAAAAAATGTCAATATAAAACATTAATTTAAAAATACTCATACTGTTCACAAACAAAATTGGTTCCAACCACTTACAGTATCCATCAAGCATTATCATTGTGCAATTTTGTGCCATGATATGGTGTACCATAAGATTATGGCAAAAAGTGTAACTTTTTTCATTTGTCGTAAACTTCAAATCAAACCGAATGGCAGAAAATGGATTGTGATAGATCATTCTGTTGTTAAGATAAGTTATTCCGGATTGAATGTAGGATGTTTTCTAATGCTGTAGAAAAAAAAAGTTATTAATTTTAATATGTAAAAAAATTTATATTTTTCGGAAACTTACCACATATTCACCTGTGATTAAGTCAATTTTTACTGCAGCCCGAAATCCTGTATTCAATCTGAAATGTCTTCTCTCAGAAACAAAATGAGCCATCAAAACTCATTTTCTGCCATTTGGTTTGATCTGAAGTTTACGACAACCGAAGAGATATCTTGGTGTCGGGGAATGGACTTCAAAGATCGCTACAAAATAAAATTTTTATTGATATATCATCCGTGCCACATATTTTCTAATATTTTTTCTTACTTTGGATATATGTCAAGACAAGTTATGGAAACTATTTTTTTTTCATTAAAAAAAATATATATGCCATTTGGATTATGTCAATTGATTTCTTGGTTAAAAAAATTGAATAAATTAACACTTTAACGGAATATACCTGAGAGTTCTTCTGACGTTTCACTGAGAGGTTATCATACCGGTCATTTCTCACTACTTTATTTCACTTCCAAAAACTTTTACCGCACTATAAGCAAAAAAGTGTTTAAAAAAAAGTGAACGTTGTTGTTGACATGTGTTTCCATACTTGTATTACGGTATGTACACGAAAATTGGCAAATTATTTTGCAACACTTAGTACACCGGTAATCACGACATAAAATAAACACCGCTGCGTCTCCGGCATATAAACGATAATTTCGATGCATGCACCAGCGGCGAAAAACAGAAGTACATCGATTTGTGTTCGGTCGGTAATAATCGACCGCACACAGGATATTTTTATTGTACATCGATGGCGCAAGTCACACAATTGTTGGGTTTTCATACACGTAACTAGAACGTAAAATATCGGGAGAACACGTTTTTTAACATTTACAAACTCATTTAAATGCCTGTAATTTTTGTATTTTTTAAAATTTCGGTCTTAAATTTACTGAGTATATAGTGCATATAATATAGAACCCAAATACGTTGACGAATACAAATACAAATACAAATAAGTAATTTAAAAAAAAGTTATTTGTTCTCATTTTTTAAGTGACCTGGTCCCCTCAATTACCACCAATACTATCGCCTGGCAAACAATAGTGTGACTTAACCTCAGCGCCAAGTATTATAATTGACAACAGAAAAGTGGTTCAATCGATTATCGATAATCCAGCTAATCTGGCAACTCAATCAATCCCGGTTTGATTATCAGTTCCGACAGCAGTCGCAACGCCAAAAAGAACCAGACGATAACAGCGTTAACTGGTTCGTTATTCTGTCGGAGAAAAAAATAAAACTCGAGAATACATTGAGTTTGAATTGTCGCACCGATCGATTGAAAGGTCGCGAAGCGACGAAAACGAGGAGAAAAAAAGCGGAGCGAGATGAGACTGAAAGATATCAGTCTATTAGCATCCCTGGCGGCGATTGTTCAATAGCATTGATCGAACCATGGCCGAAGTGTTACAGGTCCATGAACTCTCGCAATGACTAACGCTCCGGTGCAATTGCAACGGGTGAACAACTTGCATTTTTTGTGAATGCGATATTTGTATGCGTATCTAGGCCTTGTATTCCTAATACAAAAGAACAGGAGACAAGGGAAACCCGACACAATAAATAAGAAAAACGTGTAGTATAGGCGTATTTGTCGGGACGAGATGGTGATGAAGAAGAAAATGAACAATGACTGAGGAAAACAGAGTTAAATGTGGAGGGAGGTAGCCTATCGGGTCGAAATAGCTATGCACTGTTCACTACGCGCTGACGACTCTGAACTCCAGTCCAGGATCCGGACTGGCTCACTATTTCTGTGTTCCCTACAACAATCGAGGTCCAAGCGCCCGAGCCGCTCTATACACGAACAATAAACTATTTGCCACGCCTCAACAATTGGCACTGCACAGTCGAGTCACTGTACCACGCCGTTGCAGTTTCTGCGCTCCCTTTAACTGGCGGACAAGGATGAACAGGGACTGCAAAATGAGAGAGGGAGAGAGGCGAAGATAATGGGAAAGTAAGAGGAAATAATGAGTGAACATGAGATAGTCGCCGTTACGTGATAAACTTGCGAGAGAGATTCAATATCGATATCGGGTACTGACCGATATCGGCCGTAAGTGCCTGACGACAGAAAACATACGCACACAAGCCTCTAACGCTATTATATTAAATAGTTTCCAGTGGAGATACAGGCATTCGTTCGATTACCTGGCTTGAATGCGATTCTGCAACAATACTCGCCGTATACAATGGACAGGCGGACGGTTAAACTCCAGAACAGTTGCACGAACAGATATACGCACTTTCTAATAGTCGCGATAAAGTTTTCGAGGTATGCGATAAGGACACAGGATTACTGAGTTGATGTTACCACCGAGCTTCATCCGTGTACTTTATATTTTATCTGTTCGCATTAGTGTACCGAATGGAATTTTTTGTGACCTGTAACCAAAGAATCTCTTTCTCGAGTAATTGGAAATGGGAAATAGATTTTAATAAGAGACACAATTATTTAATTTGTTTGCGATTAGGGAATTATAATACTGAATGGATCGTTCGATAAAGTAACTAATAAATTATCGTTTTATATATATTTTTTCTTTGTACAGTGGACCAAGTGTTTTTTTTTTTGTTTTGTTACACTCACAATATTGACCAAAGCGGTTTATTTTCATGCCACTTTTTTTTATAAATGAATTTATATATTGAATCTTGCATTTACATGAAGAATTCTACTCCGTTTCAATGACAACATGAATTACTTTCATACGAGACTTTTTTCACATCCTAGTCTAGGTTATGAATAAGATAATTTTTTTCCACTTTAGATTGAAGTAGTATTCGATCGTCTCGATTCTGATTTTAAAAAAACGTACACTTACTCAGGCCTGGAAATATAAAATGGCACGTTTCGAAAAATATATTCGTCTACAATAGAAAACACCTTGGAAACATTTTTATTTCTTAGAATGCGATTAATATATTAATAACATTTTCTTGAAAAGTTGGAGGGTAATCTTGAGGAAGTAAAGAAAACGTAAAGTTGTTGGGTTTGAAGATAAAATAAAAGTCGAGTTTGTATGAAGAGTGAAAACGAGAAAAGTATGTGGAAGATCGTGATGTATATATGTGGAGAATATACAGGTAGTTCGATTTAATCCCTGGACGATCCGATCTTCAGGAAGCTTCAGGGTGAAGCTCTATTATAGCAGGCAAGTATATTGAGCACTGAATCTCATCGAGCTCAGAATTCGTATAAAGAGTTTCCGAGTAGTAGTAAAGGAAGCAGCTTTACAAACCTTTTTCGGCTTTCGCCGGGTGAAAGTCGGGCATCTGTTGCATCCCAGGACACTAATCACAGGATAATCCTTTTGATGTTAGCCCACTCTTTTTAATCGTCCTGTCTTCGCATGTTACATCACAGTATAATTCCTGTACTGTAAGGTTTACTTGCTTAGCACTTCTCGCGATTTGCTGATGAGAATGTCGACCAGTAGCGAAGACCCGTTGGCTAAATACCTTGAAGTTCCCAGATTTCGGAACAGCAACGGTAAAAATTTTTTCCCCTGTTAAAATAATATATTGACGATCGGAATCCCGGAAATTTGTGTTGACTTGTCGACAGTTGCCGAGTTCTCTTAAATATAGGTCGTACGTCGGTAAATGCAGTAACGATGTCAGCGTCAAAAATAATAATAGTCGACAAGAGGTTATACGGAACAACGAATTTTTTCATTGTGATTTGAATTACTTCAAGACCTGCAGTTTTTTATAAATACGTCATGAACAGCTGTTGTGAATCCAATAACGTGCGTCATGTCATAATGAATAATGATGAATCTGCAAAGGTTGTAGTGAAGTGGCAAATCGGAAATCTGCTGCTGGCAAAATTAATTCCTCTGACTCCGTCTTCGATACTGTCTTAAATCCTGTCTCTGATACTGTCTCCAATATCGTCTTTGGTACTGTTCCCAATACTATCTCCAATATTGCTTCCAATACTATCTTCAATACGTTCTCCAGTCCTGTCTCCAATGATGTCTCGAATACTGTTTTGAATACGGTCTCAAAAACTGTCCCCAATACTGTTTCGGATACTATATTTAACTCTATATATTTCTTGGTCTCTGTCTCTTCTCGGAAACGGTTCGTGAATTCCGAAGAAGAAAAAAAATCCCCGTAACAACTGAATAAATCTTGGTACTTCCGGTAGTCGAGAATTTTGCTCGAGAGACAGTTGTGGCGCAACACCCAACAAGAGAATCGAGGTTTGAGTGAGGAAACGCGAGAAAAACAGTGTCTCGTACTGTAGTGCAGCTGGAGGATACTTTTATAATGCCTTTTTCTGGATAGGAAAAATGCGCTGCCTTCCATCCCCTCAACGAGGTAGTGACATGGTGTATACAGTGCCTCCAGTGTCTCTAGTAGAAGTGCGAGAGAGCAAGAAGCCGAGAAAGAAATGGAGATATGACGGAGGATGCTGGGAGGCAACCCCGGAGTCCCGACGACTTGATAATTGGATGCCTCGTTACTCGGCGTCGCACCGCTCGAAACATCCTGCGCCTAGCTTCACCTTCCTTTCCCGTTCACTGTGTATCCGTCGTCTCCCTCGACATCTCTAGCTCCCATCACTTATCTTCGTCCTTCCGTTGTTCCTGCCGGTATGACCACTCCCACATTCTTCACAATTTCACCTGCATACATTCGCACCTTACATTTTGCATATACAGTGTATTTGTGTGCTACATTGTAGCTAGAAAACAGCTGGTAGTACTGCATCGTCTCAACACCGCGTCAAAATAAGCGAAAACGCTCAGCCTAGCCCGAGGGTACTTCGTTAGTAGAAAAATCTGCATATATGTGTTTTCTTATTTTTATTCCGTCAAATGTGCCACTCTCAACTAATGGCCTTGGGTCTCAAGGTATTGTTGTATATATACTCCCTTCAGTTTTCCACACATTCTACATAGTTTCGTTTTGTGACCGACCGCGATCAATATAGCTTAACTAAATATCATGATGGTGTGAACCCAATTGAAATTTTATCAGTAAATAGATGTAATATTCAATGTCCATTCGCTATGCAAAAACCGTTTGATCAATGGTATTCTTGTGAAACTTCTTTTTTCATGATGATAAGTTGCTTAGGATTTTTTTTTTTTTTTGTATTTCCCCAGTAAAATATGCCCACACTGAGCGAATACGAATTTCAAGTTATGCCCATTCATTCGGAAATTCAAGGGTTCACGGGTATTTTAAATGAACTTTTTTATCGCGCATTATTACATACTCTGGTAGAAATATGAGTGACGGAAAAGAGATAATATTTGCCCATAACACCGACACCAATGGCTTCACCCAATGAGTATATACGTCAGTCTCTCATTAATTAAATGTCAAAAGGCATTCAGTTAATGAGAAAAATAAACGCGAGAAATAGGTCAAATGTTTTGGCAGTCAAGTATAACATATCATAGTTATATAACGAAAAACCGAGCGGGCTTTGCAATTGGCATTGATTTCTTTACTCCAATGATTCTGCCTTTTATAGAAAAATCAAAATGCGTAAAATTTCATACAAATCCCGGAACGGTGCCTCGGAGCGACAGAAACTTAAATGGAAAATTCGTGTTTGAATCCAACGAACGTTTCTAAATTGTTCGGGCTTTGGTAAAAAATTCACAGTGGATCAACTTTAATCAAACCGCAAGGGGTACATTCAATCGCCTACATAAAAAATGGCGGAAATTGGGCGAAGATCGTAACAATGTCTTTCTGGATGATAGCCTCTTTTACTCAACAAGCGAGTCTCTTCAACGAAGCAATCCACAGAGACTGAAACGTTGAACCCCTCAACGAAGAACGGGCGCCGATTCGGGTAGAAGAGCGTCTTCCATTTCTCCTTTCCCCTTCTCTGTTGCTCTCTATAAATAACGAGACCTCGTTAGTTATTGAGCTATTCGGTTACACACAATGTACGGGAAAGTCTCGGCTTTGACCTATCAATCGGTGACGTTTCCAGGCCTCGATGATGTTCGCTACAGAGCCACAGCTCAAATCTTTCGGCTCGTTATCAGGAGAAACCGTACAACGCTGGGCTACTAGTATATCCATTGGGAAAGTTAGTTGGCGTTGCCACTAGTCATGCTGGATATCGGGTCAGTGAGTCGGACATACAGCTCCACCCGACACCTCTTTGGAGTAGGGTCCTTGCTGAGCAACACGAAATTTGACACGTGCTAACCCTCACCCGGGTGGTACGCATGTCCGAAGAAACTCGCTAGCGTGACAGCGGTCGCTAGTCCCAAGCGCGTTTGTGCTGTCGTCAGCCACGCCAATTTCCCCTAGATTTGAACGATGTCACCAATGTCGTCTTAACCAACAGAGACATCAGTTTAGCCGGTAGCGATAATACAACACGCACAGTGAATGAAATTATGTTTGTCGGCTTTCCATATAATCCTGGCAGAAAATTATAACAATTCATTAGCTCCACTTATGAAGGAAAAAAAAAGTATCAGTCATTTCTATGAACATATGTTGTGGCCTTTATTAGTTAATTGGGTTAATTTTTGTTTTTTAGTATCAAATGACCGAAACTACAGTTGGAAGGTATGAGGAACTGTAAAACTCGGTTGAATACACCTGAAACCTAACTTTTTAGTTGATGTGCTGATAGTGCTACGTAAAGTCAGAATGTAATTAATTTTTTTTTTTTTTCCATGTTAAGTGTCTAGAACTATTGTTGAAGTCTATCAGGAATTATATAGCTCGGTTGAATGCGGCTGGAATTCTACATTTTAGTTGATGTGCTGACAATTGGTATACCAACTTCACCCACAGCACGCACAGTCTGTCAATGAGTTGATGTTCGGTTTTCCGTATAACCGTTTTTTTATATAACCGTTTTTCCATATAATGGAAAAATCGGATGATGCTCAAGTTTGCATCGTTGAGATGCAACGAAATAAACTTGAAAAAATTCTGATGATTTCCAATGATTATAAGAGGTACAATCAAGACTGACATCGATTGCTATCATTGTAAAAAAAGGTCACCCTATATCACAGAGCTCCTCACAGGACGCCAATCGTAGTTTCTATAATTCCTTTTCTTATGTCGTTGCATTCCAACAATGCACACTTGATAGGATAAAATAGGGCAATTCAATAACTCCACTTATGATGCTGATCGGCTTACTAACATTTACTGGTTATAATTAGAAAAACTGTAATTCGAATTTAATTGAATGTTATAATTTAGCATTGGCGTCTTGTTTTTCCTTAATGCTCTACTAGGTGGGTTTCAATTTTTTTTAATGCCGTGTTAAATTTTTCACTCCTAAATTAAACCAATAAAGATCAAACAATAGATTCATCTCCGAAAAAAGTAGATACGATAAGTATGTACACTATTTTCATAGATACCATAACTAAATTGAATTAAATGTCACGCTAACCTAGAAATGCCAGTTCGCGTCATGAAAGGGCGCCATTATATACCTACAAGCTGCTATTAAACTAATTCAGGTCCTGGACAATTGCCAGTATCGTTGAATTAATATTCAGATCCTATTACATTTCTACAGGATCTTGTCAAATTGCTTTAGTAACGGTGAACCCGTTACCTTGTGATCCTGAATAGCCGCGTGTACGACATTGATACCTATGTAATACATGTATTGTATTATGCCAGGATCCATCCACGGCGATGTGATATCACACCACCGAACTGACATTTGATACTTACAAGCGAATTTCAGTATCAGGCGGCATAGATTATGCGGTAGGATCGCTAGAAAGGGTCTCGACTGTCGACTACCCAAGAGCGAACAAAGACGTCGCAGTTATAGGACTCGACTACATCGTCTTCTCGTTCCTAATTGAGAAGCTGCCCTAGCCGACCCCTTTTCTTCCGGTCCCTGGAGATGGCTGCTCAGAAGCACTTCCGAAGGCGAAAATTCGTACGTCACACCGAGTGTAGAATCCTTCGGCTCCTGCAGATAGCTACGAATGGAGTTTCCAAATTACGAGGCCTGCGCACGAGATATTTTCGACCCCTTTAACATCAGGCACGGAAGCACTGGAGCGGCAGGGTCAATTTCCACCACGTCGAAAGCGCGCTCAGACCCACTTGCCTGACGATTACTTGCCGCCGGTTTTGCTTCCTCTGGCGCTTCTCCATCCACGCTGATGGCGCCCTATTGAAGGGACCTTGTACGCAATACCACTTTCGTGGCCGCGACAATAACCCCTCGTACTAATCACACCAAGAGATCGAACATCCCACAACTTCTCAATTGATCTTTTGGTAAGTTGGTGTGGCTAACGAGAAATTCCATGATTTCATCGAACCATGACCCTGTGTTGAGCTCGAACGACTTTTGATGCCAAGAAACTTGATCCTTTAACTGTTGTCCGGGGTTCGTCAATATGATCACTAGTAGAGAATGTAATGAATGTGACGCTTCCGGTTTCCTTCTCGTCATGTATTTGGAAGGCGTTTATGCGAAGAACCTGCAGCACAAATTAACTTCCAATACCTCAAAAAACAAAACATAAAAACATCAACACTGGCAGCGGCTAATTGAAGAAACCTTGTATTCAATACCACTTTTGTACTAATCATTCCAAGGTATCGAAACATGATTCAATGTTCAGTTTGATCGCCTTTTGGGTACAAGAAACTTGATTCACGAACTGTTGTCTCGGGTCCGTTTCTATGATCAGTAGATAATCTGATCTGATGGCGCATAGGAAATCTGGCTATTAACACTGTGATGGATCCGATTTGCGCTGAATGTGACACATCCGGTTTTGTATTCGAGCGGCTTATGCAAAAAACCTGCATTACATATTACTTCCAACACTTCAACAAACAAAACTGAAATGTCATCGACAAAATATGTCGATAACGAAAAAATCAGCGTCAATCGGAAAATACTGAAAACGGTAAATTTCGTTCAAAGGCAGTGCCTTTTTTTCTACACGGTCCTAACATATAACGATAACGTCGTCGTTACAGATCTGCGGAAACACATTGGCTCGTTTGTGTGTTGCCATGAACAATATCGGGCCAGTGCATGAAGGCGAAGATATAGTTAGACCATTTTCTACTTTTTGTACAGAATTATAGCGATGCCCACTTCTGGTATAGCTGGTGAGCAATTGGGTTCCAGAAGCCTAACCTAGCTAGCGCTTGTACTCACTCCTCGCCACTTCAAGCGCTCAACGCTGTTCGTGCCAATAAATGTAGCTATAACGAGATAACGAATTGAGCCGCATTCGCCAAACGACGGCTTATAACGATTCAAAACTTCTAGCCTATAGCCACGGCATGAAGATCTCGCGCAGCGATTCTAGAATACGGCTTGAGTTCATTTTTTCTTTTTTTTTTCCACATTGTACTTGACCAGTCTAAAGCTAATTTCAGTTTGCCTCTTATGATTTTTTTTTTTCAATCTTTCAGCTGTCGGATCTTACGGCAGAGAGGAGACGTAAACCGAGTTTCATCGAATTTTATCTTGTATAACAGGATGAAGAAATAGCAGATGCTGAACTATCCATTTTTTTTTTTCGTTTTTCGGGCGCATCGTGTTATCTTGGATCGATTAGGTGATTAAAATCATGTTCAATGGAGAGCACTGCGCATTGTAAAGAATCTCTACTTCTCAAGTGTATGCTGAAGTAATATTGATTGCGTTAGCCTCCCAAATTTATGATTTAACCAATTTAGTGTTCGTCGAACATGCATTTCAATCGATCTTGCGTGCTCACAGTACGAAAATTTGATCGCCTTCAGTGTACGACCACATAGAGTCTATCTGGATCGGGAGTTGAGGTTGGGTCCATGGATTTATGAGAGTCAGAGACGGCGCGACGTACCCGAGGACTGCGCGGGTTATACGCCGTCACCATGAGATATTCCACGCTTCGTTAAAGCGTGCAAATCTCGCGCGTTATACTCTCCGAATATTCGTCGGCATCGTTAATCTCGAAGCAAGTCAACGTTGGCCCTCGAGTCGTTATTTTCTCGCTCTTTCCCCGTTGTAAAAAGATAAATCCAAAAAGGTTAAGTTCATCATGCATGCCATATCTAAATAAAATGCCAACGGTATTAAATGAAGAGGAATTATTAAAAAAATTTTGAAGACACTCTGCGTTTTGTACCCAGTGATCTGACGATTATTTCATATCTACTGAATGAATTCGGGGGTTAATTGCATTGAGCGTATGGATCTATAGGCGTATAGTATAGGCCAGTATAATCGACGTCAACGAAAAGCGAGTTGACGTCGGCGTAACCTTCTCATTGGTATGTTTTCGCTCTTTCACCACCTAAAAAGCTAAGCGCAAGAAAGTCAGGTTAACCACCCAGTCTATATATAACTTAAATTATAACAGTATTAAGCGAAGAGACTTTATTTTAAAGTTTTTCGAGACAACTGTATACGGAATGCCAGTAGTTACAATGGGGCCAATGATTAATCTACTAATGGCTACCAACCGGTGTCAACCAGTACTGTTCTAGCCATTGTTGGGGCTAGTGCCAAGTTGGGGCCAGGTAAAAACTGCCAGCATCTTGCCACATTTGGCCTATTGCTGGCAATTAGCGGTAATCAATGGACTCGTACCGAGCACGGGCCAGAGTAGTTTACCGTGACTGGGCCGATACTGATTTCGTTACGAACTTGATTTTTGGTATCACGACAAAGTAACACACTTTTTTTTTCACTGTAAAAAATAACACGAAATATAACACAGCGTCATAATGTCGCCGTCGGTAATAACACATTTCGAAATAACACTAGTAATAATAACATTCTCTGAAATGCCACGAACAAAAGTAACACGAGGCGTGGATCACCTACGCGCACGCGTCGCACATACTATTTTTTGATATGTGAGCGTGCGAAGTTCGATCTCATTGTAAGG
Source organism: Tromatobia lineatoria (assembly GCA_949699805.1). NCBI lineage: Eukaryota > Metazoa > Arthropoda > Insecta > Hymenoptera > Ichneumonidae > Tromatobia > Tromatobia lineatoria. Next base: position 7,517,955 of record OX453035.1, on the reverse strand, counting down.
GCAGCAGCGTCTGCCCGGAAAGGGGGCGCCGGGAGGGGGGGGGGGGGCAGACAGGGTCGAGGGGCGCAGCCCCCCGTGGGGGCGTTCGGGTCGCGGTGCCCCCCCCCCCCCCCATGCAAATATACCAAAATTTTCAGCTGAAAAATCGACAACATTTTTTTCATGTTCATCCGTCAACAAATAATATTTATTTGTCACTTCGATGTCAACTCCCTGTCAGCGATTTTTTGGTTGACAGCGATGAATCTCGTTAAGCACGTGACTGCAAAACCTGAATAAATGCGTCATTCAGCCGTTTGCGAAATCTGGCTCGAAGTTCTTCGCGCACACCTAGATCTTATTCACACACAGCTAGATTTTATTTGCGCACGGTTCGAAGTGTGCGAATAAAATCTCCCATAACATGAGAAAATCGACTATTTTGCGCACGCTACGCAGGTACGAAAAGACGACCTTCGCACCCCCATATTTAAAAAAATTATTCCGTTACTTGCTATTACTATAAGAATAAAAAATTATGTTAATTGTTATTACTATAAGAAATTACTCCGTAAGATTTTATAACTGTAAAAATAATTCACTAAATGTACTATTATTATTATGAAAATAATTAGCACTGAATTTGTCGTCGGTAATAGAGTTCTTCCATTTCGATGATTACATACCATTTTCTGCTCTCTTCCTCTCTTGTTGTAGGATGTTATGGTATTGTGTCGGTGTGTTTTGTTGAATCGTGTTATTTCAACGTGTGTTTTTTTTTAATCGTGTTATTTTGGCGCGGGTTTTTGTTGAATCGTGTTATTATTACATGTGTTTTTTTTATTGTGTTATCTTAGCGTGTGTTAATTTGACGTGTTATTTTGACGCCGTCTTATTATGACATGGAACCCTCAAAACTTGAAGCCGCTTGTTCGAGAGAACCTGCAATCATCAAAAGTGAGGTTAGATGCGAGAGAGACAGCCCTATAGGTTCTTAACATTGAACGATGAAATTCCCAGGACTTGCTGCCATACCAATTATATTTTTTCAATGAATAAAATGAACCGATTATTCAAGTCAGTGAAAACTTTCTTTTAAACAATGAAACTGTTCATTACATGCTTACCAAGTGTTTCTTCATAGGCAATGAAACGTTCTATCTGAAATTCAAGTGCACCAGTTTGAATTGAACTCGAAGGAATATTTCGTTGCAATCAATAAAAACAAAATCGACCCATCCGTTTCTTGTGCGTCAATGAAATTTTTCCTCTCGGTTTATACTTCATGGATTTTCCCATCTTCAGTCTAAATAGTTAAAGAGTTGGGTTGTGAAAACAGGCCGCCACGGAGGGTTGCCAAAATATAGTATATACATTAAGACGGTGGGTGGCGAATAGACAGCGAAAAATAACCAAATAGAGGAAGCAAAATGGCAGACTGTACCGGAGGGAGGCAGACAAAGGTATGAAAAAAAGTAGAAGGGAAAATAAAAAGAAGGAGCATACGTTGGTAATGCGGCCCAAGCATATTTCCCTAAGTATAACGTATGCTCTTAATCCTCGGATTTATGCGAGCGGAATTAACACGCTTCTTGCGGTTCCGTTGGCAAGGAATTGCTGGGTGTGTCGTGCGCGTACTGCAGCTATATCTACTCGATGGCTTGAGACTCGACTTGCGGGTCTTACCAGTCAACTATACGCGAGCTGCTGCTTCTGAGCTGGCACGAATAGTGCCGGCATTATGTATGCATAACTGGATCGAAAACCAACTTCGATGCCGTGAAAAAGTTTTCTGGGCTTGAAAACTTTGTATTTGTAAGCAGTGGCCGGAATATTGGCAGTAAATGTTGGATCTTGTGAAGCACAAACATCTTCCGGACGCTTCGACCTTCTGAAGATCGAACTGCCGAAGAATTCAATCAAAATCCTGTGTGATCGAGCGATATGTTTAAATGGCATCGTTCAAAGCAATCATCAGTTTCTAAATGTGAAGAATTATTAGGTAAATAATGCTGGTGATTAATTGCTGACCAAGTTACAGCAAGAGCACTCATGTCCGTTAAGGGGTTCCAATCACTTGAAAAAAAGACATGAGAGGACAATTTTGTAAATGATACACTTCATTAAAAAAAAAAAAATTGAATCAAAACTTTACAAATACATAACAAGCATTATAATTTTGCAATTTTGTAAAAACTGTAACGCCGCAAAATTGCGCGTTACATAAATTGGCATCGTCCTCCTCGCTCTTCGACTCAAGAGCGATCTCGCAGGTCAGAGTAGGTATTTTAAGGATACTCATTAATTATTTTTCGATTTTTTTTTTTTTTTATGTACGACAATATGAGAGAGACCGATTGACGATGGAAAAGAGAGATGGTCTGAATCTAGAACGGTGATCATTATGGAATCCGCTAGTTCAGCCATTCGCTATTTTGACCATTCACTATTTTGACCATTCGCTATTTTGACCTCAATCCGTAAAAAAATGTACTTTTGACCTTCCACATTTTTTCCGCGCACTGTACATTTTTACAAAATTGCAGAATCATAATGTTTGTTGCGTACTCCATGAGGATTAAGTGCTACATATTTTAAATGAAGGATATCATATTTAAACGAATGTCTTATGACTTTTTAGGTGATTTTGTTCTGCTGGAAATCTTTTGAAGTTACACTTCTTCCACTAACTCAAAATTTTGAAACTTTTTTTTCTGGACTAATCGGGAGATAAATCTCACATTTTCATAGAAGCTAAAAAAAATTCTTAAGGGGGACCGGAAAAAATGGGGGTTAGGTGAGAGAGAGGAACGGAGTTAATAAATTCATTTCCCAGTGGTGTATCACTATCACTTCAGTAAAAAATAGTTGAGATAGATGGATGGATAGAATCAATAGCTGAGTTATATTTTATTGTAAAGGCTCACCAATAATGATGACATACCGATATTATTGAAGATGATTAAATACCCTCATATACAGTAGAGCTTATTTTACTTATTCAGGATACCAACAGATGACAACAAGCTTTTTCAACGTAAGTTGTACAAACAACCGTATAACTGAACTTTAAAGTATCACTGTTGTGCCGTTTCACGTTAAAATTACTCCAAGATGACGCCGTATTGATTGTCCATAGGTTCTCTTCACTATACCTTCAAGAACCTAACAATTCTTACCTCAAGAACACAAAGAGTTTAGCCTAAAGAGTCAGACCTAATGAAACTACAGACTTTAATCTGCAGAACCTAGCGAGATCAACTTAAAGAACCTAAAGAGTTCAACCTGAAGAACCCATAGAGTTCAACCTAAAGAACCTAGAGAAATTGAAAAGATTAACCGAAAGAACTTAAAGGCCACGGCTTAAAAAATCGAATGAACCTTAAGGATGTTACCTGAAGAATGAAAAAAGTGTAATTTGAAAACCTTGAGAGTGTCACTTAATGAACCTGGACGACTTTGAATTCTAAGGGTCTCTAGGTTCATTTCTCATCACTTGAAGCCAATTGTGTGGTACACACACATCCATGAAATTTTCATTCATTGAAAGTCTATGAAGAAAAAGCTGAAGGAGGTAAGAAGAAGGTAACAAGACCCTATTTGCCTTCCCTTGTGTCTTTCCCTACTTCCTGGATTTAATATCCATGCATGAAATGTGGTAGGATGGTCATAAGTCGTCATAAGACTTCTTACACTTCTCAGTACGCTGAACAGGGCCTCTGTCGTGATATCAAAGATCGGTGAATGCATAAAGGCCTTTAAAGAAAGAAGAAAGAAAAAAGGACCCTCTCGTCAACAGTACGTCTAAAGCGCCGAGTGGAGGAGGAGCTGCGCGCAGTTTTAATGCGCCAATTTAACACAGTGAAAGCACTTCTTCTCTCGCATACGTGGCTCCCATCAGGATCTGCTTCCGCAGATCGGTAGTGCCTGCGGATTGCGTTCACTGCCTCGTTGCACCGTAACAATCCCCTTTTTCTTTGGTCTCTGTCTCACTCTTTCTTTCCTTGCTCACATCGTTCTATTATTCGCTCTGTGTGTGTCACGTGGTATACTTCGTCCTGATAAACGAGATCCCGAGAGTACACGGTTGACGGTATATCTAACACTACTTATTGTATCAGGCCTAAAATATTTAAAAAAATGGGGAATGTTTTGAATATTTAATTGATTTAATTGAATCATTTTACTTTGTCATAGTGGCATCTTTGTTTTCATGATTTTTTTTCGAGATTTTTAATTGAGACTTCAACTAAGCCTACAAAAAATTACGAGCGAAATCGGAGAGGTCGAGGTCAGATTCAGGTCGAAGCGGGTCGGATTGCCCGATATTCAGAACTAATACTGATCAGCAAGCCACTCTTCAAAACAGTCGGTAGAATTACTGAAATGTGTAGAAACGCATTTAAAAAATGTATCACTGATTTGACAAGCTGATGAGAAAGGACTACCTTAACATACGATCGAACTCTTATCGATTATTTTTCTCTCGGCCTCGCTACGAGTTAGAGAAAAGCGAAGCCCGAGATTATACCCTATTCTATTGTAACAATAGTTTCTTGGCATACTGCAGCTGTGGGACTGTCTGGATGAAGCAATGGAAGAAGTTGCAGCGATATAAGTGTGTATGTGCGCGGGTGAACGTACCACATTAAACGAGAAATAGGAAACTCTGGCTGGGAGCCAGTATGGAAGCCAGAGGAGAGCAAAGTAGCAACAGCACTCAAGTTGCACCCTTCACGGTTACACGAATATCAAATTATAATTTCTAAAATCAACTCTGGTGGACCGGCGAGTTAACTAACGAATGTTTGTTCGGATAATTGTGCCCAAGGACAAGGAATTTGTTACTGGGGAACTCCTCGTTTGGAATGAGAATGTTCGACACTGTCGTGAGGGCTCTTACGATCGAAATTCGATTTGTCTAGATGCAGTTTCCTCCAACATAGACGTAGACAAAATTTGCACACTCAACCCTGTTTCAAAGCCTTGGGTAACCGCAATGGAGTTAGTGTTCCGAAATCGTAGAGACGTAACATTTCCGCCATATTCGCTTGTCCGTCCACTTCACTCTGATGGGATTGTTTTTTTTTGTTAAGCCGCTTTCTTGGCTCTCCTAGGCACTTAAACTTAATATTTGTTTCTGTTTCTGTTCTGTTTTAGGTAAGTATCTTGGACACTTTCTGCAACGAGTTTGAGTATTTGGAACTGCATTAGGCTAAACCTATCAACTACAGAGAAATGTAACGTGAGTACAAAGCCCAGGTGAGGCCCAAGTCACCTAAAAAAAGTCGTAAGGAAAAAAAAATTTCGCAGGGTAACCATCTGATTACGCAGAATTGAATTTCTCGGGAACTATGCAGCCTTAAATGATTTTCTACATTCAGAATCGAAGTCAATCGTTCGAAATATAAAGTGCACTCGTACATCTCTCAGTCTATCATGTAAAACATTGATAATATCAGCCTATATAGAAGACTTGATCTTCTGCATGTTAATCAAATAGAAATTACAAAAGTACGTTTTGCCAGCTCTAAAAAATATCGTACGGAGCTTTTCTTTCATGAAGTTCAACAGAAGGGTGCAAACTATAGGTTTTTCATGTGGTAAGTGAAACAAAGTTGTAGGTCTATAGTAATATTTTGCACTTGTAGTTTTCAGACTCAACAAGTGATCTAACTTTAGTGTTCTATGTGATGGATTAAATGTAGCAATTCTGTATGCAGTAGAAATTAAATTCACTGTAACCAATTGCTTAGTGACTTTTTGATAGAGAAACATTCGTTTAACCAACTAAAATCATAGCTTTGTTATGAAGAATTGAAATGAAAATTCCTCTATTCAATGTAGAATGTACTCTTCGACAGATAAAATAAGACATCTAACACTAAAATTCGTTCACCGATTTGATCTAAGAGTTACAAATGAGAAATTTTTATTCCTATCTCACACGATTATGATGCACTGTATGTCTTTACTAAATTGCAAGATTATAATTATTGTTATGTATTCAATGAGATGTTAATTATAGATTTTTTTGAACGGTGTGTCCTTTACCGACATTTTTTATTTTTTTGTTATTTTTTTATGGCTTCTTTAAGGTGACTTAATCTCGTTAAGCGTGTGAAGTAGAAATCAGTATCAAGGGACGCGGTAGCGTTGCAACGCTAAGTATTATAACTGTGGTGACAAATGGGTTTGTATAAGGATGGTTCCTATAGAACTGCACTGCTGAAAATGCAGGGTAAGTTACCGGGCGTCTACGTATTGACGTGGGGCTTTTGTACTGTTCTTCGTACGTAGCTCATGCGGAGCTTAGTAAAGAAATAAACCAACCTGTATCGGCTACATTTGAGATGGCCGGTGGTCAAAATAGCAAATGGTCAAAATAGCGAACGGCTAAGATAGCGAATTTCATAATGATGGCCATCCTACATTCACATGTTAATTTTTTTGGAATTCGCTAGTCGAAACCCATGGACCATTTCGATAATTCACTATTTTGATCCCCACCCGAATAAGTCATACGGAGGCATATTCCAATGAAAAAAAAAAAAAAAAACTTAAATTGTACTTTACAGAAGTAATTTAATTCAGCCTGAATAGAGTAGATTCCAAATAAAATAATACATTCCTTTCTATGCACACTGTTTGCGATTTTACAAAAAAGCTTGGAACATCAAAAGCCAAGTGGTTGATAATATTCAAAACCGACTGTTTATTTCCAATGAACCAGTATTATATTTGTCAATGACGAATGTATTTAAATATCAATGTATGGTATATGCATCGAAGCCTTCTATACCGGTATATTAATATTCAAACAAAATTTTGTTACTGTGTGACGTATTACCAAAATAACCTGTATTGTCCCAAGTTCAGATTATAGACCCTTTAAAATACTTTTGGAGGCTTACAGAAGAGCCTTGGAATCTGGTCTCAACTTGTACAACCTGAAGTGGAGGTGCAAACATGAAAATTTCAGTCAAGGTCTAGATTTTGGCTCGCATGGAAAAACGGACTTAGATGCAGTAACAAAAAAAATATTTGACCCAACCAAGTATCTTAGTGCTCTCAGTGACAGATAAAAATTGGATGGTTAGCCCGATAATCGTCGGGGCAACTAACTTCTTAGTTGGGCCAACAATGTTGATCCAACAATTTTTCGACAGCTGCCCCAACTAAGAAGTTAGTTACCCTGACGATTACTGGGCTAGAAATAGTTGACCCAACCAATTTTTTATCTGTCGCAGAGCACTAAGATGGTTGGTTGAGTCAACTTTTTTTGTTTGTTACTGCAACCAAGTCGTTTTTTCCATGGATATTCCATATACGATTTTGATACAACATGAGGGAGCTCTTTTGCGGAGATATTACATAGAGAAAGCAGATTTTTTAAAGATATTTATAAAGTATACGTTTATTCAATCGTTTTTCTTATTTTATTATTGAACATATATTGCATTAATTGAATTATACAGCTATACCGTACACGTGTTCGTACGCTGGCTGGCAACAGGTTAAAATGTTATGTTATTTAATAAATCGTTGATAGCATACAGATGCCAGCATACAAAACCGATTACACAAGCTTTTCACAGCATTTCTAGACAATATTGTGGGATTGACAGCGTAATAATATGTATTTCAAATATAAACTTACCCTCGAATCGAGGTATAAAGCTTGCATAACCTCAATCGCTGAGCAATTTGCTGACTGACATATTTCCATCGGCATCCAATGCCGGCGGCATCGACATGGTGGTCTTTTTTCCACTTCGCAGGGAATACACTTTCAACTTTAACGAAATCCCAGTTCATTAATAACCGAAGACTGATAAACACCAAGCACTGTGATGCACTTCTAATTGCACACGTCAACGCGGTTTCCAAAAAAAAAAAAAAAATGGCGGCTGACCGGGAATAAGATCACCAGGATAGTTATGGTAACTAGCTTATGCCCAAGTAACAAACTATTAGTTGCCTCAACTGATTATTTTTTTCATGCGGGATGTTTGAAATTCATTTTAAACAATAGTTTTTATTTTCGGAAGAAATTATAATTTAGTATCACTCGAACAACCGTTACCTCAATCAGTAATTATTGTCAATGTATTTTTGCTCTACCACAAGTCAATTAGAAGACTTAATTGATATTCTGAAAAAGCTGCACCCTTTGCTGATGAGTCCTCAATAATACAAAACGAGAGATACGAGAACGAAAAATATATGAGGTCTGAGGAATAATTCCAGAGACCGAGTTGAAAGCAATTACACAAAAAATCCGAAGCCGGAAGGAACGAAACCAGACGCTCGTTCATCGAGATCTTCTGGTTGCTCGACCAATGCTTTCGCGACTTGGAAACGACGGCGTATTAAGTGCGGTCTCTTCTATACATCCACGAGCAAACGCGAGCTTGCTTTCCAATCACGCAAATTAACATTTTTAATTTCCGTCCGCAAGAGCAGCCCGGTGTCTCCTATCTCCTTCTTCAGTCGCTTTACCGATCGATCTTCACAGTCTCCCTCTTAAATTCCAGCCACCCGAATAACACCAATGACTGCCTCTTTTAATTAACTTCCTTTTCTCGGTTCTTATATCGACATCGTATCTCAGTCTTTCAAGGCAAATCACAATTCCACCAAAAGTATCTCCACAACCGAATCGATCGAGTTATCGACCATTTTTAATTAACCGAAGCGTAAGCGAATGCTAAGTCGCTAACTAACCACGCGCTTCTACTCACCACGTTTATCAACGGTCTAGCAGACTTAAAAGCGACCAGCTTACAATTTTATTTATTCAATCCATTTGAGCTACTAAAATTCATAAGCCCTTAACCATCTGATGCGGAATTTTCAACTACATCGCAGAACTTGATATGTCTTCAATTTTTATCAAACCTTCCATCAATCTTAAAAAAAAACTCAACCGTCGAGAAATTGTATTGAGTTGATTAATTGATCATGTTCTAAAGATCTTGTATGAATTGCGATGTTAAATCTAGTTTTTGCTTCGTAAGTCCATTTTCAACATCTCGCCAGACATTTTCAGAGAAATCATGGGAAAGAGATTTAAAAGTCTGTTTGTAAATTATGGGAGCTGTTCATCAATATTTGAAATTGTTTGTCGAATCCCTTGTGAAGGAAAACCTAAGGTGAATAAAAAATATCGAAGCATTAAAGAGTGACGTGGAAAAATGGTTACTGTCTTTATTGTCGTTTCGAGATACTCAGGAGAGTTTGTTTTTTTTTCCTCGTGAAGAACTAAGAACGATAAAAGCTGACTACTGTAAATGGTCGCAGGTACACTAACTCGATGGAATATAAATAAATATGACAAGGCTCAAGGTCCAAAGCAACGAAAAGACGATCGATCATCAACTATCAAATGCACGTCTCATGTCACGTGTTGAAGAGAGTGAAGCATTCACTCTCGCTTCGCTGATGACGCATCCGCCCTTTTTAGGGTTTTGAGCTTCACTCCCTAAATATACCTCAGAATTTCCGGAACTTAGACTCAGCACTTCAAAATGAAAAAGTAAATACTTTATCTACTCCCGACAGCACAAATTATAATTGCTTTATCATTTATAGACGATTTCAACTTACGAAGCGCTTTATCAGAATCTGTGGTTACCTGGAGTCACTTTTCTAATAAGTGTACAAATGGGTTTTAGTAAATAACCATTTATCTTTATCGGGGAAAATCGAAAACATATTCGTCCCAACATGCTCGACTATCAAAACATTAGTTACGTTGTAATTGACGAACTAACAGGATATTCCAGATTCTTTATTCAGATAGTATCAAGGGACTAATTATCGAACGGGAATATAACAGTATTTACAGCTCTGTTTGAATAATTCAACTCTTTACAGAATAGAAGGTGAACGGTTAATGAGAATTGATACAAAATGTATGACCTTTTATGAAATGGGCCCTGGGATATAAAAACAATTTGCGTAAAACATTATTTTCCCCACGAACAATATTTTGAGAAGATGACTCAATTAGAAAATTGAATTTCAAGCTTGAAAAAATTTCTCGTAGGCATACCAATCACTTCAGACTGTTTAAGAAATACCTGCTAGGTTCATACCGCTTGATATGTCAATATGAAGAACTCAAAACCATGTAGACTGCATTTGGCGTCGTGGTTCCTTCTGAAGTATGCGCAGCCAAAAAAATGGGAATTTGGCTTCGGCTAACACCGATTTGAAAATTAGTTTTCCTCTGACAGAAATATTCTCTAGTGAAGTTCTTGCATAATATATTTTTGTTATATTAATCAGTGGAAGCTACATAAGAAATACTGACGAAAGGAAATCATGATTTCTGGCTGAGAGCCCCCATAAATATTTATCTTCCTCAGGTACCATAGACCATACCATAAGCATGATGCTTTAAATTGCGTCTCTGTGACGTCGAGAACCGCGAACCCTTCGTCGAACTATGCGAGCCTTCGAGGGTCTGTGACAATGGAAGCCCATAAAATTTCTCGGTAATTTTCCCACCCACGAATTCCGGCGTTGCTGTCGTGTAAACGCTCTGTTTCTCTAACCCGTTGATGTCCTTTGACCGCCGTTGTAAACCGGACTATAACGTGCGCGCATAATATGTGGATATATACGTGACTATACGGTATAGGCTCGTTGGTCGTGTAGGCACGCGTGTGCATGCGCAAGGTCGAGTGCGCACTCGTGCACGCAGTCGGATCACTTACGTACGAGCAGAGACGCAAAAAGCCCTGCTGGCCCGTTACATACGTATATATATGTATGTATGCATGTATGCGCTCGTGGCCCGTGCTCGTATAGTGTAAATATGAACGATTAGCCTACCATCCATCATTCCACACGAGGGACACGTCGGGGTGAGATGAAGAGAGATAGAAAGAGAGCGAAACCGCAACGTTGGCTCGCATGCACTCACCCATGTGTTCTCGCGGCTTACCGGGCCTCGGGGTTTCCATATAACCCACTCTCATTCACTCTTGTTGGTGGACTTCGGTACACCTGTGACCACAACCCGATTTATTGTGTAGGGCGAGAGAAAGATGGAGTGAGGGCCGGTGTCATTTCAAAATCGAAATCAAAGCCAGCAGTTGTGAATAAGGATATAGATAATAGGGGCACCTGGTGGTTGACACCAAATGGGATCCGTTTTTTCTATCCAAATAGGCAAATGGGAAGTTGGCGTTGATGAAGAGCCCAGCGAATCGGCATTGAGGGTCTTTTTGCGCCAATCGGGGAACTGGCTTTAATGAAGGGCCCCGCGGATCGGCATTGAGAACCTTTTTGCTGTCCATCGGAAATTTGCCATTTTGGTATTAATAAAAGTCCATACGGGTTTCGTTTGTGATTCTTCTTAGAATGATAATGGTTAATTTGAAGCCCATTTTGAGCTTAGCCAATGCGAAATTACAACCCAATTTAGCGCATAGGGCGAGAGAAAGATGGAGTAAGGGTCGGAGTCATTTCAAAATTGAAATCAAAGCCAGCAGTTGCAAATAATGATATAGATAATAGGGGCACCTGGTGGTTGGAAACAAATGGAATCCGTTTTTTTTATCATCCAAACAGGTGTATGGGAAATTGGCATTGATGAAGGGCCCCCCGCGAATCAACATCGAGGACCATTTTCCAGTCAATCAGAAATTAACATTATTGATATCAATGGAAGTCTATCGGAGTTTATCGGGCCTATCGGAAATTTGAATTTTTGGGATCAATAAAAGTCCATAACGGTTCCGTTTGTAAATGAATTTCCGAACATTTCGACGTTCATGGTCTTCTCAGAATAATGATGATAATTTGAGAGACCCATTTTTAGGTTGACCCATGCAAAACTACTGTCAACAATGCCACGCATTGATCTACATTTTTGAACCTACCTTAATATAAATGCAAATTCGGGGTGCAGTTAATAAACTGTATGGTTTTCAAGAGAGCACGTTTTAATTTTGTTGGCAATTCTGGAACGTACTTATTCGATTATAATGTAAATGTTTTGGTTATTAATTATTGCTGGTGTTTATGGCGACGCCAATACAGTTAAAATCATTTATAATTGACGTCCGGCCAGTGTATTTCGGTCAAATATTTAGGCGCTAATTACTGTTACATCGCTGTAACGTCAATAATGTCCAGCACTTGCTGGATATAATTTTGCAAATGGCCCGCCAGTGCTTTCACTTTAAGCCTGAGAAAATTGCACTGAGAACGATCATTTTTTCGAATTTTTCAAACGATTATTTACACAAGGGAGATGAATTATACTTTGGATATGGTAAAAGAGGTCATTATAGTTTGCATGTATTGAAAAAAATCTACAAATCCGTCTACAAATCCGGTTAAGTAAATGATGATAGATTCATATTTCACCGTAAAATTTGTGACCAATCATCAATTTCTGCTTATTGAAATTGAGTGGTTTATAATATAGGTTAATAATACAGATATATATCACCGTTCGATATTTCCACTCCCAGTGAGTCAATGGTTCTATATCCATCAACGCATTTAGATTTTCATAAACTCTTTGGATAAAAAATCTTTTCGCAAATGTTCAGTAATGTGATCAAATTATTTCCTAAAAAGCTGTATAATTGTGAGAGAAATTGTGGTAGTGCCTCTTCGAGAGGCTGAAAGCTGGAAATTACGTCTCTGTCGTATTTTCCTGTTCTCCATTACTAGCACCCACAACCGCATGATTATTTCCTTTAATGCCTTTCTACATATATTTATTTACCTTTCTATTTTTTGCCGGAAAAAGTGGAGAGGATAAAAAAACGTTCATCCTCGCGTCTATCAGCGCGAATTCTGCTTCCAAAACTTGTGTTTTCATTTTTCATATAAAAATCTCAATAAGGAATTATTACGGACATACATTTTGTACGTAGGCTTGTAGATCCAAGAAAATTATGTTAGCTCTTCAATAGCCTAAAAGTTAGAAATTACGGCTCTCTCGTGTTAGCGGCTCGTAACTGAGAAAACGGGAAGTACGTTCCTGTTCTCCATTATAAACACACACCTTATGACTTTTCTCTTGAATGCCTTCCTATACATATACATTTCTCTCTCTCTCTCTCTTTCTCTCTCTCTTTTTCTTTTCAACGCTCTACAGGATCGTTATACACAACTACATCACTATATGGGCGCTCGACGAAAAGCTCTCGAGAATCGCGCTGGCAAGTAGTCAGTAGGCGTCGCGGTTAGCACACGAGGAAGCCGAGAAAACGAGCGATCGAACACTTGTAGCTACCACCGACGAAATACAAGGGCATCGGTGAGCCTCGAGTGCGACGCAACGACGGTACGAAACTCTCGCTCGTTCGCGTTTCCTATAACCTACCTACCCTACCGATATAGCGTATATTCTCAAGGGGGTTTAGTCGCTACCACGACTATACGCATATACGCCACCAACACCGTAAGCTTTAGCTTAAATCGATTTTTTTCCAACATTCTCACTGGTACCCCGTTCTTATTGCAGTCAGGTATACATATGTAGTGTACTACGAGGAGCTATCTCAGAGCTGAGATCTCGCGGGCAATAAAAGTCTCCGCAAATCATGCGACACGCCATCGCACCCCTGGCTTCGCTTGCTTATACCCTTCACTTCTCCGCACACCCGCGCTAATACTCTTCTAGTTTTCCTCCACAGTACGTACGTATACTCCGTGGATGAGGTACCATCCCTAAAGAGCGTACCCGTGACTTCGTCTCGTTTCCACCTCACCCATATACACGGTGTCAATTATGAGGTTGACAACTCTTTTTGCGGCTGTTTCACCGAGGTTTCAGGATTATGTTAAGTGTGGTTTTTTAATTGCATGGTTTTGTGAGTTGTCTTCATAACGCAAGCGATTTTCTATTGGAGTCGTATTATGTTCAATTGAAAAAGAAACTTTGAAGAAGATTTAAAAAAAAACGTTTTGATTGTGGACCTTGCCTCACCTTGTCGCACCTTGTTCTCACCTTGTTTTCACCTTGTTCTCACCTTGTTCTCACCTTGTTCTCACCTTGTTCTTACCTTGTTCTATCTTGTTCTTACCTTGTTCTCGCCTTGTTCTGATAATGCCCTCACTTTGCCCTCACCTCCAGTCATTCACTAACAATTGTTTCATTGATTTTTCTGTTACATTGGTTTGCTATAATGCCACACAACCCTCTCCGACTGATGAAAATTAGGAACATCATCGGCAACTTCAAAATCATTTATTTTCATCAAAATACATTCAATCACTTCTACGGATATTCAGTATTCAATTCGTTTTATTATTTCAATGATTCCATAATCTTAACGTATTTTTCAAGATCTTTATTTAAATCGAAAAGGTAATTTTACGGGAATTCTGTATCCAGTGATTCTTATTATTTCAATGATTCCATAATCGGAATAACTTTGAAATAATTCTCATTTGGCTTATTATCCTGTGAAAACTATACGCCGAAAAATAGAATCGTTCATGTTATTGAAAAAATCTAATAAGCCCTGAATGGTTTTGTTGGCCGTTCGCATGGAACCGAATTTCACTTCAACCTAAATATCGGCCAAACGACCACAACAAAAAGTGTCGGACTTGAAACGGTCACCCTATATAGCCGCCTGACCGCACATGAACGTGTTTTGTTCATTTTTACCTCAAAACGACGCCACAATAATTAGCACGCATAGTTACACCCGACGCCTTTCCGCTCATGTAGGCAATATCGTGCATATCAAACGATTAGATCTTGAACTTAATTATCTTTATTTCGGTAAAGGGCGAAAATTCAAATAGATTATTTGATGCCAATCTACTTTCAGTACATTTACAGCATGACATTATTTATTTGATTCACCTTACTTATTGATCCTTACTATTCTTTTATCTATTTAAAAATTACACATCACATATTATTACATATTAAACCTAAAGTTAATTTTAAGGACAGATTAACATGCATGTTACAATAGAACAGAAATCGGAGGGACCAAAAAGTCCATCACCGTCTATTCGAGCGAATTCTGCTTCCAAAAATTTGAATACTATTTTATCATCGCGAATCAAAAATGCGTCTTGGAGATCCAAGATAATTATGTCAGGGGTGAAAGTCAAAATAGTGAATAACCATTTGCTATTGTAACCGCCATCCAATCCCTGTAGACAAGCAAATCGTAAACTCTCAATTACCACCTCTTGAATTACTCTGTACATCTTTGTGTTGTCTCCAGCTTCTGGTTGTTGTCATACACTACACGAATAAACAATGAAGAATTATTACGAATACAACATGAGGCTTGGAGATCCAAAAAATCTGAATAATCACCTTTCAGACAACTCTCATAAAAAGAAAAATTAACTTCGCACGTGTCAATATGGAGAATCACATAAAAACGTTTCTATCGAAATGCAAGCAATAATGACCCGCGTGAACCCCACAGGCAAAAAAAAATTAAACTCTCATTTCCCACCTCTTGAATTACTCTGTACATTTATTTTTATTGTCTCCAGCTTCTGGTTGTTGTTCACAGCAGTAGGCAAATTTCTTTACCGATAAAATTCCAAGGCACGTATGCCCGGCAATGTAATTTCGATGTACAAGTCCCCTTTATCCACCCTCAGTGCGAAGTGTTGGCGAAACGCGTACCGGCAGTGTGTTATACGCTGGTAAGGCGGAGTATGGACTGGGCGCGTGGCCGGATAGACGATTATTCAGCAGGCCTTACACCGCCGGAATATTAAGTAATTCTCAAAGAGGCAGAGAGGGAGGGTGTCTGGTATGAAAATAGACAGGGTGATTGAGGCTCCCCTTTCCAGGTCTCATGTATAAATGCTTCTCGTCACCGGTCTCTCGTTCGTCTATCGAACAGCTTCCAGCCCCTTTATCCTCTCGTTCTACTCTCGCCGCGCACTTGTTTCGAAATCGAGCAAATAAATTCGTGCCAGGAGCGACGAGCGAAGAGGCCGGAAGCCACGTGGGCGGGGAAGAGCGCCGCGGCATGCATAAAATCCGTCAGATCCTCGAGGCCAATTGGTTTGGTGGCTGGCGTGGATGGAAAGTCCTCGCCAACTTAACTTAACTGTCAATGGATCCCCGGGTAAATCAGTCCCGTTCCATCAGCATTGCTGCGTGTTGTTCGAATCTTCTATTTTTCTCTGTTCTCCACCTTTCACACAGATACCATATAAATTTACTACACAAATTTACCGATCTATCTGGCTCTCGATTTCGAATCCTGCCAAAAAAACTGCAGAAGCTTCTTGTGTCGCACGAAACAATGCGATAAGTTTAGAATTTACGGCTTTCGGATGTTTAGTTCATACTGAATGAGAATAGTTACAGTTTTCTGTACACGCTTTAATGAACACCAACGGCGAACCAGAAACGGTAACTTTCCTCTGTCAGCCTTAAGTGAACATTGGATGAACACTGGTCATTCGCTTCAATACAAAAGATGATGTATTAGCGTCTACCCAAGATTATTTTGCTCGGAAACATCAAGCAGGTGTTGAAATTAAGGAACACCGGTATAACCTAAACCGAGATCAAGGCTATCAAGGTAACCCGATTTGGAATACCGTCCTCCCCGTTTTTAATTGAACGGCCGATCAATGAAAAAAGCTCTGCTTGGCTGGTGCATTGCATGATGATCATGAAGTCAATAGACCAAGACAAAAGGATTATACTCGAAGAGAACCTGAAGATAGGGAGCTCTAGTGTCGGAGCTCTAGCCCTGATGGTGCGAACTGTAACGCCTGTTAAACGTCAGTATAGTACTGGACATAGATGTGGCAACCATCTGGAAGTCTTAAATTTTATCAACAATACCGACCGCGAAAGACTTGAGCATAAAACTATTGCCAAATTTTTCAGACACTCAAGATATAGCCAAATATTGTCAATCATTCCACGTGAAAGGTTCGTATAAGTATCTATAATTTAATTAATTGATTAATTCCATTTTTAATAAAAAGCAATAACCGGTAGCGTATTATCACTTGTTGGGAACCGATATAACAATTTACGCATATCTTGAGGCCTCCATAATTGTCGGGTTTTCAAATATCCATACTTGACGATAGTGACTTCCAATTATCGTGGAAATTATCAACGATGGCTATTAACCGCAACACATTAGGTTTCTTTCCAACCAGTTTACAACGTGCGGGCGCCTGTCAAAAAGGAGAAGTGTTCATCATACACGCTTTAAAACAAAATTTAGTACCTGCTGCAGTGCAGGTAATTTTCACAGTACTCGTGTTATGCAAGTTACACTCATAAAGCCTCAATGTTAACCGAAACAAGGGAGACAATGGAAGCGAGGTAGACGAAGTGAAAACGCATGAGGATACAGAAATACCGAAAGGGCGAATAGTGCCAGAGAATCAAGCCGTTCAGACGGTTTTGTTAACTTTGCTCCGGAGGCACGAGGTCGTAATTGAATCCCCGTTTTCGAGCGAATGAGCGCGCGCGCGTGCCCACAAAAGCTGTGTTGCTAACGTTTTATGAAACCTGGAGAGAATGTAAGAGGAGGAACGGGACAGCGTTGTAGCAAAGTGGAAAGAACCTTTTGCATAGGAAGGGATGTTAATGGTTCCGTTCGGTGAAGCCGACCAATTTCCTGAATTTTCTACCGGAGCGCTCCTGTAGAATAGATTGTAATAATTGCGTCAATTTCACCGTACCAGTAGTTCTATGCATGTCATAGAGTCGAGGAAAAAAGGATAGTCGGCGACTACCCAGAGTGAGATGAAAATATCGAGAAGAGCAGTGAACAGGGAGTGCACAGACTCCGTCAAGGGAGTGGAAACTAATTATATCGAGAAGCGAGAAGCAGAAGGGAAAAAGGGGAGTTTGAATAAAACCAGAGAGCACGGGAAAGAGCAAGAGAGCCTTGGAATGAAGCCGAAATAGAGAGAGAGAGAGAGAGAGAGACGCACACGGTTGAACTTTAATTACAATCGTTTCGCTACTCCGCCACTTGGAACGGACGAGAACACGAGTGATCGGGGTTAGGTTGGTGGATAGGTCTGGACATGGATACCCTTATAGTACCGACAGACGACGCGACGCGCCTTAACGCTTTCACTAAAATATTGGAAATCGCTTCCATCGACTGGATAAGGGACAGAAGTTGGAGTACCGGCGCGATTTCACTAGCTGACGTGTCGATCATCATGATTAACAAAAATTCCCAATTAAAGTTGGCGAACTCTTCCACCCCTTCCAGATTCCGTGACCACTCGGGATACGAGACGCCGAGCGCTACCCTTAATATCACAAGCAACTGCCACCTTTCATCAAAATTGGACAAAGTAATGCGGAGGGAAAAACTTTACCCGGCGATGTGGCCGGTAGCTTTCGGTTTTCTTCACCTCACCTATATGAATGCCGCGATGAGTTTTCTGGCAAAATTATTCTCACGAACTGTCGTCAGGCACCTTTATTAACCAGCGTCCCGAGGGAGGCGCTACTTCCGCCTCATTCTTTTCTCCTTCCTCGGCGTCTGATTCTCTTTTTTTACGTCTACACCTTAACTTCTCCTCACACCCGCGCTAATATTCTTTTAGCTTTTGTTCACAATACGTATATATGCTACCTAAATGAGGCACCACCGCTAAGCCGCATACTCGTGACTTCGTCTCGTTTCCACTTCTTCGTGTATACGGTGTCTACCATGAATTTGACATCTCTTTTGCGGGTGTTTGGTTGAGGTTCCGAGTTGATATAAGATACAGTTATTTCATTGCATGATTTTGTGGGTTTTCTCCAATAAAGTAGACGATTTTTTTCATAGGCAGTTATAGTTTTAGGGCAGAATACAATTTGAATTTAAATATTCATGAAAATACGTATTGATTATGCATTTTCTCTCACCTTATTTTCACCATGCTTTCACTTAACTTTTGCCAGTAACCGGCCATTTGATTCCGGACATTCGATCCCATGGCTTTTTATTCCGGATTTTTATCCCATGTACCATTGATCACACGGACGATTGATCCCACAGAAAATTGATCCTATGATCAATATTTCTATGAAAAATGAATCTCCAAGATGTATATGAGGATCCACTCGCAGACGGTGGAACCACCGACACGGATTTCATAAGATATTGCAATTTGCCTCTTGTCCGTAAATTGCAAAGTGTCGATGAAGTCGGCTTTCTTCAGGTCCTATATTCATATTCAGGTCATCCAATATTCAGGTTCTTCAGGGTAGCTCTTTATTTTAAAACATTAAGTTGCTTGCAGTCATTGCAGATTAAATTTGCCCCTGGTTGGTAATTTTCTATAGATTTTTTACGCTAACCGGACGATGATGTGGCGATGGGTTTTCGGAAAATATAATTCTCACGAACTGTCGTCAGGCAACTTTATTAACCAGCGTCCCAAGAGAGCCGATTCTTCCGCCTCATTGTTCTCCTCTTCCTCGACGTCTGCTTTTCTTTTTTTTTACGTCTACACCTTGAAAACACGTTGCGCCGCGTGACTGCGAACTCCGTAACTTTTTCTTCATTCTCCACTTCTGTCTGTAATTTCGTATTCTCTTTTACCATCGATAGTTCGATTAGTATCGCGCTTACTTTCCTTTCCTCCTATTCGATTTTCTCTCTTTTTGCCAGTGAAGCACACGCCTCTCAATGCGCTCCTTTCCTTTTTCCGCGTTAAACGGAGAACCGAAACGATCCTATCATCAGTCACGATTCTTACGCGGAGATCGTGCCACGTCGATGGCCTATCGTGTCTGCTAACGTTATAAATTATTAATGGACCACGGTAAAAAAACGTTCGTTCACCGATACACGCCATGAAACACTACAAATACCGCGTTCGTTTCGTGTACGAGTTTCGCGATACCTGTATTATGTGTGTACAGTGCCATTGGGGAACGTTCGAATATGTGGCTTAGAGGAAATATAGAGCTAGGAAAAGCCGCGATTACCAGCAACAGCAACACGAGCTGAAAGAGGTTGAAAGCCTCGTAATGGCGTTTGGAAGATATAGCTGGTGAAACAGTGACAGTCGATAAAATCTTATCGGCCATTAGCGCTACCCGCGAAAACTAAACCGCATGACCACGTGTGTAAATCCGTATACATGCAACCTACATCCATCTAAATATTATACATATTTGCACAGATTACACGAGATTTGTTAGGTTTTATTTCTTTTGTCCTCAACGTACCATGTGGTAACTGGTTTTTTGTTGTATCAGCCCTTTCAAATCAGAACTTGGCTGAAAAACGCAGCTGTACGTCGAGCTAAATACTTATTATATTGTTAAGATTCTCTTTGTTTTTATAAACATACTCATTTTGCACGAGTGTCGTCTTCAATCAATTAGGGCCCGCAATTCACGAATTCAATGTGAATTACCGGCTGATGACTTTTATCTCTTGCCATTCAACTGGCTTTAGTTCGTATTGGGCAGTGACACAAAATTTTTAATCGATCTGGTAATCTTATACTTACCTACTCTCTTTATCTTAGATCTTGAACAGTTTTAATATTCATTTATAGTGTATAAAGGATTGATCATATTAGAATATTCATCGGGCTGATCGTTCTAATTGTAGGTGGCCTGCGATGATTGCTTTGTGCTTTGTGCTCGCTAGTCTCATTTTTTATCTGACTTCAAATGCGTCAGATTCTGACATTGAATTTTTAACGATTGTCAACTTTTAGTTATATTCACCGATACTGAAGATGGGCAAGGCAAAATGTCGTCCTTGCACAACATCAATGCGGATCTCTTCGGGATGTCCATAAACCATAGTTGAATCCAGGTCTCCTTTGACATTTCAGTTTCATCGATTTTATAAATTGGACCTCCCAACGGCCTTGGCAAAGTTCTTCGCTGCGGAGTCTTCTAAAATTCTGCTGACGGTGTCCATAATGATGACATACCCAAATCCCGCATCTTTTCAGAGATTCGCGTTCCCGTGATACGGTGAACTCAGCATTAAAGATTTTCTTAGGAGACCGGAGGTTCTAGGCTCCGTTGAGGAAAATACGCTTGCACTCGGACGAATTTGATGCGCTGTCCTGATGCCTCTTACCTATCGATAAATCGAATTTCACGTACGATAGATCTCCGCATCTGGGAATGAAAAACGTAGAAAATTTGAGTGGGTGGAGCGGAGAACTAGGGATAGAGTAGTGCAAGAGCACCACGAAGAACTCATTCTGGAAGGTCTTCTTTTCCACATCTGCGGCAAAGAGAAGTGAGCGTCTCCTTTACCTTCGCACAAACGAGAAAGGATAAGAGCCAACGGAGAAGGTCCTCCGTCTACCGTGCTTTAGCATCGTAAAGCTCACAATCGAATCTGTGTTGACCCGCGGTCCTCGATTGCTTCCTCGTTCGCTACATCGCTCTGTGGGCTTTTCCTCGTACCATGTAACGTCTTGTCTTGTCTCCGTCCTGGATTCCTCTTTGCGTCATCGTACTCGCTAAAGGATAGTACGTGATTTTCGTAGCTGGCTCACGGTCGGTGCACGGAGACGTTCCATCGATCCAACCCTTTCTCGTTTCGTCCCCTTCGAGAGTTAACAAGCGATCGATCGTCTTATAAGAAACTTTATCTCTGTCTGACTCATGCCCGTTCTTTACGGTCCATCGAATTCAGTTTGGAATCAAATGCAGCAGGGCCATCTACTTCGAGTGGTTGATTTATTTTTCGAGCATCGTAAGCTACATATTCTCCATTCGACTTTTCAATGGATAAGTAGCATTTTTGCCAAGTTAATGGAAGTTAAAACAACTTCATATGGCATATGGCAAACTGTGTGTCGTGAGATGACCTCAAAGCCGGGCTGAAAACCTCAGTTTAAACAAGTAGAACCTCAGATATTGCTTGCTCATGTAAGTGATAATAGGCAACATAATTCGCACAGCCCATAGAAAACTTTTTTTCGATGAGGTTTTCAATTTAATTTGTTACTTTCATAATATACACAGACAAGAATCCACATATCGATTTTTTTACTTGAGGCAATTCAAAACTAATTCTGGAGCATCGCAGACACCGGAGCGAAAAAGTGATAGAGAAAATGTGGAGAGGACAGAACGGGTAGAAAAGTGGACAAGAAAGAAAATGTGTCGGAAAATCGCGTGTAGAGGAGCAGAATAATAAGAGGAGGCCATGTAGGTGCAAATGAACGAGTGTAATTGAGTACAAAAGAAGCGGGTTTACGGTAGAGATGACTAGTGGAGACAAGGATGATTACGGAGAAAGTGAGAAGTAGGAGGTAGAGAGGTATACTATAAGATAAGGAAGAAAGTGCGAAATAGAGAGGTGAAGATTAATAATGTAGTCAGTAAATTTTCATAAGGAGGTAGAGAGAGAGTCGATACAGAAAAGTGGAGAAGAGATAAAGGAAAAAGCGAGCAGGAAGAAAAAGGTGTGCAATCATCGATTTTTTTAACCAATGTTCAGCTCAAAGTTTCAACAGAAGAAAGTCTTTGTAAAAATCAACAGTAATCTTTTGCTTTGTCATTTATTTATTTAAATTTCGAAGAGTAATTATGCTACAGTTCCTTTTCAATTAATAATTTTTATTTTCCTGCAGTGATGGGAGCATGAACGTCGAAGAAAAAGTTTTATCTGGTCCCAATGTACGATATCATATATTTAAGATTCCATTCATTGACGTCGTAACGTAATTGCGAAAATAATGAGACCTCGGATCGATGTTCTCTGTATCATGCGCAGACTGTAAAATTCATAGAACTGAATTTGAAGCAACCGGTTCACCATTGATTGCGTCATTCACAGTGAAATCCTCCGGCTGGCTAAAGAGAGGAAAATATTTTTAAAAATTCTTCGCTCAGCGAGAGGAAAGGAGGGGGGGGGGGACTTTCTTTATAATAGAAATGAACTTTTTTTCCCGACTGCGCTGAAATGACGTGTTTTTGCCCCTGAAAAGCGGGAGGTAAGTCGCCGTTTATTGACCGAGAGCAGTGCGCATGCTCAGCGGGATATAAAGTACGCCAAGACTTCCTAGGGCGTCTTGCCCTACTTTATTCCCCGCTTAGAGGTTCCCAGCGGGTCCGCCGCGCAGCGCTCGCAACGACTGAGCGAGACACCGTCGAGCCAAGATCGCGCGCGAGAATCTTTCGCTTCACGTGTATGGGTGCCTGTTGGAAGAAAATATATCGATTTCAGTCTTTTTTCAACAGTTTTTTTTAAATAAATATTTCTTGTCTGTAGTAAAAGCTTTTTCAGCTTTTTTTTTTACTTTTTTTCATACATTTTTTTTTATGTCTGCAGTGAGGGGGTTCCACCCCCAACCCCCCGGCGGGGCTCCGCCCCTGGACCCTCCACGCTCCCTTCCCCGCCGGTACCCCCCTCGAGTTGTCGCAGTCAGGGCTCGTGTGCGGCCGTCATTTCAAATTTTGCCGCCTTGCCACTTTTCGTCTCGTGCGCGTCACGACACTATGGAGAATGATGCTCGTGACGTCATTTCAGCTCAGTCGGAAAAAAAGTATCGTATGCCACACAGGAGGTAGCACGATTATTATCGAGTGCGAGGATGCCCGAGCGCCGCGAGGGCAACCTCGCACTCGAGAATAATCGCGCACTTACCTCCCTTGTAGCATAATGTACTATTTTGACTGATCCGTCCTGTTTAGGGGGAGGGGAGGGTGGAGTTACATTGCAATCAGAATTCACCCGCTCCTTATTAAACCTTTTTTCGTTGCCACTTGTGTTCTTGCCGTATTTTCGCTAATTTGATTAGACGCCTCTTACGTTGAAACTCTTAAATAAATTTAAAAAAAATTATATCTCTAGAAATATCCATTATAACTATTGGTATTACGCGACTTGATTTGTATTAATTTAACTGCATATCGCAAAAAAAGTGGCACTTAAAATTTTTTTCAAATGTAGCGTCCTTGATTCGAAAAAATGTATCGTCTCCTACAATGATTAATATTCTGACCTGTCAATATTTTCTTCGTGCCTTGCATACTATTTTTAGCAATGGGGCGTAGCAAATTTTAAATATAATTTTTCTATGGCTATTCTAAAAAATCGACGGCGCTAAAAAATTTCAAAATTTGTCGTAAAAAGTAGGAAGAGGCATCTAGGTGAATGTAAAGAGATTCCTTATACGATTATTTTCAATATCCAACTCTCACCGCATACCTCGCCCTTTAACAAAAAAAAATTGATTCTTCAAATTTCTAGAGTGGTGTTACCCCTTAAATTCCCTATAGTAAGTGCATTTAAAGATTCGTGATCGTGCGATGAGGGATTTGGTGATTGTAATAATATGCTCAAATCACACATCAGACCGGTTTACGTTGCATTTAAATGCGTTAACGAGGTTCTCGAATAGGGGTAGTTCAGCATAAACGTCAAACAGCAGCGGGGTTGAAGCTGGTACCGAAAGGATTTCTCGAGTCTCCCGTATAGGAAACGAAGCGTATCGTCTGTTGTGACTACGTCAAAGGAGGATATAGCAGTGTACGCGTGCACAAGAATCAAGGGATGGGTCGAACAGTGGTAAGAATGGTATAGCACAGTAGAGCCATACCCCGATACCACAGTAGTAGGCACCAAGCAGAGAGCTCGAGCAATTAAGGCTCCCCAACTCTATAATTGAAAGAGAATGGCAAAGGGGGAAATAATTGAGGGGCGAGACACCGACGGGGTGAGGAATGAGGAACGAAAATATAATGATAAAGAGGCAGAGCGTGTGGGGAGAGAGGACAACCATGCGAGCTTTGCCAGGATCAACGCTGAGGAATGGACAACGATGTCGACGGCGACGAAGCAAAGAAAAAAACCTTGCACGTTGCTTTCGAATTTTTTTACGTTTTTTACAGACCTACGTTTATAATAAAGTATGTTAATCGATGTTGCCATTCTCATATAAAAAGCTTGATGAACCTAAAAAATAATGGGAAAGCAATGTTAAAGATTCTAATTTCCATCTGTGTTTTGAATAAATAGATGAACATGGCTAATTATTGTTCTGTTTACATACTTAATTTAAGCTTGGTATCTCGAGTTTTGGAAAAATTGATGCGATGACGTTAGATTTTTGATAGTCCAAAAATGTATAAAACCAAATAGGTTGCATCGCCTGTCATTGAATTATATATCTATTAGGGTTGCGTTTTTATTTTTTCACATATTGAGTTTCGGGTTGAATGACAAGTTTTGCCGTGATTAATGCGGTACTGTTTTGAAGAACTATTTAGCATAATAGACTAATTTTTATGAAAATTAGAACAACCATGCTTTTTTTTTATTGGAGAAGCTGGGATCTCAATTTTTGGCCACATTTAGTCGGCAATTGCAGATATTAAAGCAGTCCTGCTGTTCCAGTTGAGTACTAAATTTGAGCTCGACAGCTAAAATGGTACTTGAGTTATCAGCGTACAAGTTTCCGACATTGTGTGGATACACACATGCACACAAATTTTTTCCAGACCACTTTCATGGACATTTTGGACTATTTTGAGTACACTGCCATGAAAATCTCGATTTTTTTTTTTTTCATGAAAACAAAGCTTTCTATGAGGGAGCAAAAATAAGTGAAGAATAGTGAAAAAGAGAGAAAACATAGATCTGGGAAGCTCGTGGTAAAGAATTTACGACTGCCATTATTCGCCTTTCCATCGACCTATGAGTGTGTCTCTCTCGCTCTCTCCCTCGCTGTACAACAGTAATGGTCGTGCAAAGTTTATCCTCGTATCTCTGCCTATGTGCGTTTACTTTTTTCCGAGTGTCGGTCTTACTAGCGTTCTCAACAGTTTCAATTTCTTTCGGACTTATTGCGCCTTCTCTTTGCGATTAGGGTTAAACGCTGCTGGAACTCGGTTGGTTGCAAAGTGCTACGTTTTAAAAGTACGCTTACCATCTATTTCTATGTGTAGCATTGTGAGTAGTGCTGTTATTGCGTGCTACATTTCCTGTTAAATAATGACACACAAACTGTAGTGGCCTTTTATCTTGCGCCATACTTTGCTCTTTCTTTACCCAGAGGCTCACCGCTCGTTTCGCCGTTATTGCGACTCGAACTCGCAAACGATTTTTCTCACCATGCTTCACTACAGACCCATCGAAGAAAATGGATCAAGACACTGAAAACAATGCAGTTGAATCATCAATGTTTTGTTTGCTTCAACAAAATCGTACGGGTCTATACGTTTAAATAGATATTATACCACATACAAAATTTTTTGTTCCTTGTGCAAAATAAAATACAGTACTTACAATATGATATTCAGTTGTTCAAATCAAATTCGCTTTGAAATAATCCAATATTTTGTCAACTTGCCATATATATTTATTGTAACATGTTGTCGCTTAAATTACCTTCCCGTGTGAAAATATTTAGTACATCGTAGATCTAATCGGGATCCACGATGAAAAGTTTATATGTGACTTTTATGCATGTAAAATTGATGCCATCAAGTACAGGAAATTTACATGGAAAGTACTTTCGACTTTTTCACAAGGGTGGTTTTTCAGAGAAATGAAGATCATGTTATTAAAATGAAAAATAAAAAAACCTAGTTTAAAATTTAAAAATGATTTCTTGACTTAGTTGAATCGGGCAGGCCAGAAAAGTCGTCCAATGTTGAGGGAAACCAATATTCACTTGAACTGCGCAAATGCAATGATCATTGCCAAACAATACGGTACATGTATTGAGGAATTGAGAATGAACATAAATATTTATGGTCTTGAGGACTATTTATTAAGACACTGCTATTACCCGTGCAGAAATTTACTCAGGGCTACATATTGGGCCCGTAGAATTTTCCCTGACTACCTACGAGCCTCATCTTGGAAATCAAACTACAGCCTGTATTGACCGGTCGCACTTTAAACTCTTGGGCCTATGTAGGACGAAATGTGCATGGCAAGTATAGGAATCCATGACTTTTTCCCGAATACCCAGAGAGAGCCCGGACATGTCCCGGATATATTTTTTTAGTTTTGCGTTGAAATGGTTCCTAGAGAGGCCCCGTAGAGGTCCCAGATATATTTCGGTATAATTCTTTCCCTACTCTAGTGGTAGGATGGTAAATTCTATCTACGATTAGCATTTACAGGACCTAATGAGACTAAGGATCGGCGCCCCCAGTTTGGCAGCCATCAGAGTGCCCGTTAATTGTTTTATCGATGCTTTGTTGGGTCAAGTAAGGATCGAGATTGGAATCCTTATCAAGGCTTCCACGGAAGCCCCCGGAAATTGCTTTGTCGACGCTCTGTTGGGCTAAATAGGGACCAAGAATGGATTCCATATCATGGCTTCCGCGAGAGCGCCCAGAAATGGTCCTGTCGACGCTTTCTTGGGCCAAGTAAGGAATAAGATTGGATTCCCTCTCATGGCTTCCACGGGAGCACCCAAAAAGTAGGTCGTGGAGATTTTTTTTGACCCAAATAGGGCCCAAGACAGGAGTCCCATCGCCGACTTCCATGAATAAGCCTATAATAGACCCACACTTTGTCGCGGATGCCCACGCCACTTCTGCATGGGTCGTAGTAGATCGGAGGTAACGGTTTCCGTTAAAGAGAATTTTCGTAAACTCCTGTTTCCTCACTAGCCCCTTCAAGAACGCGACCACCGAGGGAATTTAAAGAGTCTTGAGGCTGCATCTTCGTTCGATGTCGTCATGTCGTCCACTTCCCAAGGACGAGTATAAGCCCTGAGGAAGTGAGGACCCCAAGGGATGTAAAGTTAACTCCTCATCCTCCCGCGGAGTGGACGTCAAAAGAAGGTTGGATTTCCCGGCAAGATCGTCCACCTCGTCAATGAAATCCCTGTTTGAGGCCGAGAGCCGTAGACGGAAGGAACCCCGACGCCGTCGCCACTGCTCGGCCCAAGTAGAGTCACAGACCTCCGCCATGCAAAAAATTAAGAAAAGATGAGGTACCGGATACTTGGTGCGAAAAATTAGTGAATGCCCCGGAGCAGCTCTGGAGCTCAGTTCGCACGTTCCCCACCAGAGATACCGACGAGATTCACCGAGATGCAACGTTGGCCGGACCGCGACAACTACCGCACCGGAAGCTTAGGCAGGGCCACTTTTACATTGTCGGAAAAATATTTTAAACATCCTAGGAATTTATGATCAGATGGAAAACATCCACAAACAATTGTCAGCGATCCAGGGTGAAAATAATTCATGATTTGCAATCTTGAATTCGCTGTCGGATGTGGAGAATTTTCGCAACGGTTTTGAGTTTTCAAAGATCGAAAACTTGAAGAGGGTATTACTTCAAGATAGTCTTCCTAGTTTTCGGGTGACAAAGGATCGTTGCTAGTTTTTCGCAATCAGCAGTGATCGTCGGCGGACGTGTCGCAAGTTTCGGAAATCTTGAAAAACGTGTTTTCGTATGGTACAGCTACTCCAACTCCGGGGAGGATTTCGGAAGATCCACTTAAGAATCAGTGCCGGTGAGCGCCGTGAATACCCGTATTTCGGAATTCTATAGTTGTCGTCTTTGGAAACTGCGAGTAAAATTTATTTTGAGAATTGTCAACGATAATTGATGATTAAAAGAACGTCGAGTTGAGTACTTGCTTCGAGTTAAGCTCTGGAAAAGAGGCTGCGATCGCGGAGAGTCTTTTTGTCTGTCTGTCCGTTTCATGTCGTTAGTCCTTGCTTGTGAAGGTTTTTCTTATGTTTTTTTTTTCACTCATTCTGTTGCCGAATAATTGACGGAACTCGAAGTTAAAATTGTTTATTTTGTTGATCCAACAGAAATGTATTTAATTCAAACGAGCTTCAAGCATACAAGTTGACTTGAAAATATATCCAATCAACTTTTAGTTGAATAAATCGAACTTTTTTTCAATAAATTTCAATCTCTTGAAATAACGATAAAGAAATATTTATCTATTGCTGCGTTCGTTGGAGATATCAGTAAAAAAAGGATAAATGAAAAATTTATTTCCATAAAACCTGGAACGATAGTTTTCAACATTGAATTTTCCTCGTACAGCGATTATATTGACGTTGGAAGTGCATTGAGACGCTGGGAGTTGTTTGCTCACTTTTCAACTTTTTCTCGGCTCGCTTCCCGATTCACATCAACCTCGTCGTCGACCCTCCATAGAACACCATAGACCGCGGGGCCAATCGCCCACTGTTTGAGATTAGCTCTTGGGAAGTTTGATTGAAATATGTTTTGCCACTGTTTACCGTCTACCGTGGATTTATCCGGTCGACCGTTATTACCCAACCGGACTCGGCACGTTTTGTGGATAAGACCCGAAAGAGGGGTGACTGTGGTTGAGCTGGAAATACTGGGGTTTCCGGGGTCTTCATAACCGCCGTCCAGACGCTCTACGGAGCTTCTCTATCTCGCCTATAATATGTCGGATTTCACGCTGACGCTTAGGGTCCGAGAAAAGACGATCGTACGATTAAACAAACAGCCGAAAAAGTATATCTGGAAAAGCAGATACACTGAAACAAAATTATAGCATACACGGACAGAAGAGTCTGGTAATCATTACCCGATTTAGTATAGTAAACTCAGTTTATTCAAAGCTTCTGGCGTCTATTTCTATATTTTCCTATAGAGTACTGTGTCGTGTTTTACTGTATCTTGCACGCCGTACAATAATCGTTCCTATATTTCGGTTTTCGAACCGTACTGTTAATAGTCCAAAGTTTGTAAGGATGTATACGCCAAATTGTGTCGAAAACATCTTAAAGCTTGACAATGGTCGTGACTTCCAACAGTCAGTGATCACGATTCGCAATATATGAAGAAATTCATCTTTCAACTTATGAATCTACAGTTACGGAATTGGTTCCGGAAGAAATATGTACATTTCACATATACAAAATATCAAATTCTGCTATCCTCAACGTTGTAGCTAATAAGACCTTGCGTCTGGGGATCATTCTCCATCCACAGGCTATAGTTCTAAACAGTGCATTAGCTATACACGAAAGACCCGCGGTGACCGCTATACGTTTGGCGCCGGCTGAGTGTGTTTACATCGGCGTTAGTTTAAAGAGAGTGGCACAGGTTTTCACGGACGAGCCAACCACAGGCAAAGAAAACGGCGTTAGTTGCCCATTGTTGTCGACAGTGTAAAGTGCACCTAAGAAAGAATTAGTAAAACGAAAGCATGTAAGTACACATCTTTTTAAAAGATATATTGTATACGCAATATTATCTATGTATTGTTCGTCCAGACAACAAGGAAATCGTCGAATGTCATTGCCGTTGTAAATTGTTACGTAACCTGCACTTTTTGCAACGCGCTATAAGCATAACCTTCTCTTTAGTAACATCTGAGATCAGGATAAAAAGTCGTGATGGTTTTAATAGGATCCTAAATTGGTAGAGAAAACAATATTTTAGTCGGATTTTGAAGCATTACAAGCGTACAAGGTCCACGACATGGATGATTGCGACTACGCCTCATTATATGAAGACCACATAGAGTGTTGTACCGTCACACAACAAAATAAATTGAGTGACGGCTGCATTTATGTAACGAAACGATTCGTTTAAGCACTTGATCGTTTAAGAAAAAATAATAAATATTCTATGAGTAAAATGACATATTTTTGAAGGCATTTTTGTAACCGATCCCTCCTGACCTACCGTTATATACCTTCGCTTTCTATTAATTCAAGTATCATTTCAACTGCACGTATTTCCGACATCGACTGGTATACGATGCAGAAGTAGGCCCGTAACCGGCCTAGCAATTTTCACTATATTGCGTGTGATCAGCAATATATAACGTTAATAAGTGACTCGGGAACACAACTGGCATTGTTTACCGTACTGTATATTTGATACGGAAAATTCGCATTAATTAACTGCAGGACAGTCATCGCGAAATTGGTCGAATAAAACGAGTTTACTATGCTGCATGAGAACCATCGTCGAGCTTTTTGAATTGTGATCACCAGCAAATTCTCTCCATGTAAGTAACGATTGAGATAGCTACGTCAATACGCTAGAGTTATGAATGTCAGCGTCTACATGACATTAACATGCAATATATGCGTAACTTCGACTGCTTCAATAATTATATGAAAAATTATCCAGAATCCTTCGAAATTGTCGCAATAAAATTATTAAATAGTTTATATATTCAGTGCAAATTTGACTTGATTTCTACGATAATTAGGTTAGGAATCATCATTTGGCCCGGTGTCGTGCACTTTGACTTAGTTCAATTGGACGTTTGTCTGGCAGCTTGAATTTTATTTTTAATCCATTAATGCCAGGATAATTAGCGAATCTGTAATACTTTTAATTTTTTTTCTAACTTTGATATAATAAAGTATGTGTATGCATATGCGTTTGCATTGCCATCGAGACAGTACTACCTTAAGTGACCATTATTAATTTTTGGTTGCTACGACTAACTTTTTGATTGTTCCCAACTATTAAATAGTTACTACAACTATTTTCATAGTTGCCGTAACTATAAGAATAATCGTATGGATTAATAATTAATAGTTGTCACACTACACTGTCGAGAATGCATTTGAATTTAATATATAAAAGGATATAAGATTAACGAATTGGGTATATGAATTCCATATTAATATATTTTTATTGTAACTTTAATAATAGTATACCAATACTATGATACTGTTATTTGAAAATTGCGGTACGTGTGTATCGATTGAACTAATAATACATACGTGAACGTAAATTAATATACGGTTGAGAACATTTAAAATAACCAAGTTAGAATTCCATGCACATTGCATAGTAAATAAGAGATCCGAGTTCTTGGAATTTCCCGACTGACGTTTAAAAAAAAATGCGTACCTTCAAAAAATTTCGATTGAAGTAATTTTCAGAAGTATATCGAATTCGACATCCCTGTATATAATATTATTATAGTATACTATTATATTATATAGTACTATTAAAAAACGAATGCTGATTTTCAATATACTAGTATTGTATTCGTCAATGACAAATATATCTAAAAATTAATATACGGTATATGCATCAAAGCTTAATAAACCGGTATACTTAATTTCAAAAAAAAATTTTTGCAGTATAATGCGATTTCTTTGAGTCTACCATAAATTATTGAATCGTTGAATTTTTTTACACTGTTAGAAAAGATTAGAAGTTTTTATTCGTAAGCTAGTCATCCAAATTTAATAAACAATTTTGGTATAGAATTCATTTACATACTTTTCCAGTAAAATTGAAGTAAATGATTACAATTCAAGTACTTTAATATTAAAGTAAATTATTAAATATGTTGAACCGTACATGAATTTTACATTACACTTGTATACTAAATTTCATATACTAGTTTATGAATAAAAACGTCTACTAAAAGTACACGAAATTTCAATTAGTTTTTCTTTACAGTGTATTCAAACAATTAAAATCTGAAAAAATACCACTACTAAATTGAGACAAGGATAACTGAATCGAACTAAATTTACAAATATCGGCATGAATGCGACGACTCTTCATGTCAAGTATCAAACAAAGCACAATTTCTAATTACCGATTTTCTTCGAAAAGTCGAGCTTTCAAAACATAATGGACAATAAGCACCAGTGAAATAGTACCATGGGTTTTCGACGAAAACTTCAATTTTCATGATACGAACATGCAATTATTTTGTTGGTTCTACGGGAGTTCGACGCAATTCCAGCCAAGTCGACGCCAGAAACAAGTTTTATCGATGCGTCGCGAAGACAAGCACACGGCTGAACATTTTCCACCCGTTCAGAACACTCCACCGATTTTTGTGCTCGTTCGCCCGGAATTCAATTGTTTTATTATACGATCGTTCTTTTTCCCCGGATGCGATAGTTTTCTCAAGTTTCGTGAACTACCGGTCGCACAATGCTGTCTTTTTCCACCGTTCAGTGTCATCCTGACGGAGCGTCGTTTTGTTTTGTACTTCCGTACTCGTAGTTGTCGAATTGGAATGGTGCGAGAACAGCTACGAGATGGCGTTTTTTTTATTATTGCTTCTATATCTGGGATGCGATACGACGATTCTTTTCGAGTGGGCTGAGTGAGCGTCGAATCTTTATGTTCGATTCCCAGCTCCATCATATATCTTCTATATGAGTCGAGACGTCCTAAGCTAACCCATCGAGGAATAGTAGGAAGAAATGGCGAACTGTTGGAAAATTGTGAGATATAAAAATCCGAGACAATTTTAAGACCGCGAGGCGACACGTAGCAATTGTATCGGCACGTATCGCGAAGCCCTTATACAGTGAAATAGCGTGACGAAAAGACGATAGAATCCCTAGAGGCTTGGGGAAAGCAGTTCTCACCTTTATTCACGGAAAAGTGTATTATACTCTCTAACGAAATTTTTCTCGTTTACCCTCAGGCTCGAACATTCTACGTGTTGAGTTATAGCAAATAGTTTCATGGACTGAAATCTCTTTAGATGTCTTTGAATTAAAAATAACATTTTTCCTTGCAATTTAGTCTTCCTTTTATAATCAATTTGGATCGACGCAGTTATTTTACTTTTTAATGAATAAGTTTGTAAATTAAAGGGTTGCAGAAATATTCTCTTTAACATAAGATTCGATTTTTCTCAAAGCATTTGTATTTTACTTTCCGCGTTCATTTATTGGAAGATCATTGACGTTCTATTAATTCCATCTACCATCATTGAGATAATGCAAAATTATGTTTTATACTAATTTATGACTATAATAAATGGAAATTAATAAAAATAATTATCATAATTTAGAAAATAAAGAAAAATTAAAAACGGAAGCCAGTGGACATTTGCCTTATACTAGAAAGTGGAAACAAAATCTGCAATAATCTAACCTTTATTCATAGAAAAGTGAATGGGACGCTGCTACGTAATTATTTTCTTTTATCCCCAGGCCTCCGATGGTTTTGGTCGTTGAGTTATAGAAAATAGTCTCGTGGACTGAAATCTGTTCAGATGTCTTCAAAGTGAAAATGAAATTCTTCCTTGAAGTTGTATTGTTATAAAGTATCGAGCTTTACTCTTCCTTGAAAACATAGCTTATTTCATTAGTTTCTTTGTGAATTGTCTTTAAACAATTACGAACAAACTGCTTGTAATATTATTTATCAATAAATGAGTTTTTGAATCAAGCGTTTGAAATTTTTTTTTCACACAAAAGTCGATTTTACTCAATGATATTGTATTTTTTTTTTTTTTTATTGGTTGGTTGAAAAATGTTAGTTATAAAAATCTCATCTAGCATCCTTTAGGCAATATGCAATTATAGTGCATACGCATTCAGAATTAAAAAAAAAAAATTAAAAACAGAAGCCAGTGGATATTCGTCCCATGCTAGCAGGTAGAAAAAAAACGATATTTGCAGTCCTTCGTGAATTTGGTAACCGCAACATTTTTGTTTGTTTCCTCTGGGGAGAGTCTCGTTAGTTCGTACATTCATGAGTACGTATATTAGAGTACGCGACTGTACAGCCATTGCGTTATCGCACTTTATAACTGTTATATTTTTCCCCGGAGCCCAGCGGAATGCGAGAGCTACTTCCGGCCTGAGATTAATTAGTCCACAGTTCCCGATACACCGGGCACAGATAGTCCACCGGATATTGTCCGAGTTCATGTATAGATCGTGTACGATTTTACCAACCACGAACTGATTCAGGATAGAGGAAGTAATGTTTTGTTTGTTTTTTTTTTTTATGACAAGAACAACTGAAACACACACTACGTTTCGCGGAGTGTGAACCGTTTTTCCGTTTCAGGTGAACGATAGCTCTTGTATACTCTATTTTAGATTGTTTTTTTAAGGCCTTATACACACTTGCAGCGGGCGAAAAAACGTGGTTTGCTTGATTTTTTTCAACAATAAAATAAATGTTTATTGAAAAGCTGTAAACGACATTCATAAGTACACATTTTTATGTATTTGTACAATTTTTTTCGTCAAAAAATTTCTCAAAATGGCGGGACTCCAGCTGTATTCCAGTAGCACCTTTTTTTGAGCATCAGTTACGGTGGGCATGATAACTTGAGAACGGTTCATTCGAAAAAAAGAATTCAAGGAGATTACATTAGTATATTGCATTAGCTTCGGCCTGGACGACGGATTTGTGAACATTTTTATTGTTATTTAAATGGCGTCGCTTTTTACGAAAAATTCATTTTTTGAGGTGCCAAATTTTTTTTTGTAGCAATTTTTTTTTTCAACAAAATTTGAAACCTTATGTCCAGGCCCTGGCTATTATTATAATAATTGAGTGGTATAAATTTGGTTTGGATCGGATTAATAGTTTTTTTTACTAATCGTGCCCACCGCAAAGGTATTTTTCAAAAATGGCGATTCTGAGATAATCGCGTTTAAAGAACGAACGCGCGGTCGGTTGAAATACCTATAGTTACTCCGATCCTCATGAAATTTGGTGAGACTATTCTTCAGACATTGAACTTAAAGCATGTGTAATTTAAAAAATCTCGATTTTTCCGATCATCACAAGTGTATATAAGCCCTTATTTCATTGTCTGACGAATAAAAAAGATGGAAAATATAAAATTGCGTTCTGATTATTTTTCATTTTTTACAAATCTCCCTATATAACACATAAAAAAATTACTCGTCCGTGTTTCTCTTCATGTTCATTTTATAATTTTGTTTCACAAATTCTAAATAACGCATACTAAACAATAGTACATTAGATATAATTATTGATATATGATTTTCATGGAAGCATCATGATCAAATAAACTGTAGTATGACGGACCAAAAATTGCTCACTTCGAAATAATATATATATTTTTTACTGGCAATTACGAGTTCCACGCACTGCGTGTGACACTCTCATAGCTTGTCTGAAAAATAAAAGAGACATACCTCTCATATTGCATTCTCGTCATTTTTTATCCTACCCAAATATCCATTTATGGGTAAGTACATTCATCAAATATGACTTCCTGACAGAGAAGCCTTAGAAAAATAACATAAAAACATAGCTCCTTCACTACGTTGATTTCATGATATCTTTTCACGAAATTAAAAAAATCCATAATAATTGTTTATTGACAAATATACATCACATATTATTATTGATATATGTTTTCTGAATCATTGACTGATCATTGCCGAATAAATTATAGCACAAGCAACCAAAATTGGTCCACTCAAAAATAATATGAATTTTTTTTTTGGTAATCATAAGTGGATGTAAATAGTTTCCCTTTAGGCTGTGATTGTGATGATCGTACTAGTCGTTGGAATATTTGCCTGGCAGTGAACCTATCTTCTCTCTTACTTTCTACGCTCAGCCAACAAAGGATTACAGGCCGGAGGCGCAGTGAGGAGGCTAAGAACCGGAAGTCAGGGGCCGAGGTCTTCCGGAAGACATCCCGAGCCTATAGTTTCCGTTAGCTCAGTGATATTTCTATTCGAGAGAGGAAACTCAACCAACGAAAGAGATTATTATAAGGACCCTCTCTGTGAACTTTTGGAGACCGTGTCGTGCATACAATCCGAACTAATAACTTCGATGGCAAATTGGCCCGAGGCTGGTCGTTACTATAGTTCAGAATTTTTTTTCTCTCAGTACCTTCTCTTCAGGAGGTTGGAAAGCTCCACTCTAATAAAAACAGTGCTAAATTTATTCTTCAATTGAGAGAATCTTTTATGCAACTATAGATTATACTAAATGGTGATTCTCATAGCTGCAGATGTCTTTCAATCAGAAAAAATTTAATCGCACTCGATTTCTACAAATATTCACACGCTTATGCTAAATTGCGAAAAGGCACATATTCGTTTAGCTTTTTAAAAAAAAGTTTCGTATTTTTAGCTCGATTTTTATGTATTACAACTCATCTTCTTCATGGAGAGATGCTTTACGCATTCACCACATTTATAAATGACAGCTGTTTGTTTACCAAGAAATTCCATTGATACGTAAACAAAAGGCTGTAATTCTTAAATGGAGGAAACTATGAGATATCTATTTAGCGAATTCGTAGAGCATCTTTTACGGAAAAGAATAAGCCGTGATACATACTAATCGAGCAAATAATACAGATTATTCTTTTAAAAAACAGAGCGAATATGTACCTTCTTAAAAATTAACATAAGCCAGCCATAACATATTTTTATTAATCCATTGAAAATAATGTTTTCTTAATTGAAAGATATCTATTTTAATACAAAGCACCATTTACTATAGTGAATTGATGCATTGACTGTGTATACACGATTTACAAAAATCGCGCTGCAACCTCCTTAATCCGTTGTCCGTCGTCACCATTTTACCATCATGTCCAAGCTCCAATTAATTCTTTGTTCCATATTTCCATTGAATTTTTCGGTCATACATTTACGGTTGAACATTTGATCCAGGAGAATTAAAAATTACAGTTCAACCGATTATATATGCAGTCTTTGCCAAGTGAAGAACTACCTTACAATTTACAGTAGAGTCGATATTGTAATAACCAATCGATACCAGTTATAGATAATCCAACAGCTTTCAGTTGGCTTACCGATTTCTATCTTGAATACATTGCGGAAGGAAGGAAGGAACTATCAGAGGCACATGATGGAATATCGAGTTCCGGGAGATGAGAAGGCTAACGGAAATGTTATCGATTATCTTTCGCTTGGTGTGTCAGCATTTGCAGCTCTGGGTTCGGCATAATCGGATCGAACAAAGCCTGCAGACATTAGACGAGTCACTTATCGATAATTCCACATTCTATCTGCCTTTTCTCATGTCCTAGTTCTAGCGAATCATTTATACACCAGATATTAATTTTTTTTTCAAATAATATCACTTATCCGCTCTGCGACCAATTCAGCTTTCCGATAAGCGGCGTAAAATGTAGACTGTAGAGCTAAACTTACATTTTGAGGAACATTCGAAAGTTTTGAAGTTCAATGGATGATCTCTTGCCTAAGGAACCTCATCAGCACAAGCGTAACGATGTTGCATTTGCTTCAGATTTGATTTAAATCTAACAATATTAACCGAGTTGCAAGTTCTACCAAGAAAAATGCTGAAAAATAGCGTGATACCTATTAGTCATGTTTAATCTGAGCTGAGCGCGACTCGAAAAAACTAAGAATAATTACTGCGACATTCGAGCAAGGACTGAATTTTGATGTATCCTCGCGAATTAAAAATAACTACTCTCTTGGCCCAGTAAATATTTTGCTAAAATAGTGATGCGCTACCCTAGCGAAACATTGTGTTAAACTAGCAAAACAATTTTCTGGATAAGCAAAACAATTTTTTGGGCTAACAAAACTATTATAGGCTAGTGAATAACGCAATTTTTTCGCTATTTAAAAATTGTTTTTTTCTGATAGGCTGATCAGGTTGAATGTATCAAAATCCCGGTTTAAATCTAGCGTGTTCATTGACAGTAGATAGGAACATATCGCGTTGTAATTATCAGGTATATCATGTTTATGTTACATATGGTAATGAATACTTAAATGTTGGTGATGCTGATTTCGCAAGATGTATCTCCATCGTATCTTCCCTCAGATCCATTCAAATCGGTTGGACTTCATCCAGCCAGCTTTTGCTGATACTACAAAACAATTCTAATGAAACATCAGAAAACCGGAATAAATTTCCGTTCGGAAATTGTTCCTGATGTGCTATTTCGAATCTTCGTCTGAAGAACCTCATCAGGCAAAACGTAAAGCTGCTGCATCTGCTTGAGACTCAGTTTGAATCTACGAAGGTTAACCAAGTTGTATCAATATTGAATCTTGCCAAGCATCTGCTGAAAAATGTGGTGATCATCATTAGCCATATTCGATCTAAACCAAGCTCGACTTGGTACGTACAACTAAGATAAATTCAACCAGTACCGATATTTGATGTATTTTGATCGTGTTTCAGTATATCAAGATACCTGCTTAAATCTAATGAGTTCGTTGATGTTGAATTGGGACATATCGTGTTGTGATCATCAGGCATCCACATCGGATCTCCTCACAGATCGAATCAAATCAGGCGAACTCGATCCAGGGAATTTTCCTGATTCCAGACAAAATCCCAATGGAACATCAGCCAGCCGCAATAATTTTCTCTTCGGAAATAGTTCCTAGAGGTGCCGTTTCACATACTTTGCCGGTAGTGGCATCGTAAAACCGCGGCATTGAGCCGGTCGCTCGTTCGAGTCTCACTCCGGTCGCGAGGTCACCACGTTGTTACTGCAATGCGCTGCTCGTGGTGTGTGAATGCGTCGAGAAGGAAACTGCGAAAAAAGATACAAATGAATAAAGCAAAAGAATAGTAGGAAAAGGGTAGAGAGCGTAGAAAAAAAACGAAGAAGGAACAGAAATAACGGTGAGTCGGGTGTTTTTGCGGCGAAACGAGGCAGTAAGCACCTATCCGTTCGCACAAAAACAAGACGACATGCAGGACCTGGTCTCGAAGTACATACTCCTCTACTCGTAAAAGCTCGCTACTGGCTGGTCACAACTTTTTCGCATGCTTTTCGATGTCATGCTATATAGCGAGAATGAAAATGATCGTAAAAAAGTCGTGTACTTCCATGTATGCCTAAAAGCGTAGTCATGGAATCAATTACACAAACCCAAGTAAAACTCTCGTCTCTCTCTATGCTTTTGCCACAACGAAACAGCTGGGAAGCTGCAATGTGAAACATTCAGTGAGCTCTCAATGTGATTGACCTGACCAATACGAATTTCACAGATTAAAAAAAAAGATTATCGATCAATAAAATCTCCAATTCTTTTCCGCAGATCCTGTGAAGTTATATCTATTTGCGAAACTCAGTAAAATTTCAGATATCAGTAAACAAACATGTATGTATGTGTGTTTGTTCAGTAACAATTATTATTTATCAGCTTCAATTAATTGACGATTGCATTATTTCGATTAACTGTTAAGCTAACTTGCCAATTAGTATTGAAGGACAATTCAAAGTTAGGGAAGCATGAAAACATAATCCTATTTGTCACATCGACATAGATTGGTGCAACTTGGAATAAAGTGGCTATACTTTTAATATCGAATACTCTGTGTCACTTACACGACGTTACAGAAAATCTAAAAGTGTAAATCAACGACTGTCCATACGTTGGCAACGATGGAGATATAAAGCACTCACATCGGGAACGGGATCAACCTGATGTCATACAAAAAGTGTGATGGGCCTTTTATCAACTCAATACTTATGAACTCAAGTATCTTGATATGCTCGTAAACATAATGTAGATACCAACACCCAAGATTCAGACGCAGCCATCTTCCAGCAATATATGCCACCCTCTTATTTCTCTCTCCCTCTCATACTTCCTACAAAGGATTATTCGTTCTCTTGGCAAATTTCCTTGGAAACTCCGTGGCGAGAATTCGAAACACGCAGTTTCCTCAGTTGTTGCCCTGCGAAGTCGTACAGAGAGAAGACGTAGCAAGGGAATGCAAATTCTATATTCGATTGTACTGTGCGTTATTTCACAGTGCACGTGGCAAAATATACTATCGTCCAACCTTCTTTTCCCTTATTCTACAATGAAATTCCGAAAATTCAGTGAATGAGACAATGACAAACGGAGGGTAATAAATGAAACAGCAAAGAAATTCGCGAATACAGACTAATAGTTTCTGCTGCGATAGAGATAATTCACACACTGACAGAAAATTATGGTATTAGTAACCATAAAGTGACAACTATTCATCTGTAGTTGGTACAAACATAGTTGTTACCACTTAATTAGTTGTCACAACTATTTTTATAGTCACCGTAACTATAAAAGGACTAAAAATAAATAGTTATCACTTTATAGTTAACTGTACTATGACGATTTCTCTCAGTGAAATTTCACAAGTATATCGCTCGGGCTTCTCGTCCTTTATCTCGTGTTACCGAATCAGCGCTTGACTCACGTTGCTTCACAATATCTCAAGTGAAAACTCTCTCGGATCACGATGTCTAGAAGATGAAAAGGATGCGTAGTATGGAATTTTCTCAAACGTGTTACATTGCATTGTTTTGTCTCTGTTGCTTGAGCAAAGTGCCTCACATGTTTCGTTTCTGAGAATTGAATGTAAGCTGCATTCAGCCTTATGCATTAAATACAGATACCCTCGAAAAGCTTTCTCCATTTTCTCTAGGAAGTGGATCAAGATGCACTTCCTAGAGAGGTGCACGAGGTTAATTATACTACGGCGGTTACGTAAAACTAATATTTAATCTCATCTGCACCATTTACCAATGCCTCTTTCATCATCCTCCGTTGCGTTAAATGGAATTACGGACCCATCCAATTATCACACCGGATCCTAACGTTTATTTACGCGAACGATGATTTAATCCGACCGACCCAGCATCATCTCCATTCTACCGTCACTAATAATAGTTAGCTTGTAATCACGACAAGCCTGCAGATTTTCCACGCCAGCGCCTAATCTCCTCACCTTATCCGCAATAAGTTGATAGAGAAAAGTGAAAAAGAAAAAAAAATCAATGACGTGTACTACGATCTTCTGGTTCTTCAGGAGTTCTACCATCCCGTACCTCAACTGTTTTCAACAATTTCGTCCGCTACTCCAAGAGTGAAACAAAAACCCTTGCTGAAGTCGTCTCGGAGGGAGAACAGGAGGGTAATCCCTGCGGTGCATTCCTGGTCCTATGGGGTCTTTCTTTTCCCCATCGGCACTTTCACAAGCCCTCTCTGCTTCGGCTGCGTCCGAAATCTACCTCGAAATTTCTATCGCAACCCCAAACTGCCACCCTGTTTTACCCACCACGTGCTTTATCCCCTTTCTTCTCCCTCCCGGAATTTTCCTTTATTTTCCTGACGGGCTCGTCCATAGTAGCTTCTTTTCCCTCTTTGTCTTGGCCGCGGTCGTTCACTCTCTTTTTCCTGAAACCTCCAACAAGAAAAGGGGCTATATACCCTACAAAGATCCGTCGAGCAAGCAAGCAACCCCCGCCGTCCAAGCGAAAGGAGCTCGCGATAGCCAACCAGCCAGCACCATCAACGCCGGGTAAAGAGGAGACTCGAGCCTCGACTATGCGGACTAAGGGGCGCACGAAACGAGGGGTGCGCTCACCAGCAAATTGATATTAAATGCCTTGGCTGGTCACCTTGTATATTTCTTTATTAACTCCAGGTCTGTGAGCGCAACGGGGCTATCAAGAGGAGCCATTTCTTATGGTTCAACGTAGCAAGCTTGCTCCGGGGCTAGCAACTCGAACTGTCTTCGTCTTGCTTTCCGCATAAAAATGGGGCAAGCACCTCTTTATCCTACACCCTGTTCGCTCTATGTCTTTCTCCTGCAAAAATGTCTCTATTTAGCTGGAAGGCAATCCTTACCAGACTTTTGCGGGTTGGTGTTTTCTGCCGTACAGTCTTGTTGGGACTAATACGCGCCGGTGTTAGTCTCAGCAGAGACTCGAAATTTGTCCATAGCAGGAACTTGTTGGCCAATCCCCTGTTCGCTAGACGACGGAGGCCAACTTGCTTTCATCGACTTCCGTCCGGCTGACACGCTAATAAAAATTCATCGTCTGTTTTGTTAAAATAGTATTTTTCCTCACTATCCCATACCACAACCCTCTTCTTCGTCTCCGTTCAAGGCTATTTCACTTATCTCTGTGCTTCCGAGAAGACACCTTAGAAAGTAACTAAGGGCCTGGACATTTTGGTCAATGCGGAATTTAGCAGATTTCTACGCGACTTTTGAATGTGAACTTGAGACCATTGTTCATTTGCTGGAAAACAATCTTAAGCTGAAACAATCAATGGATTTCATTTTTCCTTTATCCTCTGGAACCGAACTTGGTTATGAGAGCCAAATGAATTAGCAGTATCTAATCACGGTAGACTCATCAGTTTTGATAAAAAAAACTATGTTGCATACTTACGTATTCGGTGAGTTAACACGATCACTGGAATATTCTGTCCAGAGGTGATCAAGCAACATGACCTTAAGAGGCAGTGGTACACCGCCAGAAATTTCGCCGCGCAATGCTAAACGTCCATAGGTCTGTCTCTCTCGCACTATTTTTCTTGTAATTCTTGAAAATAAACGGTCATGTCGAATGAGGAACCAGAAGCTTAGTCCAATTCTACGATACTCCTGCGTATCCTCTAAAAATCCGGACCCTATCTGTCGTATTCTTTGGGAGGAAACAGCTTTCGAAATTTTTGCGGGGGAGCGGTGTATCAGTGCCTCCTAAATATAAAATTTCATTTAATAGTCTAGGCTCGTATTTAGACCTTATTTTGGAGAGCTTGTTAATAGGAAAAAAATGTCTCTACTTAACTGGAAATTTATCCATAGCAGGAACTTGCTGGACAATTTTCTGTTCGCTAGACGACGGAGGCCAACCCGCCTTTCATCCACTTCCATCCGGCTGACACACTAATAAAAATTCATCGTCCGGTTTGTTCAAATAGTATTTTTCCTAACTATCCCACAACGCAACCCTCTTCTTCGGGTCTGTTTACGGCTATTTCACTTAGCTTCGTGCTCTTGAGAGGACGCTTTGCAAAGTGACAGTGTCCCTGGAGATTTCCCTGCATGCGGAGTTTAGCAGGTTTTATCTTTTAAATGTAAGCTTGAGAATTCTGGATAAGGTCTATCTTCCATTACGATATCAAACAAATTAGCTGACACAACCTATAGATTTTACTTATTCCTCTTCTACTTAGCTTGGTTATAAGAACGAAATGGATTAGCAGTACCCGCTCGATTAGTTGAAACTATTACGCGAATATCTTGTCTTGACCCAAATAAAACAAGTTCGCGTT
This sequence comes from Tromatobia lineatoria, assembly GCA_949699805.1. NCBI lineage: Eukaryota > Metazoa > Arthropoda > Insecta > Hymenoptera > Ichneumonidae > Tromatobia > Tromatobia lineatoria. The sequence goes on along the minus strand of OX453035.1, from coordinate 7,474,262 downwards.
ACTCTTCAAATCTTGTTTTGGAGGGCTAAGTGGTAGGAAACTGGGAACGTAGCGGTCAAAACCAATTCTTTCTATCCGTATTCTATGACTATTCTATGTCTAATGAACGGTCACGTGCGTCTTGCTAATAATACGTCGGTCACAAATCATCGCTAGGGCACACCTAACTCGAAAGGAAAATTCTAATTAACCGTGACTCAAAGTACAACCTTCCATTCGAAGCCATTCACGGCTGCGGGCAAGGGTAGGTAAGACAAGAACAAAAAATGTCTTCTCCTATTCCAGTAAGCCAGAAAACATATTACGATCATACCAATGTTCGGTAGTTATTGCGAAGTTAAATAGCGCCTCCAAGATCGAGGTCACGACTAAATTCAAGCCTGAACTGAATATTGTAATCGTGATCAAATTCAACACCAAATTGAATACTAACCTCAAGATCGACTTCCAATTGGAACTAAAGTGCAGACGACGGAATTAAGACATAGAGTCTGACGGGCCTGTTATAATTCTATACGCCAAATATGATAGGAAAATGATCTGAGCAGCACTGTCAAATTGTATCTTGAGAGTGATTCCTCTATGTCAAGTGCAACGTGAGCACAGCACTTAGAATGTGACCCGTATATATAAAATAGTCGTAACAGTGTTGAGTAGTTTGCACATACATTGCGAGACAAATGAACAACGAAACTGTCAACCTACATTGATCCAATCACGATATGAGCTGAACACTTGGTAGCTTTAAATTTTTTTCCTGTGCCCCCGTGGCCCGCAACCCTCTAGGCGACATCATCCCCGTAAAGAAACTTGATACTCGATCCATATCGTGACATAGAATTCTCGTTCTCCGGTATTCTATTACCGCGTGTTAATCGACAACGAGTTATAGACCGGTCTCCGTGTACGTGAGTTCCATTTTAAAGTCGGCTTTTAACGTAGGGGGCTTTGGAATCGGAATACGATATTGGGTATCATCCCGGTTTAGCATAGTGGTCGCCGTCGTTGAATCACTCCCCCAACTACTTCCCGACGTATCGATGATCCTGTCATACGGTTGATGTGGATTGTATTATAACAGAAAGGCAAAAAAAGCACAAAAAGTGGTTTAGAGGACACAGTCGGCTTATTGCGAATTCGAAAAAAAACCTTGCAGTAAATTTCATTCCCGCAAAGCCCTGCTACATTCATAAATCATATTCATACTACGTTGCTTAAGAAAAACGTGGGCAAAACGTTTATCGGTGTCGGGCCGCACGACAACATCGCAGCGACTCCTGCTGCTGATTCTCAGTGGCCTACCCTGTCTCTTGGTGCCGTTTATATTATATATTTTCTTGCGGGATCGACGATATAATAATATATGACGTCGAGTTGGTCGACGTCTCTCGAGGGCAAAAAGGGTGGCGGAAAAGACTCGGTGCATTGCTATACACTACGTAAACCACCTATGTACCGTTACGGTCGCTTCATAAGTTATGTATGCGCGATGCGACGTCGAGGGGAAATATCGTAACGCGATAACCCTCAATTCGCCAGAAAGTTTTACGTGCTCTGTGTGCTGCTTGGCAGTTCTCGCTAAAAGGTATAGAGTGCATGTGATGACGGGATCCAGATGTCCGGCTTTATCTATAGTTGATAGTTTTTTTGTGCACAAGTACTTCATAGTGACCGTATGACCCGATCAAACTTTTGGGCGTGGTGGATATCGAAATTCATATCTAGTACAAAATGAAAGCTTGGTTGGTGATAGTCATTAATCGCGCTTTGCGAAACTGCGTTTGTATTAAGCTAGCAAGTCTCTCTCCAAGTCATAATGCTATTACATAGATGAGCAAATATGTCATGAATGTGTACAAAAATGACATGTTAGTTTCCGAAAATCATTTCTTCTACGAGGTTAAAATACTAATTCATGCACATCCACGTACGATCTTGAGCCTTAAGCCCAAGTGAGAAGTTCAACCTTAAGTTTGATCTATCCTAAGTTCAATCATCCATGAAAATCATTAGCCATATTTTGGTGGTAAGATAATAAAAGTACACCGGTAGAATTGTTGACTGTTACATACCGGATATATGGTATGTAAAATTTCGACTAAACTGGTGGGGTTTAAAATAGCGAACGTGTAAAATAGTAAATTTCAAAATAATTAATGTCTGAATCCAGAATCATCATTATTATGAAATTCCCTATTTCAGCTTTTCGCTCTTTTTGATTAGTCGCCAATTTCACCCTCATATTATTAAGATGCAATCAAAATAGCAGATTTTATTCGATTTTGACATTTACCCGTCGAAATGACGGAAAGGAGCTGTTTCTTTTACCACAGCACGTCCTCGATCAAATTCTTTGACACGTGTGGGGGGTATGGTGTCAAAATTTCGACGATTGCCTGGCGCTTTCGCCCCTTGTACATTATAACTTTGTGCAAGGGTCATACATTGGCTTTCGACGATCATTTTTCCCACCATCTTAAAATACCAATTCATGCACAGGCAAGAACGATCTTGAGTTCGGCCCAAGCTGACTTGCCAGTTCGACCTTAAGTTTAATGATGCATCTACGTTAAGTTCAATCGTCATATGAAAATCATTATTGCAGTTTTGGCCCAATATGATAGGAGTACACTTGTAGGATTGATGATTGTCATAGGCTGAGTATAAGTTATGTAAAACTTTGTCCAAGCAACAGAAAAGAGCTGCTCTTCTAAGCAGAAGACTTCCCCGATCAATTTCTTTGAAACGTTTGGCATTAATTGCCTCGTGCAGAGCATGGTGCCGAAGTTCCGCTGGTGTTGCTTCGACGGTTGGCTGGTACTTCTGGCCAGAGGGAAACCTGGCAACATATAACGGCGTCGGGGACCCTGGTATAAATTAATTATCGCCATATCGTCCCACCTTGTAAATTACATCGGCCCAGCTGTACTACGTATACTCACTGCCCCCGCGCGATTTATTAACACAATTTGCCTAGGTAAAAGGCACCACGGAGCCAATTACCGGTCTCGGGCTCACGATAGTATACTACACTAAGGTATAATATTGCAAGAGTGAGAGAGGACGCCAGATTCCTTGACGCGCGTATGGCATGCAGCTGATGCATTGCATGTACCCGTCGCTATAATAGACCGAGCAGTAACAGTAGCAGCGTGGCATCTGAAACTCTTTGGAAACTTTGAACCAAGCCTCTACAGTTCCAGCATGTACGCCGCGTACGTGGAATGTCTTTGCATATTTTATGAAAATATTCTTGGAAAACAAAATAGAAGCAGCAAAAACTTCCAGTTTCTACTTAATTTCAGGAATCATATTTGATATCACGAATAAAATAGAAAGTATAAGAACAGTATGAAACGGGAAATGTCTTAAAACAATGTCTTCGACAGGTTTCAACACATTAATATTGCGTATTTCCATAGAATGAAGGCTTTTGACACTTGCGGACCGAGACATGCTACAAACAATCGAAACAATCGATTTATAGACTCTGATAATTCAATTTGTCTTAACGATGAAGGCCATGGATAGAGTTATTAATTTTCATTGTGTACATCGCTATGTCTATGGATTTCGGTGTCCAGTTCAATATGTCCATAGCTTTCGATGTCCAGATCGATCGGATCAAAGTTTTAGTTGATTAGGTCGATCTAGATTTCCAAGGTAATATCTTCATATTTTCCGTAGTCCAGATCGACCGATTCTTTGAAAACTTCGAAGCAAGCCTCTGTAGTCTGTGAAACATGGACGACACACACGCGGAATATCCATCGACGTTTTATGATAAACAAAAAGCAAAGAAAAGCAAAACGTCCAGTTTTTTAATCATTCCAGGAGTCCTATTTCATATCCTGTCTAAAATGAAGAGTATAAGAACAGTGTGTAAAGTACAATGTCTTGGACAGGTTTTTAATTGATACTGTGTATTTGCATAGAATAAAGGTTTTCAACAACTATACACTCAGCTGACATGTTACAAACGATCGGACTATTTGATTCCTCCATTTCGATGATTTTATTGGTCTTGATGATACTATAATGTATTAGACCGGAGTGATAGCTTTCATGATCCAGATTGGTATGTCCATGGTTTTCGGTTTTCAGTTCGATGCGTCCATAGCTTTCGATGACCAGATCGATCGGACCAAATTTTCAATTGATTTGGTCGATTTGGAAATCATATTTTACGGCGTTCAGGTCGATCGATTCGTAATTTTAGCTGAACATATTTGTTTGCAGTTTTCGAGCTCCTGGCAAATCACGGCTTGATTCTTGGTATCCGGTTTGGTCTGCAAAGATAAAAGCAATGGTTGAGTCCACCTAAATATGGGAAATTATGGAAAAGTTGACCTGAAGATCGAAAGCTGTAGAGAAAGGAGATACGACGAAAACTATGACAATATTGATTTGGAAATTAAGATCTACGAAGATATTGTGATCTAGACACCAAATGTATACAGACATCAACTCATAATTAATAATCCAATTAAAAACATCTTATATTCAGTCCAATAGATCATACTTAGGACTTTGTACATTTCGTACTGTTTTAACTTTCCTTTTAGCACGAGGATGCCATGCAATAAAGTTGCGTGCACTGTCAAATGGCGAGCAGACGATCCATCTTAACAGTAATTTACTAAAAAAATTGCACGTGTGCTAGACAAAGAAGAAACAAATAGTTAACGTTGCATCAAGGTACAAATTAATACTTTGCAGTTTTCCGATCCTTAACAAATAACTGCAAGCAGGTCAATCATTAACTTCAGCGAATATGCGAAGTAAGAAGAATATATTTCTCTGCGTCACACTCTTAAGAAATCTCGAAATACAATGAATAATTATTGAAAGTTCTTATTCACAATAAGTAACACTACATTTCATATACAAATGAGCCGTCAAATTTATGTATAGAATAATTAAGTCTGTAATTATATCCCATTTTGCTGTAAAGTTACTTTCATAACTTTCGTTTTTTCATTGTTGAAGTACATTTATTCCACGTCACATCTGTACATTATATTTAATTCAACAGTTCATGCATAATTACATTCAACAACACAAACACACATACTTTTAGATAAGAATCTAATTGTGTGCACGACACATATATACAAAGGGTAATATGGTCTATCCGACTATTAGTTCCTGGTCGGTTACTGAAGTCTATAACTTACCCAAAAATTAATTGTCAGATAAAGGATGTTTCAATGGTAGTGAATAGTGGGTAAGTGGTAAAAGCACATCGGGTACTGCGGGTTGGAATTCTGCCATCTCCAGCTGCACTCACGTCAGAAAAAGAAAAAAAAAAAATACTTGATGAGTCTCGTATGTGGTTAATGTGTGTATCTGAAATACGAACCCAAGGAACGACGTACATTACATCCGAGAATATTTAACCCCGCTTTTGCCTGAACAACCCTCTGCTCAGTTCTCTGTTCAAGCCCCGGTGCTCTTCACGCCCGGGGTCTACCATATTTGTCCAAGTTTTAATGCGAGGTAACGGAGGCGAAAGCCCGCGAGAGAAGGCATTAGCCTCATTCGCGAGCACTTTCCAAGCGGCCATTACCAAAGTTCTCTTCGCGATTAAGCCTGGCGAACAAGTTACTCTCTCGCCCCTTTCTCGCTTTCTCGGCATCAAACCGCGACTACTCTAATACTCTTTCTCACACCTCCAGCTCTTTTTCCTCCACGTGATGTCTCATAGAGACCAGCTTTTCCGGGTCACTTTCCTTCAGTTTTCATTCTTATTCGAGCTCTGTTACCTAATCTGGTTCATCTGGATAGAAGTCCAGATGAATCAGCTTATCGAGTTCTTCCCACGAAATGGTCTTCCCGATTATCGAACTTGAAGGACTCGTGATGGACTTAGTAACCATTGAGTGACTACTGTTAATTACTCGAAGAGACATTCTCAGCATTGCGTCAGGCGTGAATGTGTACGGGAAGAAATGTGTATATGGTGACAAAAAAAAAAGTGACAACAAAACCCGTTTCGTTAGGCTATCGAAAATATTGGTTAGTCCAACCAAAAATGTGTTAGCCGAACAAAGAATTTGTCAGCCTAGCAAAACTGATTGTCAATCTAACAAAAATGATTTTCTTTCTCACTTTTGTGGTGGTGTCACAACAATGAAATTATTATTTACTGTTATTCTTTAATTAGGGCCTGATTTGTCCCTGACATAGTTACCATATAGTATGAGTAACTATAGAAATAGTTGGTCAGTCTAACTATAAATTGATTACTAAGTTCATGGAATTATTTCCAGGTGACCCACGATTATTTCAAAGGGTTATGAAAACCACAAACATATTTTAACGATTCGAGTTACAAAAAATGTAACTATTCGATACAAAAATCCGTAACGTTTCATGTATAGTAGAAACTTTGTATGTGGTAGCAACTGATTATTTGCTTTAACCCATTCATTAGCTTAACAACCGATTAATTGTGTTAACGTTGATCAAATTACTGTTAAACATATGTAATTAAATGGACAGGGGTAAATTTCAGCACTCTCTTCGTACATTCCCGCCGAATTTCCGCATATGCTCTAAAAAGTTGGGCCCTATCTGTCGAAAAGTTCAGAAGAAAATAACTTTCAAAATTTCTGCGGAGGAGAGGGGAGTATCACTGCCTCTTAGGGATGTATGATACGTACAGTCCCGCCAAACGTGAGTTTCAGAGACAATTTCGATCACTCCCCGATGGGATATAAATCGGAAGAAAATGCATATAAATCGTGCTGAAAATATTGATTTCGCATACTAATAATCCCAAAATGATGTTAAAATGTTATTAACAAATTGGTTAAAAAAACAATTGTTCAACAAACAATCAGTTAACCTAACTTTTTTTCTAATGAAAATGATATGTTGATTCATTTAAATGCATATGAATTGTTACAGATTTTTTTTCTTTATTTTGTTTTTCTTTATTTTCAAAAAAGTGCGTGAAATAACGAATTTTGGATATGTGTTCGGCATAAAACCATCTATACACTCAAGATTTTTTTGCATAACGCATATCCAAAATTTGTTATTTTCTGCGCATTTTAAAAAATAAAAAAATCAAAATCAAAATAAGGAAAAAAAACTGAAAAAAATCGTATGCATTTTCATTTGAAAAAAGTTAGGTTGACTGATTGTTTGTTGAATAATTGTTTTTTTTTCACCAATTTGTTAATAACATTTCGGGATTATTATAATGCGATATCAATATTTTCAGCATGTTTTATATGCATTGTTTTTTTTTCGATTATTATCCCATCGAGAAGTGATCGGAATTGTCTCTGAAACTTACTTTTGGCGGGACTGTAGGTATCATACATCCTTAAAGTCAGTAAAAAAAATATGCCTCTAATAAATTGAAACAATTGGATTGAGCTATAATTATACCAACAGATTGCCTATCGCACGCAATGAGTTCATTATTCGGTGAATAATAGTAATTTTCTTAGTACATATCTTGAACTAAAAGTTTGCGATTCCGTCAGAAATATGGCGCAAAGTGATTGTGTCGCATTGGGCGGATTAAGTTTACGGTATATCAGAAGGGCCTTGATACATCGACTATTTTTAGGCTAGCTGTTGCGTGTTCAATGTTCATTCACCGGGTCTTAGTATTGGGTAAAGGTTGTGAATATGGACCAAAATGTTTTGACTGTGCCTTCTACTTCTTCAGATAAATCTCAATAAACAGATTATCTATATTACTGAACGTGAGGTAGCTCATAATTTTCAAGTTGTTTTGACTGCCATAAATCAACAATCTCAATCTAGTATCCCTAGCTTTTAGCTGCGTTATGGTTAATCATTCCCATTACGTAATGTCAGACATCGATAACAAAAGTAACACATTCTGAATATGGGTTTCCAACTCTTCTAATAGTCAAATAAATGCAGCATAAATTGAAAATATAAATACTCGTGCAACTCTGTTAAGTTTCATCATGACTGTGACTGAGCACCTAAATTTCATCACAGATATCACCAAAAGTGAGTGTACGAAGTTGTACGTTTTTCCGATTCCACGTGTGGGTTTTTATGCATTGGGCTATTTCAACGAACTGGTCCATATTGTCCACCTTTACTCTATTTGCAGTATCGTTCAATGCTTACAGGAGGCAAGGAAGTCGAGCGTTCGGGTCTAATACTCGCAGGACTAAATATTGGGTAACTTGGCATGAATGGGGCTGTAATACCAAGTTCTGTTGGCTGGCAAGCGAAACCGGGTATAGTGGTGTACCTTGGAAGTGGAAGGAGCCGTCCTTCTAGGTTGGGGAGGGGAGTAGATCGGAGGGGAGAAATGCGAAAGACGGGCTTGCCCTCTGGGCTTCCCGAGGGACCGAGGGGATTCTTTATTTAATATCCCCGGGCTGGTGTCAAGGAGAACATACATATATATAGAGTGTAATATAGTGCAGTGCGGTACATAAAAATATGATGTGGGCATTAGGCGATATCAACGAAATTGCAGAATGGTGTTACATGTCGAAATAACAAATGGCCGATGACATCAAATCAACTATTATTGCGCGGTTGATATTTTGGAAATATCTTGGAAATTTACTTTAACAAATTATTTTAATTTAAGACACATTCCGCGCTATAAGGAAAGTATTCGAATAGTACTAAAACTAGAAAGTGTGGATGGATGTCAAGTTCTTATTGGAACGAATCAATATTAAAGAATATTAGTCCGCATTATTAGCTTTCAGGGCCCAGATCAACATTCCCATGGTATCTAGTGTCCAGATAGATACGTCTATAGTTTCTGATGTCCAGGTCGATAATTCCATGGTTTCAGCTATCAACATTGACCGCTTTACAGTTTTAACGGCATCCAGGTAATATCTGCATAGCTTCCGAGGTTCTGTTCGATAGATACCGAACACTTCCCATACATCACGGGAACCTCTGGAAACATCATAGTCGTCGAAATATGTCTCAAGAATGTCTTTTACTGCGTCATAAGACATTTGTCGAATGTAGAAGGGTCGATCGATTCATAGTTTTAACATTACTGATATATTTATTGAATGTGTTTGATCTCAATAGTAATCGGACCTCAATTTGAGTCTCCAGGTCGGTTTACACATTAAAGGAAGTAATACCAAAATATTCATAAACAGCGAGAACTACACAAATGTGTCCGTCCGTGGACATTGCTCGCTGCAGAGAAATATTACCAGGCATCAAAATTTCTGTGAATGTTGATGCGGACATCAAAAACTATGGAGATCTTGACCTGGCCATTGGAAACTATGGAAATATTGATTTGGACCCCAAACACCATGGAAAGAATGACCGGGCATCTGGAAATATACAGTAATCGACCTGGGCACCTACAACTATGGAGATATCGACCTGGATTATGAAAACAAACAATTCAGTCTAATCCAGTTTAGTATTATTCGGCCCAATCAAGAACCGCGGTAGCGACATGTCACCAAAATATAAATCATTCTACCGACTTTTCACTAACCGTACTGTTTCTAAACCGGTCTTTATACACAATTTTTTGCGTGGAACGTTATTACCATTGGTAGTTGTGCGGTCGTTACACGACGCCGACAACAGGAAGAATAGAAGCCCTTGAAACCCTTGAAGCCGAAAAAGCAGTTCTTGATCTAAACTTTTATCCAAATCATCCCTGTTCGAAACTGTTCCAGAACTTTTCGTCAGTAAGCTAGTGTCTTGTCCGTTAGTGACTTGTTTGACATACGTAAGAAAAGTATGTCGGTTTTGTCTTATTCACGTGTGCCCGGCTTAATATAGTTCTGAATATACATTGACTGTAGAGAAATATAACCAGAGATCGTAAATTATGTAAACATTGATGCGGACACCAAAAACTATGGAGATATTGATGCGACACCGATAACTATTGAGATATTGACCTGGACACTTAAAAGTATGAAGTAATTGACCTGAATACCAATAACCATGGAGATATTGACCTGGATTCTGAATACAAGCACGCAGTTCTTGATCTAACCTTTTATCCAAAGTCATCCCCGTTCGAGACCTGCCCAAAACTTTCCGTCGATAAGCTAGTGTCCTTTTCCTAAGTGACTTGTTTAACATACATAACAAAAGTATGTCGATTTTGTCTTGTTCACATGTGCCCGGCTTAATACAGCTCTGAGTAACTAGCCAGAATCCCTCCATCATTCTGTCTCTCTCAACAGAGAGTAAGCAGCCAAAAAGAGAGTTCATACCACTAAAACTTTTTGATACCACCGCGAGCGTGTTATGCACGCGTGGTTATGCATAAGGGAGCAAATGCACCAGGACTCCTTGGTTCTCTTCTCTGGCACAGGGATGAGATAAATGGATAAAATGCTAATAACCCAAGCGAGGCGCGCGATCCCTATACCAAAGCAAAGGTAGCTACAGTATGTGTGCTGGTCTCGTGCTTGGCAAACGGCGCAGACGGCACGAGTGGACTACCCTGGCTGTTATAGCACGCCCTGGGGCCACCAAAAGGAGGTTGAGTTCCGTCGTCTTCGTCGTCTCCGCTAGTAGCTTGTACGTACGGGTACCGTCTGCACCGAGAAATTACCTTGCAAGCAACTCTTGTCTCCGCGACAGAAGTTCGCACGCTCCCGGAAACTTGAAAACGCTTTAACTCCCACGACCCCCATACCCTCTCGGTGGCTCCCTCGCGCGGCTCACGTATTTCGCAGCCTTCCCCTCTCATCGTATATTAATGTTCGCGGAGAACTACGCCATGCGTACATTTACCCTTCCCGATTGTAACATGAGATGCTCGCGTTAGCGTAAAGCATCCCCGACGAGCTAGTAATAACTCTGTCTCGCTCTCTTCATCCACCCCTTCTGCACCGGCGAATTCAACGGCAGCTTTTCCACGCCGCGTTTCGCGCCACACACTTTTCCCCGGCGTCAGCCCCTTTTTCCTTGTGCTCAGAATTCTGTTCAACACGAGTCATGGATGTTGCGGAGTTGTGTTTATTTTACACTGCGAATTGACGTTTGCCTGGCTGCGAAGTATTGTGGGTATCCGCGTGTATTGTACCCGTCTTTTGAACCTCTTTTCAGCAATTTCATGAGTGAACGGTGGATTATTTTAATATATGCTAATGTTAGCGAATTCGCGAACGGGTTATGGATTTATCCTCTCGGGCTTGCATGGATAATAGTGTGTGATGCGGTGAAAATACTTGGGAATTGGATAAAAAGTTTCGGTTGAAACGTTATTGCATTTACCGAACGAACTTTACTACACGGATATTAAACGGAAGTCGTTTTTTGCTATTTATAAGTTAGTATACGGAACTGGCCGAGAGTCTTTGTATGACTATTAATATCAGCAAAGTTGAGCAGCGATTATTATTCTTCAGATAAAAATCATCTTCTTCGCTTTTTCTGTCAGCTTAGACCGGAATCACTAAGTTCTTCTTCCGAAATAATTATGACTTACGATCATTTCGGAATAAAAAATAGGTTTCCTCTATCTTTTACCATTCAGCGAGTAGTTTAAATACACATTTGTGTACTAAAATTTGTATAGCAGCAACTTATGACAAAGTTCTAATTATGACATATCACACTTCAAGCCTTAGGTAATTCAATACGATTTTCTGCTATTCGAGAGAGTATGTATATATTTTTTACTGAAGACAAACGAAGGTATCTATTAAAAGTTCTGGAAAAAAAAGCCACCGGAATTATAGTTACGGATATTTTTATTTATTTTTTATTATTAATTATTTCCTCTTCGGTCATTCTCCAATTAAATAAGTAACACAAAAGCTCATTCTGAAAAAAATATGGATATTGAATAACGTATGAAATATGATGATTGGAACTCTTTTTATGATAAAGTAACTCACAAAGTGCCCACGATGTTTTTGCCCCTATTTTTAAAAACGGTTATCAGCTGTATACCATGAATGATAATATGCGAACGAATCTTTCCCATAGATTTCGCAGGCTTAGTTGAATCTGCTTGTACCAAAGACTCTAAAATCTCTCTGGCAACCATGCAACCAATGGGGAAGTACGAAAACCGAGATGAAACACACGGCAAAAATCACCTGACGCGTGTAATGCGGTTTTTATTAAAGTCGCATGGGTAAACGGGAATACACAAGTCCCTCCGACTTTTTCGCTTTTCATCTTTCCCTGTGCTACGTTTTTTGTCCACATTATACCACTATGTAGAGTTCTTTCATAAGCTCTACCAGACTCCAGACCGACTCTTCCATCGGCTAGGACATCAGAGTCTACGTCATCGGCAATATGAGCATCCCCAAATATCCATCCTTCGCTTCCTTGTCCTTCCTTCCCGTTTTAAATGAGTTTTTCCCAAGCGACTAATCTTCTATCTTCACGAAATCAATGTTTGTTCTTTTTTGTGTTTTAGGTAAGTACCTCGGATATTTCCTGTAGGTATCAACACGTGCATGACCAAATCAATCCAGCAATCAGAGTCTCAGAATTGAAAGGAAAGTCACGTGAGTACAAGAACTCGAGTTCTCGATGCTTAGTCACTCGATTGCTCTTGTGATATGCACATCGTAGCGTAAGATCCAGGTAAAATAGAGAACATAATGGACACAGAGGGAAAGCAACGAGATTCACAGTTGGATACTTCCTCATAGGACAGTCGAATACACTTCAGAGTGTCCTTTGCGCTCGTGTCTCGTTGGCTTCTCGAGACTACGACAACGACAACGACAACGACGGTGGACGAGACTCAAGGAACAAGAGACGTGGCTTTGCCATTAGCCGACACCCGTCGTGCACCGTAAATACAGGCTTCGACTCACTAATTGGCAAACATCGGGCGGTCGCTTATCGCGATTGACGGGGAATTTTTGCAAATTATAACTGTCCAAGAGCACAGAGGCTTAACTCTACCTTCTACACTCTTCGTACACTCGAGTCGATCGCTTTCTTTTCTCTTTACTCTTCGTTCTTTACTCGGGAGTCACTTCTCGCTCACTCCACGCCCGAGTCATGCGATCATGGCCTCTGTAAGCCGTGATATACATATCTATGATGATGCAATTCCTCCTCGCCCATACCTTCTTTGCTCTCGGTGTGCAAGAGCCAGAGAAACAGACATACTGGCCGGAACAGCAGACTCTTTGGCATTTGTCGAGTCGTGTGAGTAAATTTAAAAAACTGTGTACTAATCCCGAGGTCCGGGTGGTCGTGATCCGCCCATCGGGACAAAACATCCTCCTCGAGATTTTTATTTTTTTTATGAGATGGCCTCTTCAACCACTCACATTTGTTTCACTTCATGGCAACTGGTATGTGATTCCGGATGTGATGTCAAGTGTCATTGCTGATTTCTGGCTTCCACATTGCATATATTTAAGTTGCTGTACCAATTCTACCAGGTTACCTCTTGAACAACGATAGGCAATGCTGAAAATAGAATTTCGGAAATGTTCTACCCAACAAACGGTTTCCTAAACATAAACGATAATTCGATTTCGCTATTACTTGGAGAAAGATGCAACAAAAATACCTAGACGGCCATTTTTTGGCAGAGAAATCAGGATTTACATGGACTGCTGTTTTAAAAGAGTCATCGGAGAGACTACAGAGTAGATATGTGTTTGAAACAGTATGTAGCAAAAATGTTTGTAATGTAAAAGGAACAATATCGCGACTGAAAAGCTTGCCTATTGTGGATTATACAACGAAGGGAAAAAAACATATTGCACAAACGAGGATGTGACAAGGAGAGAAGCAGCCCCTGTGGAGTGTATATGCAAGCGCACGACATTGAAGGCCCTCTCAAGCGAATTGCGTTGTCAGAATTCCGCGGTCGCGTTGTATGAGTCTCGGTGCGAAGGGAGACCGAGCCAAAAACAAATCGACCCGTATAGGGTCTGCCAGCAGTAACAATAGGGCCATTGCTTGGGCGAGTAATGGTTACGAACATTTGGCTGCCACTTCTGGTTAAACTCTGAACCAGTGCTGGCTCTCAGCATTGGCCAATGTTTACTGGCCGAGAAAAGGCTGTTAGGCGTTCGTTCATGTTAGGTCAAAACATGACGTCGAACTATTTGCTATCACTACTCGTTGAACTTCAAACTAACACTGGCTTGCAGCATACGCCAATGTTCACTGGCCGAATTAAATCTGTCAGAAGTGCATTAATGCTGAGCCAAGTGATGGCTACAAACTGTTTGCTGTCACTGCTGGTTAAACTCAGAACTAGTACTGGCTTTCAAGCGATGCCAGTGTTCGCTGGGCGGAAAAAGGCTGACACGTACTTTCCGTACGTTGATATTGGGCCAGCAATAAATGGCCGCAAACTGTTTGCTGTCACTACTGGTTTAACTTCGAACTGGTACTGGCTTACAGCATCGACCAATGTTCACTGGCCGACCAAAAACTGTCAGCACTGCGCTAATGCTAAAAGTCGAGTAATGGCTGAGACCCGTTTGCTATCACCATTGGTTGAACTCCGAATTATTACTGGCTTCTAGTATTGGTCAGTGATCACTGGCCGAGTATAGGCTGTCCGTAGTGCGGTAACTCTGAACCACGCAATGGCTACGAACTATTTGCAGTCTCTACTGGTTGAACTCCGAACCAGTGCTGGCTTCCAGAATTGGCCAGTGATCACTGGCCGAGTGAATGCTATCAGCATTATTAATAACCAATTATCAAAATAATTATAGCGAATATTCAAGGCTTACCAGATACGGGCCGTGTTAGTACCGTTTTCAATTAACATACAAGCTTGGGCCTGTACTCAGTATACTCAGTACTGGCCACGAGTTATCATCCAGTATTTATTCGAGAGATTGGCCAGTACCGGATACTTCTCGTAGGCTATTACCGGGCAACGGTTGCTTTCATTTGGCCAGTGCTGAGCCTGTTGTACTCCATGGGAAATGACAACGAATGCGTGAAAAATGGCCGAATGTATCCCACAGACGAACTCACGCAGAGAGGTATAAGTTTTCAGTGACCCCGTATGCCCACTTCGTGTAAAATTAATTTCACCAGTCGCCGCGCGATAACTCACCTGTGGGTGAGTCGTACGCTTGTACAAGTCTGCATCGTTACGCCGCGCAATGTCAACGCTTTGACGCGTGCATATAAAAAATTTTGTGGTTGTTGAATTACGAAGGGAGCTTCGCTTCTGCACTCGCAGGACCGACCGCTTGCCCCAGCACCAACTATGCTCGTTTACCCCGCAGAGTGGAAAAAAGCAAGCCTCCAATTTTCATTCATAACTTTATGTAAAAAATTCTGGGTTTCACATTTGCCGTTTTTTCGGGTTAAAAACTCATTGAACTTTTAGCTAGTTATTCGATCAGAATTGAGAACACAAAAAGCTCAACTAATATCCCTAAGGTAAAATGGCTTTCATAGAGATATTTTGTGATACTACTTTTTATCTCTAACAAAAATATACCTGATTTCAATTCTAGAAAAATTAAATACATAATATATGACGTTAGTTAGCTCACTTATTGTGCATGGGATAAAAAGTCTGTCGAAATGTCAACCAAAATTTTATATTGTACTTTTTCTTTCAATAATTACTTTATATGATCTCCAAAAATATAATGAAACCTCTGAGTCGTTTTAAATATTTGTAACTTGTGGAATGTACAAAAAAAAAGTCAATTCAAATTTAGATAGATACACCAACAATTCTATAAATCGATTGCAATCGAACCATTGCCTGATAGTCACCAATAATCAAAGTAGTTACAACCTTAAGCTTCAGAGAATGGGTTAAAATTATAGTAGCCTGATCAGCACCTACTTTAGGAAGAAGCTCGACTACATTTTCCGTTGAACGCACAAGCTAATGAAGTTTTTGCTTCCTGCTTATTAGAGTTTGAGTAAAGTTGTACAAGTGGGTAGTAGAATATCAAAGTGCTGACATTTATGTAGCCGGTGAGTGCAACAGGCGAGACGAGATACTCAACAAAGAATTCGAGGCACTCCTTGCTAATAAGCCATCATCGTAATTGGAGATAATTGACTAATTGCTAGATTCGCCCGGGCCATATAGGATCCGGTCGGTATAGACTGATATACGCGCCAGAAAGACTTTAATATGATTTACAAAAGGCCCCTTTTGACCCGGCTCGACCTCGTGGACCCGAGCCCTGAGAATCAATTTAGTATCGAGGTCCTCTTCTCCTCCTCCTCCATCCTTCTTTCGTAGCTTATACTTATATCACACTGCTGCACACTCTCATTTTCAAGCTATAGTTTTACCTGTAATTGCATTGCCTGTTCAATGTTGGAGATTCATCTATAGTGCACCCCCGCACTCCGGACGTTTGCGTGTCCTGCGACACTGTCTACCAGCAGAATTAGCTTCAGCTCTGCACAACACATTATGCACTGCACATATGCGTGTGAACTTAAAAAATATACGATCTCGAGACACGCATCAGAAAAAAGTGGCTTGCTATTCGTATTTTGTGTCATTGGCCTCAAAGAGTTCTATATAATTTTTTTCCTTTTCGCTTAGATGTTTATACTAAACGTTCTACCATCTTTTTTTTATAATCGGAGTTGTCACGTATTTCTTTATATTTTTTTCATTGGTACATTAGTGTCAGTAGAATTAGGTGGCATGTCAGGATAATACAACGAATTACAGGTCACAGAGACAGTAACCCGAAAATAAATAACACATGTTTAAAAAATACAAACATCATTAGGATGCCTTGAAATAAAGAAATAAACAAAATATTGTGTACTGCGACACTATTTGCTAACAAAATTAGCCACAGCAAAATTAGCAGTCTGCTATCAGGTTCTCTTCACGCTCGCGTATCGTTCCCGTTGATAATTTTACAGTAAAGGTAATTTTTATTAAATACTCGTGCACATAGAATTAAAACTGCACTATCCGTTTTGATTGAAATTAAATTTCATCTGATCGAAATAGACTCGATTTTATTGAAATGAGATTTCATTCATTCCAAATACACCAAATAATTGATTCAAATAAACTCATCAGACCCATTTCTCTGTGTGTATTTTTTAATCGTGTTATTTGGAAGCGACACCGTCAGAGTTCCAGTCTCCATTATTCGTTCCAACTCGTTAACTCGGTACATCCGACTGGAGTACAGCGAGGACCTGAGCGAGGTTCATAGCCCAGAGCGTATGTAGTACAAGAGACGAGGAGGATGAGAGTGAGTGAGTGAGAGAGAGAGAGAGCCCTTATACCTGCGAGAGCTCTCTAGTTGGCAAGCCGCGTGGGAGTACACATCCAACGACCCGGAACCTCGATTGGGACGCTGGGTTGCTTCCTGCGGGAGAAGTCAAGAATCTCGACGCTATCCAGTTCGTCGTGTGGACCAGAGCGAGCGATGCTTTTTGTACAGAGCCGTCGCGACGCTCGGCTCGCGTACTTCGCATTATCTACTTATCTCGTTAGGGACTCGAGCGAAAAAGAAAGAAGAGATCATACCGAGGGGACACAGCCGTCTTCACCCTCCCACGCTCTGCGAATTCGACGATCATCGTCTTATCGCAAACGTGGGACCAAAACAAGTCCTATTCGATAAACTCGTTAATGCTCGCGGAATCAAATTCTCGAATTACGACCCAATAACATTTTATCCAATCGGGATCCGCGGGAAAATGGTAACTGCACTTAAACGGACCATTTAAGATAATTTTCTCGTTCTGGAAGCACTGATTTTTATTAATAAACGGGGAAATAATTTTTTAAAACAAAAGACGGATATCTTATTTTGGCTGGAAAAATTCCAGAGTGTCTCCATGATTATCGATATCGCAAAAAAATCTCTTTAGTGGTGGTTTTAGTTTTTTTTTTTTTTAGGTTTTGGGATTAAGAAAAAAGAAATAACATTTCATCGCAAGTAATCGATCTCAGTTTAGCGTTATTTCATTTTTTTTACCCTAGAACCTCAAGCCCTGTGTCTTTCGTGATTTTTGGGTGATACAGACGGTCATGCAGGAATATTGTGCAATTTTCTCAGGTAAAAGGAAAATTCCGTTTTTGAATAAATTAATAATTCACTCGTTTTTCCGTGATAAATCCCAGTTACGAGAATGTGAAAATTATTGTGATTATTTTTCGGGCCTGAATTTCAACCAATCACAGAGCGATATACTCGGTAATCGAAGTTCATTTGTTAAAAATTCCATCGGAAATTCTACCCGGATATTGCACAGTAGCTCTTTATTTATTTTTAACCAATGCAACATTCTCAAAGATGTCCTGTTTCCTCGAATAGTGCTCTGGGCTTAGTCGAAATCCAGGCTCGGAAAAAAATCCGACAATTACCCCTTGAACTTCAAAATTAATCGTAACATTTCCCTGTAGTTTTTCTAATTAGCAATGATCGGGATATTACTACTGAATGGCCCATTCCAATATTTACACAAAAATAGAACGTTAATGTGCAGACATTTTTTTTTACGTTATCATATGGTACTAAAAAAATATGTAAATGTAATGTAAAAATGTAATAAACATGATTTTCGGAATATTCGATTGAAGGAGGTACGTCAGTAAAATTGAAAATGCACCGAAAAGTCTAAAATCATTACCGCGTTTTTAATAATCCATAACAAACTCACATTAATTTTTTGGGAATTTTCGTTGACATCGTTTACACAAAATTAATTTTTTTATGCGTACATTTTAACATGGGCTCTTATGGCATATTTACGAATAAAAAAAAAATTGAAAAAAATGTTTAGATCGAAAAAAAAAAGAATTAATTCCAATAAATACTTAAAAATTCAACGATGTAAAAAAATGTGTACATTTTTTTTTCTTATTCGTAAATATGCTATAAGAGCCCATGTTGAAATGCATGCATCAAAAAATCAATTTTGTGTAAACGATGTAGACGAAAATTTCCAAAAAATTCATGTGAGTTTGTTATGAATGATTCAAAACGCGGTAATTATTTCAGATTTTTCTGTGCATTTTCAATTTTACTAACGAACCTTCTTAAAAATCTGAGGAAAACCACATAGAGTGCCTTTTTTATTACTAATTATCGCGTAGATCTGAGGAGTCGTTTTGCGTTGCAGCAAATTTTATTTTTATCTAAATAACAAAATGAGGATTGCTTATGCAAACAGGTATAGAATCTCATTTCTAAGTTATATACATACCGAGTCATAAAAGAATCATATTATCGCTATCAATTTCATATGCCAAGTTTCGAACTTGAAAAGACCTTCATGGTCCACTTCGCGTTCGCCTACGTTTTCTCTTCCGATTCTCTGCTTACCGTACGCAGCATATTCACTACCGTAGCATATAGCACTAGCTATAGAAGGCATGAGACAAAAGTCTTCTTTACGAGGCTCCAGCACGAAGGCACTCGGGTATATAGCTGATCGAATAAATGGCTCGTAATGTAAGGATAATGCGTACGGAGCGGCAGTCTGGGTCGCGCATTCCACACGTACTCCCTTCTCAGATAGGTACTCGTCGTAGACGCCCACGCGTGCGCGCTCACATCCACCCATTGTACTTCTATACAATACGAAGTACATAAGGATGTATGTATGAGTAAATACACACATAATATATAGATGTTTCATTCTGCACGAAGGTACGTATGAGGCATTCTTTATCAACTGGGCCGCATTTTTTGGTCGACCCCCGAAAATTTTCAAAATTTTGTTAATTCGTTGTATTACTTGAAATGGGTGTGTGTGATTTTTTTCAGATTTGTAAAAGATGCCGTTCGAAATTGGGCAGAGGTCAAAATAGCGAATGACCAAATCAGTGTATATGGTTGAGATAACGAATTTCGAAATGAGGAACGTCTGAATGTAGAATGGTCATCATTATGGAATTTGCTATTTCAGCCATTCGCTATATATCATAGACACCCATCTCAAGTAGTACAACATTTATCAAGTAGTACACTTTTGCATTTCGATTTTACCTTTTTCAGATAATGGGGCTTAAGAAAACGTAGTCAAACTCTTCGTTCGCTTGTAAATATTACATTTGACACTATCATGCAAATGGTTTTATTATGTTTTCGTTATTTTTTTTTTTTTCTTATGAATCGGCAACAATCTGAAAAAAAAAATGCTACAGATCATGTGTTGCATATGAAGATTGTTTAGCTGCTGCCCATTGTGAAGTTACAATTTTCTTTCTAATTTGCTCCAATTATTTTTTTATTGAAAAAATTCCAAAAAAAGGAATCGCCACTCCGGTTCGTCTAACATTTTTTTTTGTAATTTCTGAAAAATATTTTCCAGATTGTTTTCAGATTTTCATAATGCGTCGTTTTAGAATTCGTTTTAAATGAACAAATCTGAGGTAATTGAAAACGTGTAAATTTTTATCTTATTTCATTTGGTTATTTTTTAGAGTTATGTGAATATTATAAAAAAATTTCGTATCCAATCGAAAGGGTCGAGGGTCGGATCCTGGTCAAAATCTGGTGGAATGCTCCATATATAAGATATACAAACATGTATGTATCAGTAAATGCACATATACGTATATAGATATTTTATCTTGCACATAGGTATACATATATATATCCCTGAAAATATCTATATAGTGTGGAGCTACTCGAAGCAACTACCACAGGAGCCTCTGTACTTACAAGGTGCGATCCAGCTCTTATCGAATTCTTGCACCTCGTACGTCCTGAACGCCAGCACCCTTTTCTCCTTTTTTTCCTCCCTCACGATTTCACTTACTTTCTGAGTTTTCCTTTTTTGCTCACAAGCGCTTCGTGAATCCCCAGTGCGAACGATAATCGAAAGTGAAGACATAATTTAAATCAGTCACAAGATAACTTAGGGTATTTGTTCTTTCGAGTTCACCAATAATTTAGCACTTTTGGTGCACGTATTTTTAATAAAAAGATAAACAAGAAAATACAGTTTTTCTGAAAATACAAAAGTAATTTCTTAAAATATTTCACAATTCGGTTGGTGGAAAAGTATATAAGAATATCAATTTTATGCATCTAAAAGTGTTTTGTTTGTTTTTAATATATGTTTATATCGTATATAAAATATGAATTTTTTTTTGCAAATTTACAACACCGGAAATGTTATTTACCAGCTTATATATTAAATTCAGTACCCTATGTGGTGAAATTACAAATTGTCATGATAAATTTTCTCATTTTCATAGGATTTAGAAAAAAGCGCTATAATTTTACATCTTAGGTGCACATAAAAATTAATAGACCAATTTCTGTAAAACGGTTCTCTTTACTGCACTTAATATATATATATAGTAACCTCATGTAATTTGAACAAAAAAAAATTACTATATTGTATCTTCACAGAATCCATGTAGGAAATTCAATTTTTTGTACAAAAGGAAAAGAAAATTCAATAAACGTCTGGTAAACTCATACTAAAAACATGACTTTTGTAACGCATTCGGCAGAATTGCACATTAATCAGGTAGTGGCCTGAATTGCCATGAAATTTATGTACTCAGAGAATGGGTTTATTGAATTTTAATAAACTTGAGTTGAAATTAATAAATGTCCCTTTTTGTCCGAGACCCTATTGATATTTTTTTTTTTTTTTAAAATGAGTCGATCAGTTATTCCACTAAATATCTGAAGAAGATATGGACTCCGAATTTTTAGTGGTTTTTTTTGCATGATTCAATTCATGGATTCAATAATACCCAAAGGGAATCTATCTTAGTTTTTAACGAAAAATATGAACGTTCAATTTTAACGTTAACTGTTTTGAGTTATTTGATTACAAATAAAAGTCTATGAGTTTTTTAAATTATTACAAGTTTAAAAAATGTTGATTTTTTTTTGTGCTGTCAGAAATTGGCTTGTGGAAATCACAGGATCAAAAATTTTAGTATGAATAGGCAGATTTTCTAAATTGCATTGAAAAAAAAAATCCGGAAAAATACGTGAAGTAAGCTTAAAAAAGGGCTTCTTAAAGTTTTTTAAATTATTTTTTTACCTTGAAAATATCGACGAAAATAAATATACACTTATTTTTCGGAAAACTTTTGGCACAAAATAGTACCTTCGATTTTTTTGATCAGATTTGACAATCCCTTTGGGAATGATAAGCAAAGAACTTCGAATTCGGCTATTTCTATATTTCTATTTAGTGAATCGAGCTAAGATTGTCGGGGATCCATGAAATAATTTCTCTGGGTGTGGTCCAGTGACCGCTAAATTGACCGAGCGTTTTGAAATTCGCGAATTTCGGGAGATACTCGAGTGGAACAAGGAAAAGGATACTTCGGAAGGAAATTACAGAAGAGGTCTGTCAGTGTCCGTCTCAGATACGTACCGCGTCGAGAAGTATATGGGTACTTTATGTGGGTACTCGGCGGTGTTCTGGCGCTCCGTGAAGGATATACGTTGCCACTGGGAAGAGTAACGAGTTCGAGCAAAGCCAGCAACTCGGACAGGCAGTCGTCGGCGGGGCAGGTGTGTTTTGCCGTGTTCGCTTGCGCTCTCGCGTAGAGTTTCGTACCGAGGCTGCCTAGCCTTTGGCTTCAAGCCGAAGACCTCGCCGGAACGGCAACACGTCGCCGACCTTCGACCCCTTTGCGCCGCAGCAGACTCTCCGCTATTTTGCTCCCTCTTCTTCATCCCATCCCCTGTCTCCCAACATTCGCAGTCTACTCTCGCCGAGTTTCTCGTGCCATTGCACTACTCGTTGTGCTTTTCACTATAGACTCTATACCATCGATCAGGCCGGTCTACTCTACGTACAGACAGCTCTAAAAAAATTTTGAGACGGATAGTTATTGTTTCCTGCGATGTGAAGATTTTTCTAAAATTAATATGCCTTTATTGGATTTTTTTTATGTGCGCTTAATTAAGGGGTCTACCCTTATTAGACGGCCAAAAAAAGGTTATTTTCACGAATTTTCTTGACCGGTATACATTATAAATATGGATATAAAAAGTGTTAGGCCTAAAAAATAAATTATTAAAATACACAAATAAAAATTTTTTATATTCATTTTACTCAGTTTTCGTACAGAAAAATGGGAGAGAAGACAGGTCCAAAAATAAAGATGGGTGTGCGCTGTTTATTAAATCTCTGGAATGGATTATTTGAAAGAAAAAAATGAAAATGGTTTCAGATTCAGTAGGTGAACGGCTATAGCAAATATCATACGAGTTTTTATTTTAAATAAAATGACAAAATGGCGGCCATTTTTTCGAAAAACTACGAAGAAGCACGTTTTTATTCATCGTTTTTAGCGAAAAAAAAAAGTTGGACTGAAAATTTTTTAATTCGTATGATATGCGCTATAGCTATAATCATAAAAAACATGTGCTAAGACTTTGGTAAGGGTCGGTTGAGTAGTTTCGGAGATTTCCTCAACAAGCGTCAAAAACGTCCAAAAACGTCATTTTGAGAAAAACGCGTTTAAAGTTTGCGGTGCGTAGTACATTAGCGTGCTCATTAAACGTCGCTCGAAAGTACACTTAGACTGCTCGGATCTTTATAAAATTTTAGTATTATCCTTTTAAATATGTATACTATCGAAAAATGCAATTAATAAAATCGATTTTTTGAAAATTGCAATTAAGGTAGACCCCTCAAGTATCTCCTCTTTAAAAAAAAACTATGAAGCCACCTGCCCAGCATTCTTATTGGTCGTCGATAACCATGACATAAAGCTAACTTCAGAATGTTACAATCGCTGTAGGATACCGCGCTATTTGAATTGCCGCTTCTTACGCAGTTGTGAAATCGAATAAATTTTTGTTTTGTAATGGACCATCCGTCAGGCCGGTCTATGGTGTAATACGATGGAATTGATAAATAATAAATATTAAGAATATTAAGTAATACTGAAGTATTTTTGCTATGAATAATTGATCAAAAAATCTTAGACGGATAATTATTTTTTTGCTGCAATGTTCATTTTTTTTTACTAAAGTTAATATACTGTTATCGGACTTTTGAATGTGCATTACATTTTTAATAAAAATATGAAGTCATATTGAAGGATTTTTGTAATGAATTTGAGTTTTTTTTTAAATATGCATACGGGGCATTGCATATCAACTCGACCCTTGTTCTCTCGGATTTCATTCCCGATTTTTTATCCGATTCGTCTATCTCTAGGGGGAACCACAATTCTTATTAGATTTAAAAAATGTATACTCATTTAAAAAAAATATTATTACTTATTATTATTATTTTTATAATATATTTTTTTTATTCGTTTTTCCCCCCGTCTGCAGGCATTACGCCTATTACAGGGTCGGCCCGGGTCAGTAGCCAGTCCCCCTTGAGGGCCTGGTCCGGATCAGTAACCAGGCCCCCATGCGGCCGCATCCGACTTCCCCCTCTATATCGCATTTGTCTTAGCATTTCTGCTAAGGGAATAGAAAATCATTGCAGAAAAACCTCATGCCGATATAGCCGGTCTCGAGTTCGCCTCACGGCACCGGAGCTACGTCACGATTTTCGTCGAGAATGTAAACACAGACTACATCTGTATACATGTGACCCCCACAGTTACCTGTGTATGTCTCACGTATACATCTGGAGCTTCATCGCGTCCATGTTTGTATTTTTCGACGAAAATTTCCGACGGCACCGGGAATCGAACCCGCGACCTACCGATGCTTTCGTTTAGAAGCTAGTACTCCAACCACTAGACCACCGGTTATTCATTTATATAATATTGAGGACTAGCATTTCGAAACCAAAATTCTCGCAATTCCTGTATCGAATATCAATATATTCAAGCTTAGACCCAAAGTTTTTTTAAACGCCATTCTATTTTTTTACGAGTTCTCAGGACGTCGGAAAATATTTTCAGGTTTTGTCAAGGCAATTTTTGAAAATTGAATTTATTAAATTTTTTTTTTTTAGCAAGGAAAAGTCGCTTTGAAAACAGCTGGAATTTTTTCTGAAATATAAGTCCTAACATAACTGATGTTTAATTGAAAAGAAATATTTTGAAGCATAATCGACAGCCTTCCCGTATTTTCACCCTTCAAAGACATATTAAATATGGTTTGTTGGATTAAACAAATTTTGCAAATTGACATAAACGTAACTGATGAAACGAAACACGTTTGATGTCGAATTTACCATGCAGAAAACTCAATCGTAATATCCCGAGACCTCAAAAATTATCGGAATATTTCCCGATTGATCTGTTGCTGGGTAACGAGAGGGAGAAGTTTTGCATATTAAAATCCTGAGGGCGTGGCGCGAGGGATTTCTGTGCTAAACTTGACCGGATCATTGCTAAGCAAGGAAACTAGAGGGGAATATTACGATCTATTCTGGAAGTCCAGGGGTATTTGTCGGATTATTTTTCGAGTCTGGATTGCGACCACGCACAGAGTAGTATTCGAGGAAACATGACATATATAGAAACCTTGCATTGGTTGAAAATAAGTGAAAAGCTACTGTAGGTAGAATTCCCGATAGAATTTTCAACAAATGAACTCGATTACCGAATACCGCTCTGTGATTGGTCGAAATCCAGTCCCGAAAATAATCAAATAAATCCAGTTTAATGAATAAATTTCTGCAATTATCGAAATGTCTCTCAAAAATGAAAATAAATCTCATTTAGTAAGATGATTTGGTTTGACGATGCGGCAATACAAAAAAAAATACCAACAGTGATAAAATAATGTTATCATACTTCGCGCAGACCACATAATTTACATAGATGTTTTTCGGTGACAAAAAGTATCGCTCCCATGGGAGTCATGAAATATGAATATTTACTAGACGGATCCACAGGTTTCTCGGTGATACGTAATATTCTTCCGCGAGGTGATTCGAAAGCGAGAAACGACAATGGCAAAAGTTTACACCCAGAGGTTCCTCAACCGTGGCTCATTCTTCTTTGCATATACGATCACTTTCCACCTTCTCACCGTTCGTACAATTCTCTTCGTTGGAGCGAGCAATAGTTGCGGCAAATACATGGTATCTCAGGTTCCGTAGGTACGTAAATCTGCGAAACGGTGCTGTATGGTATAGGATGCAGAGATTTACTACACACTGCATACTCACATCTACCACTGCAGAGTTCATTGCATTCAGTCGGACATAAATGCTAGATTTATCTTTTTAACTGTTAATAGCAGCGTAAAGTTTTTATATTTATTTTACAACTCGTTCGTGTGAAGTATTTAGACACTTAAAAGTACTGTAAGGGAGGGGAGGGGCGTAGCGACAGTAAGCTATTGCAAATAATCGTATAAAAAATCTGTAATAATATACCTTTTAATACTCTTTACAGCATATTTTAAGCCAAAGAAAGGACATCGGTTTTTAGAATAGCCAAGAAAAAATTATATCAAAAATCTGCCATGCTTGATTCTTAAGAAAAGTACGCTTAGCGCGAAAAATAATTGGCAGATCGGACTATTAAAAATTGTAGGAGGAAATACGTTCTTCCGGTACAAAAAAACTTATCTATTTTTATTCATTATTGTTATTGTACACTACACTTGATACTTTTATTTTTCGGGGTATTCTAATTTCTAGGAAGTCAGGTAAGTAATTCCCGACACGTGTTGTACAGGATGAGAGAATAAAGTAATGTAGGTTAATGAATAAATCATAATATATATATGAAGAAAAAGCTCATAGCCATAACAAAAATAATAATAATAATTATTATTATTATGATAATTGTTATCGTTATTATCAAATATGACGAATTAATTCCATTTACCTTGCACATGCTGTGCTAAAAAATGGATTTTTTCATCCGGCATGTAAAAATTTTGGAACAATTCGAATCTGTGCGTAATAACTCATTTTACGGAACGAAAACAGTGCGCAAAACGGAAATTCATGCAAGAAACGTAAAAAAAATTTGCTGACTTCATTCGTTGTTTTTATTTTGATTAAACACTATCCTACGCTAGAAAATCTGGTGTCGGCGGGGTTGCGCAGAACAAACTTTCTGAGTCCGGTTAATATAGACTCACGATGCCGAAATCGGTACGAAGTAACCACAACGCAGCATGAGAGGAAATAGAAGACAAAGCAGAGGGAAAAAGGCAAAGTAGAGAAATAAGCGTGGGCGGCAAGTGGTACATCACGAGCCGATCCCCTTTCGCGCCCGATAGCCTTTCCTGCAGCTGTGTATATCCTTGCAGAATGTATAACTCTCACTCGAAATGTCTTTCATTTGATGCACCGACCTCGCAGAGAAAAAACCCTGACTCGCCGGCGCCATCACTCGCGGCGAAACCACCGGGACGAGGGTCGATCAAAGAAATAAATCGGCACGCGCGTGCCGATTGTGGTGTGCACGCGATCACGTAAACGCCGCCGAGGTCCGACTGCCTGTGGGAAAAACTTCTGTTCTTTGAAGCATCTGAGACATTATGGAATTGGGAGTTAGAATATGAGGTGGTTGGTTTAGTGAAATGTATTTTAAGGATGTATGATACGTTCAGTCCCGCCAAAAGTGAGTTTCAGAGACAATTTCGATCACTTCCCGATGGGATAAAAATCGAAAAAAATAATGCATATGAAACATGCTGAAAGGATTGATTTCGCATTATAATAATCCCAAAATGTTATTAATAAATTTGTGAAAAAAACAATTGTTCAACAAACAATCAGTCAACCTAACTTGTTTTCTAATGGAATGGATATGTTAATTTATTTGAATGCATACGAATTTTTACAAATTTTTTTCTCTATTTTGATTTTGATTTCTTTTATTTTCAAAAATGTGCGCGAAATAACGATTTTGGATATGTGTTCGGCATAAATTCATCTACTACATTCAAGATTTTTTTGCAAAACACATATCAAAATTTGTTATATTCTGCGCATTAAAAAAATAATAATAATAATAAAAATCAAAATAAAGAAAAAAATCTGAAAAAATTCGTATGCATTCAAATAAATTAACATATCATTTTCATTAGAAAAAAAGTTAGGTTGGCTGATTGTTTGTTGAACAATTTTTTTTTCACCAATTTGTTAATAACATTTTGGGATTATTATTATGCCAAATCAATTTTTTCCGCACGTTTTATGTGAATTATTTTTTTCCGATTTTTATCCCATCAGGAAGTGATCGAAATTGTCTGTGAAACTCACTTTTGGCGGGGCTGTACGTATCCTACATCATTAATAATCGGAAGCTATTATGTACGATTATTCGATTATTGCTTCAATGTATGAATCGTTTCATTATTCTTAATGAACTCGTTAATCATCCATCACTTATTTTGGGGTTGTCATGAATTTCAATGATCATCGTTGTAAAGTTATCTATACATAATTCATACATGAACCCAAAAATGAATATAGGTTGATATATTCCGCTATATTATAAAATCATTTTGCCGCCGCTGACGTGGTTAAGACGGTAGCGCAGTTAATTGACTAAAGTCACGGAATGACTGAATTCACGGAGTGGCTAAAGTGATGAAGTGGCTTATCCGACGGAATGGCTAATATGATGGAGTGACTAATCTC
The DNA here is from genome assembly GCA_949699805.1 of Tromatobia lineatoria. Lineage (NCBI taxonomy): Eukaryota > Metazoa > Arthropoda > Insecta > Hymenoptera > Ichneumonidae > Tromatobia > Tromatobia lineatoria. The sequence continues at coordinate 7,445,828 of OX453035.1, read as the reverse complement.
ACGGAGTGGTTACAGTCATAGAGTGGCTAATTGTTATTGATGCTGTGGCTGAATTTTGTAGATATTGAGGTAGATGATCGGCTATTGGCGGTTAATTTAGAATATTTTATTCCATTTTGTTGTTATTGATGTTTATTCATTGCATTAAATACGTTTGGACCTTGGTGTGGGTCCTTTTCAATTTGTATATGAATCTATTCTGGTTCGTTCATCATGAAGAATCTGGTTTCCAGTATCTCTAGCTCAAGTGTATCTTGTTTCATCTTGTGGCAGTTTGTTTATGTTTGAGGTTATCTAAGCGTTGGATCATATTTCTGGTATGTCATTATTCTTGTTTTAGTTATTAATTTTTCCTTATTATTAGGCACTAAATTTTTTGTGCCTGTTGAGCCAGAGAAACCGGTGAGCACATTATTTTTGACATTTGGTTTGGGCGAGGTACAGTGAACACTGTACAGATTGAAAAGGACCCACACCAAAGTCGAAACGTATTTAATACAATGAATAAACATCAACATCAACAAAATGGAATAAAATCTTCCAAATAGCCGATCATCTACCTCAATATAGAGTGGCTAGTCTCACGAAGTGATTAAAGTCGCGGAGTTATTATTCTCATCCTACAATTAGCCCCCGCCCGAATACCCTGAATTATTAACGAGTCACAATAACATCTAATGTACATATATAACACAAACCTCATACAGAGTATATCCAGTCTTCATATACCCAATTTCATGCTCGAAACTATATATTTTATTTCTATACTCGACATATAATTTTTTTCCTTGGGATAGAATGAAAACATGGTACAGAAAACCTGATTGCACTATATTACATTGATTGTATTTTTCCATTGCCCTGTATAAATTAAAATTAAAGCGCTGCCGATATTATTCCTTCGTTGAAAGCAATCAAAACGGAATCTAATGGGTTGCGAAAGAAATCAGGACAATGAAGGTTCAAGCGAAGAAAGGCAAATACGAAGTACCTAGAAGAGAAGCGATTAGATTGCAAAGTATCGTTTCGTGGAATTACGCACAACAAGAGATGTTAACAGATGAGAGAACTTATGAGTTCGTGCTCCTTCTGGAATCCTCTTCTGCTAGAAGTCCCTTCAGAGTTACAAAGAGATGAGGAATGAAAAGTCTCTTGAAGGAAACCTTGAAGCGATTAAGTCGAAGCAAGGAAGTACGTGCAGATATACATACTACGGAAGCTCACTCGAGTCAGGAAATCGTCGAAGATATTCTGGCGGGCTCCTCTTTGGTCTTTTCGCTTTGCAACTAAGAGGAAGTGAGCGCTTCTTCGCTATCGCTTCGACTCTGAACCCATTTCTCTCGACCAATTAACGCTAATCCCTGGCTTTCGCGTTTTCCCGCTGGCGCTGCTTCTATGTTTTCGGAACTTGCTTCTCCGGAGTATCTTCTTGGATCTTCGATGCTTGCTCTATGAAGCCGATGCGAAGAAACCACATCCAAACTCTTAAATCCGGAATTTCCTTTCCAATGAAAAGGGGACAACCAATATGTAGTATTTCTGGATCTTCGATTGTCGAATGTGCTATTGGAATATCAGATTCCACTTTACACTCAGATGCAAAAGTTCAATACGTTGCATGTATCGAATCAGCTTCGATTTCCGGGTGAAATTGAAGCATGGGTAAAAAATAAGTGTGGCTATGAGGATAGTTCATAAGTATGGTTCGTAAATATTGAAATAGTTTGGCGAGATTAGTTTGGAATGATCGTATATCACTCTTTTAATCCATAGAATTGCCCAAATTGCAATGCTTGCATCGCTTTCTCATGATTAAAAAAAAAGAAAAACAAACGATGTTTTGATGTTCCGAACAATTGCATCAAATTTTGATTGGGTACTTTTTTTTTGTTATTCGTGGAAGCTTTTAAAAGTCAGAACGAAATAGTAAATGTTTTGAAAAATAAATAAACAAGTGAGATCCGAACCACTTTACCGATTTCGTCGAATCATTTTACCGATCTTGCCGTATAATAACACCAAACAACATCGAACGCATCCTCAGTTATGAAGAACTATTAAACTAAATTTAATTAATTGATTTTATTCATATTTAAAATCATTCATTCGTGCAATACTGTACGTCGATATTATGGATGAAATGGAGTGGAAAACATTGAGAGGCTTTTCCCATACTGTATTTTTACGCATGCCTACAATCATTTTTTTTAATTTAAAATTAAATGTCAATTCGATACAATTAAGCATTCTGAATATTTCGTACACGTCATGAATTGAACCAGTTTACAAACTAAATGTAATGGTTATCAGATTTCTCATTAAGAGCCTGTTAAAAAATGTACCTCGTATATCAGACTACATTATTTGTTTAGAGAACCTCAGTGTACAGAACAAAGTTCGTTGTTGTTTTGTATCCTTCATTTCATGACGTCAAAATCTTATCTCTAAGCTAGTGGCTTCTTCGTCTTAATGGTAGGAGGGAAACCTGCTAATTACAAGTGCGTAGACACTTCAAAACTTCCCCTAGTCTTGGTAATCGACAGTTGTCTTCAGGATCACCGGAGAAGAACGAACGAAATTAAGACCCTTCTTAAACCCTTCGAATTTCGTTTATTGGTGAAAGGAGGAGCTATTCACAATGCTAATGACCCTTAAGTGAATACTAATATCCGATTGAAACCGTGTAAGAATCAAACTCGACCTGGTCATAGTTTCACAATTATGTATCCATGTATTAGAACTACTATGAAGCTAAAATCGAAGGGCAAAATCACTAATTCAAGCTGTTACGCTTTGTATAATGTGACATTGCTCAGCTTGAGAGAAACTGACCGCAAAGTAAGTCGAAAATAAAGGGCTCAATATGTTGTACTCAAAGTTATGGGAGATTAGCGTAAGGGACCTATTCCAGAATTTAAGGCTTAAGGGAGGGATTTAGATTAAGGATGTCCTAGCGCAGGAAAATAATAAAACTGCTGAAGCATTGTTATGGAGGTTCTTGAGATTCAAAATGGTGAAGGATGACTTAAGAGTTTGCTTAACAGCGAGAAATCGTCATGCCCGAAAATCACATTTGCCAATTTCATTAGCAGTCAATATCAATAGCAGTCAATATCGTCGGAACTTTTGTAACCATGTAACCAGTGTTGGACTAGTTCCGAAATCCACTGATGTCACAGTTAGCAATTGAACATGGTGAGTAATGTCTGTTTTGAGAAAATATAAAACGGTCACAACGAAAAACGCTTTGTTAGGGTAACAAAAAGATTGGTCGATAAAAACAAAAAATGTGTTAGCCCAGCAAAACATTTGTTGGCCGGATAAAAGATTTGTCGGCGGGATAAAAGATTCATCGGCCGAACAAAAGATTTGTCATCCCAGCAACAAGTTTGCCAGCCGAACAAGAGGCTTGTCATTCAAGCAACAATTTTGCCAGCCGAACAAGAGGCTTGTCATCCAAGCAACCAGATTGCCAGCCGAACAAGAGTCCTGTCAGCCTGACGTAACGATTTTGATGGCACGATTTTATGTTTTCAGAACACAGAAATCTCTCCTCGTTAAGGTTATATTACCGCTGTGTTAATGTCGACTTCCGATTTTCGGCTGCCGACTTGCTTCCAACATGGAATTGAGCATCAAACAAATTCCGAGTGCCGGTCAATCGCACCTGGATTTTTTGGACTTAATGCAGTGGAATGAAGTTTACATATTTTGACTCCGGCAGAAGGGACGAAAGCGTGAAAGCGGCAAAGAGCTACTCTTATCCCAGGGGATCTTGAAGTACCATTTCTTTTAACGATGACAATAAAAAGATTATGGGGGATTACGACAATCCACGGGAAATGGCGGCCCTCTTAAAACCAACCGGAGAACACTCAGTACCCAGCGCGTTTCTTGCGTGCAACCAGAAAATTTCATTCCCGAGGCCTCGACCCATTAAGGTAGTTGGTACAGTCCGAATTAAAAGATTCGAAGAGAATTTCGAACACTCATCGATGGGATGAAAATCTGAAAAAAAAACATCAGTACATTGAAGATGCCGAAAAGATTGATTTTGCTTAATAATAATTCCAAAATGTTATTAGCAAATTGATGAAATAATTTTCGAAAATCATGATTTCTAATTTTATCTTTTTCTAATGTGTAGAAAGTTGCGACTCAAACATTTAAAAAAAACGCATTTTTTTATAAATTAGATTAAATGCTGAAAAAATATATGTGTATTTAGAAAAAAAAAGCTGATCATTTCCACTTGAAAGTACAGTTAAGTCGGTAATTCTGTGAACGATTTTATTTTATCGATTTGTGAACAACATTTTACAATGATTCTTGGCCAAAATCAATCTTTTCAGCACCGTGCTTGATTTTTTTTCAGATTCTTATCCCATCGAGAAGTATTTGGAATTCTCGCAGAATCTCGCGTTTAACGGGACTGTACCGACAGACTTTAAGTCAAAGACTTTTTCACGAGCCCTCAAACTTTTTATTCCGTTTAATTTTTTTCTCTTCCGCGGCCAATTGGGTGTAGGACTATTGGCGATTATGGCCGGGAGGTCAAGACATTCAAGCGGAACAAACCGATGGAGTTAACTACTAACCTAAATGCTTATCGTCTAAGTGGGTAGCTTATATTAACTCGACTTTTCGATCGTTCAATCCTTGATCAGATCCGATCTATATTCGAGGGGTCTACATGTGCTGCTGACTATTATAATACAAATCGTGAACTTTTTCTTCTATTATTCGGTAGGAAACTGTGACCCTTAAGAAGCTAGAACTTAGGACAGTTTCCAAATGCAATTACCTCATTATTACAACTTTTTTCAGTGACCCAGTTCTATAAAAAAATCACGAACAAATAGAAGTATAATTTAGCGTTGTTTAAACAAAAATTGATGAGCTATGCATTCAAGAAATAAAATGATTTATACGGAGACAAAGTACCTGATAATTTACCGATAGCTTATTCCCTTTTTTTTATGGCCCAGCAGATTATTTGTGAGTTCAGAAAACATATTTGCTGACCTGGAAAAAAATGGGTTAGTCCAAAAAAACATGCGAACAGCTGTCGATATATTATCAGGTACAGAAAAAAAATTCTGTGTAATGTTGAATCGTGGTTCACACCGTGATATGAAATCACTGAATATCCGTCTTTTTAATGATAGAACCAAGCGCGGAATTATTTCCACTGAAGCTCAATGTCGGCGAATAAAAATTGATTATTTGTTTGTTATAATAAACTATACATTTTTTCCGTTAGTGTAAAAACCCATAATCGATACAACATTTTATGTGTTCCCAATTGAGAATTGATATAATAATTTACAATCGAGGATACGAAAATGGTTCCGACATTACAATTATAACAAAATTAGCAGTGTCATTTAATTGCGACTTTTTTGCTCGAAACAGCGTAAAAATATTCAAACACAGACAATTGAATTGATGTGACATTCTAACTATGGTCCCGGCCATCTTTAGGTTACTTAGGTTCTTTAGGTTCTCTAGGTTTCTATTCTACTATATTAAGCGTTATTTCGCTCTACATTGTGTTCTTTACTTTTCCTTCTATTTTCTTATTATTTTCGTAGCGTTATTTTAAATCCTGTTGTTTTTGTATGTGTTATTTCGGCGTGTTATTTGTACATGGAGCTAATAATAATTTACGAATGGGAATAAAAGAATCGTTTAGACATTGGAATAATAATAAAAATTTGCAATGTCATTCCATTGCGACATTACAATTCGATAATATCGTACGAATGTATAAACACAGCCGATTGAGTTGATGAGATTTCCAGCTGAGGTGCCCGCTAAAATTTACGGGCAATTGAAGAATCGAAAAGCGGAAACAAATTTTGAGAACCGTTGGATATTAATTGTCAACTCAGATTCCGCCGAAGCCGATCATAATATTTCTGCATTAATAATTCATCGTAGCCATATCAATATCGGTTTTAAAATCATTTGCGTACAGTCAGAGGTTCGCCCACCGTGAACGCGTTTACAGATTTATATGCCACGACGTGATTTTGGTATGGTCGAAGCGGTGGGTGCGACGCGTGACGCGTCGGCGCGACGCCGAAAAAAAAACCGCATTGACGATAACTCGACGAGTGTGGGCTGATCGAGAGACTGTACGGCTGGATGGCTGTCGGTGGGTTGGGTGCGGGATGGTTGCCCAGCGTAAAATAATCGATCGGACGTTAATTGCAACGTGGTTCGGTAGAGCGGCTAACACGCGCTGAGCACGAATTATATGTAAATAACAAATGACCCGGCATTTCAATGAACGAATGATAAACGTGCATCGCGTCTACCGCTATATCCAACTTTTTTCATTCCTCATTTTGGTTCCTCCGTTCCCTTTTCGTTTGTACCCCATTCCAGTGAGTACAAGTGGGTTGTACAGGTTCGTGTTTCTCTCACTAGAGTTTTCCAATTAATGGATTTTCAGCTTTATCTGACCGTGTGCTGACGCGGAATTGGGGTGGATAACACCCCACCGGGGATATTGGTACGGGGTGCCAATCGGTGCGCGAATTCGCGCTCGCGAGACCGTGCGTACACCTACTCATGAAAGTGCATCTGCCGTCATTAAAAAAAAATTTAATACCGGGAGAGTAAAAATAAAATAAATAATCAAGGCACGTGGTATCGGCATAGGGGAAATGGCGGATACGGGTGGCTGCCAATAATTGGAAGGACTCGGTTCAACGAGTGTGATTGTACACTGAAAGAAAAGATAAGTTACCATAACCAAAAACTTTGCACATTGCTTCCTCATATAAAATTTGAAGACAAGTGGAAAGAGAATATTTTACAATTTTAATTTTTAATTAATGTACCTCTATAAGGGAGACATTTATTATCGATTTTGGCTTTCTCATAGAGGTAGATTTGTTAAAAATTCCAATTTTAAAGTATCCTCTTCTCAGCTGTCTTCAAATTTTATATGCGGAAGCAATGTGCAAAGTTCTACTTTGCATTTTTTTTTCTTTAATTATTCATATTGTGTGCAGCTATGATACACCGTTAAAATACCCTTTCGTCGCATTTTGATTAAGTACACATTTTTATCTTACTCTCTTAACTTTTGCGGAAGTTATGAGCGAAAATTTACATTTATTAAAAAATTTAAAATGCCATAAAATCCCAACGACTCAACCGATCATCAACAAATTTCGTACGTAGCAGGGCTGTATGGTATTTTTCGATTGTAGAACATTTTGGTTCATTTGTTGAGATTCGACGTAATTTCTTTCGTATTTCTACGTATGATTCGACGTAACCTAAGGACCATGGTTTTGCTGCTGCAACGAGTAGATTTATTTTGCTGATAATTTCTTTTACCCGCGGGAATTCGTAACTATCGAAAATTAACATATGAATTTTAGATCTGAAATTGGAGTCCTTTAACGAACAAGTATGGATAACGACCACAACCTCAAAGAACGCCTCAACGATACGACAAACGGCCTCGTAGCGTTTCAATATTGTAAAAAAATCGACATCTACGGCAAATTGTGACAATTAAACAAGAAAACAAAATTTTCTATAGGTCCACAGCAAATCTAGTTTTGATTAGTCTTGATCCCTTTATATATATATTTATATTTTTTTTTCCCCACTCTGTAACTATTTGTAAATTGTCGCTAATAGCCCTGATGAACAAAATTCCCGATAAAATGAATATTTGCTTTCGCCATACATTGAGTGTCAATCCAGCTGTTTTTTTTTCTGTCTGAGCTTTTTTCCAGTCCCTCATGAACTATAATTAGCATACACTTTCCACGTGGAAGAAAACCACGTCCTTTAGTTGGTCGCTGACAGATATGAGGATAAAATAGTCCGAAACAGTTTCAGAGCAAAAATAAGAGATCGATGTTCCGAGGTAAATGTGGAAGACCCTCATGTTTCTTGCTCCGTTCTGTCTGACTTGAGCTGCATACATAAAACTCCAGTATCGTCTGGATAATTATCTGCATCTGCTTGACAGTATTTGTCGTAAATGCAATTTTTCTCGTCCTAAAAATATATTATTGAATAACCAATTCGCTCCATAGAGAAAGCTTTGTTTTTACCCCGAATATTTGTTCTAAATAAAAATTCCAATGTTGATTGCCGCCACATTTAATCAAAGAAGTTCTTCATCACTGATGCTTTAAAATGCTTAGTATATTGAAAACAACAACAAAAGAGCTTCCGGCGACAAATTGGAAACGAGAAAACGAGAAGGAGAAAAATAACCTACACATAAACGTGTATTCTGTGTTGAGGCTCTTACTTGGCGCGCACGTATCGTGCGGTTAGTCGCGGGGCTTCGAAGCTTAGAATTACAAACAAATGCGATTACGCCACTCCAGCTTGAAACGTCTCGCCATACCGTCGGGAAAGTAAGATATACTACAGTGCACAATAGATACGCTAGAGTATATATACATATGTCTCTCTATTGTATAAAAGTTTCGCCGTCGCTGTGTCGAGAATCGAGTGACTTTCAGAACGAGGAAAAATTCAGGGGGGTCTGTGAGACCCCACTCTGAGAGAAAAGCATATCGTTTATTTAACGATTTCATATCGTAAAACGAATATAGGAAAGCTTGCAATGTTCCATGGTTGAAGTGATGATAATATGGTTTAATAAACGATAATTGCAAGGTTATTGGAAACAAACGTTGAAATCGTATATGCAACAAAACGGCATATTTAAAACTATTAGAATAGTTTTTAAAACTATTATCATTTTAATAATTGCTACCATAATTATAATTGCTATAACCATAAAATATAGACGTTCCTCCTGGAAATTATGTTAGTGGTTGATCCAACTATTTTCTTATATTTGCTATAACCATACCGTATAGACGTTCCTCCTGGGAATTATAGTTAGATTATCGTCAGTCCAACTATATTATTTTCAAAATTACCAGCTTTTTCTCTCAGTGCAACTCCGCATTATTCCAAGTCCAACATCAGGCCCTGGCCCGGATTATTCTAAATCCCTCAATGGAAGAGGCCGAATGATTCCAAGTCTCTCAATGCGAGCGTGCAGCGCGCGAGGGGCAATCTACCTCGTTTCGATCAGGATTTGATCTCGACCTCCCCAATTTCGCTGGTAATTTTTTGTTGGCTTAGTTGGACCCTCAAATGGACCATATTTTTTTTTATATGGAAATTTTTCTTGTAATGTATTTTGAAAATGACAAATCGAACGCCATAATTAAAAAATCTAAAAAATACTTTGTTCAATATCAAAGTTTTCTACCTTATGGCCAAAGTGGGCAAGCTTTTTTTTCTTACAGTCTTTAACCTTGTTTTAATTGTAATAATGTTTAGAAAATAGGAATAAATTAATCTTCTTTAGGTGACCAATCAAATGTTTATTCATGTAAAACTTGATTTTTTTTTATTTTAGATTTTTAGCAATTTTTTTTAAAGACTTTTCCAAAGGATGCACATTTTTCAAATATTTTTTTACAGTGACATTTCGAATGACATAATTTAAAAATCTGCTAAAAATCCTGAATACTAATTTGTTAAATATCAAAATTTTCTAGCTTATTGCCATATTAGGCAAGACTTTTCTGCTTATAGTTTTAAGCTTTTTTCAATTAAAGATATTGTTCTCTTTATTTTGTTAAGGGCTAAGAACTATGAGAATAAAAATCGTTCCTATTTTGGCAATGAGCTACAAATTGTTAATATTCAACAGAGTATTTTTCAGAATTTTCGCATTTTTTAAAATAATGGCATTCGATATGTACCGTTAGGAAAATATTTTAGAAATATTTGCATCGTTCGGGAAGATCTTTGAAAAATTTCTGAAATCTGGAAAAATGCTCAAAAATCCGGTTTCGCATGAATAAACGTTGAATGGAACACTTGAAGTAGTTTGATCTCTTATTCTATCCTTGGATAATTTTTTCAATAAAAGAAAACGTTTAAAAACAATACGAAGAAAAATCTTGCTCGCTCTGGCTGTAAGCTAAAACATTTTAATATTCAACAGAGTATTTTTCAGAATTTTTTCAGAATTTCAAATTATGGAATTTGATGTCACTTCAAGAATACATTTAACAAAATTGCCATAAATAACAGAAATTAGGTCCATTTAAGGGTCCAACTAAGTCTACAAATAATAACGAGCTCAATCGAAGAGGTCGAGATCAAATCCTGGTCGGAACGGGGTTCATTGCCCTATATATATCACTTGATCTCGATTCGTAACTCTTGCTTTCCTGAATACAGGAAAAATATTCCCTGTGATATACAAAAAGCTTTCGAATGAGCAATATGGACAGAGGATTGCGGTCTGTCGTCAGCAGCGACTGTATCGGACACACCGGAAGTTTGAATTCATTCATCACTCTTTTTCAGCCCAAGTTTCATTTTATACTTTTTCCATCGACTTTTGTCCCTCCGTTTTCTATAGCTCAGCTTTTCAATATTTTCCTCCTTATATGCGTTTGACTAATGAGCTGTCTAAAAGATAAGGGGGCAGTATGAAAAGTGTTTTCTTTTGGTTTTGGTAATCATAAAGATGACTCTTTATGAGTAATCCCCTCCTCTCTGAAGTAGAAATGTAAAATAATACCCTCTTTTCAGGATGAACCTGAAGTAGTTATTTGCAACTTGTCCAACCGGTTAGGTCAATTGGTTGCAGTAAAACCAGATTTATGGGTTTTACACGCTGTATATGGTCCAGGGATCACTGCTCGAAGGATTGGCCTTTGCTAGGTCTCATTCACTTTGCAGTTAGAGCTATGCATGTTTTTATTGGAACCATCTTTTTCAAGTCCTTAAAGCAGAGTTATAGACAGATGTATAAAATGTCATAATAACGGTGACTTTTGACACATGGAAATTATAATATGTGACTGTGAAAACAATTTTTTTTTAATGAAAAGGTGCATAAGGTAACTGCGAAGAGAATGAAATCTAATGGAGGATAATCCTTTAAGCCGTGTTCTCAGGATTATACGAAGGGTGTAAAACTCATAATGTGGTGTCGATGCAACCAATTAGCCTGATCGATTAGTCGAGTTACAAAAAAATCCTTATTCTCAATCCTGAAAGGAGCGGATTGTTCCAAATTTTTTCTTGTAATAAAAACACACTCTATTTTTGTAATAGCGTGCGTAAAGCTTGTGTTTTCAGGAGGTCTGCGCATTCGTGAGGTGTTTGTTTCTCACAGGTCATGAGTAGAGTAAACGTCGTGGAAAAGGTGTAACTTTTCCTACTGCTGTGTAAAGTGTAACTTTTCCCACTCGTGCGTAAAGTTACACCTTACGAACCTCCTCGAAGAAAAATCGTTCAGTGTCGACGCTATAGCTTTGAAAAAACAAAAAAATATCCTCAAAATACGACCTCAAAATGTATGTTCTCTTTTGATAAAATAAAAAAATATTGAGCAGAATACAATTTTACCGTGATATAAATAAAATTAGCGTCAGAAGGAACAAGCGTTACTGTGAGCGAATGAATGAGATGCACCATGCTCCTTGAGGTTATAAAGATAAAAGACCGAGCAGAAACCGTCACCGCATTGTTGAAACTTAAAAAATCCCCCTGGAGCGACAGCGGCACTCGCCGTGTCGCCATCCCTCATAAAAACGCGGTCGCCAGAGCATCAATTATGAAGTTTCGTCTTAGAAATTTAATATCACTCTACTCCTGCGCTCGCAGTTTCCCTTGTCAACTTTTTAACGTGCATCGCATAGAATACATTTTCTGGGTCAAGCTAACATCATCGTTACCCCGGATCAGTACGTACAAGAACATCGATTTCTGTGGCACGAAAAAATGCGATCAGGATATTCATTGAATCGAAAAAATAAATTTTCCGCGCGCTTTTACCGTTTATGTTTATGTTTATGGTTTAAAACGTAGAAAAAAGCCCAGGAAAAATGTACATGTGGGGCGATTCACCCCGTTTTGACCAGGCTTCGACCTCGACCTCTCCGATTTGGCTCGTAATTTTTGGTGGGCGTGATCCGAACCTCAACTGCACAATTTTTGTTTCTATGGCTATTTTGTTTGAATATATTTTTAAAGTGACATTTCGAATGCCATAATAAAAAAATTTTAAACAAATTAAGAAAACCCTTTGTTCAATATTAAAACTTTCTACCTTATACCCAATTGGGCAAGATTTTTCTTGGAAAAAAAAAATTACTTCAGGTAATTGGCCAAATGTAATTTATGTAAAACTAAGTTTTTTCGAAATTATTCCGATTCTTAGGAATTTTCTCAGATTTTTCCGAACTATGCCAATAAAAAAAAAAAAATATTGTTTCAAAGCTAAATATCGAATGTCCTTATGTAAAAAACTGCAAAAATTCTAAAAAAGCTCTGTTAAAAAGCAAAATTTTCTAGCATTAGCTATATTATAAACTATAAAGTCAAAGTAGGCAAGATTGTATTTTCTCATAGTTTTTAAGATTTTTCAATAAAAAAATAATTTTTTTGTTGAGCAAGGTTTTTCCTATCATTCCCTTATATTCATTCAACAGTATAAAAACGGCGATAAAAATCACGCGAACATTCATTCTTCCTGAATTTTATGAAATATTTCAGACGACCAAGGAAAAATCTAGCGGAAGTTAAATTGTATCGCATAGTAATTTAAGAGCCGCTCCTTTTTCCGCAAGGCCGCTCGCTCGTCTGTGTGCGGAGAAACGCTTCGCAAGATGCGCTCGGTGCTTTGCTAGTATAACGGCCACCCTATTAGCAACTTTATTGGACGGCCCGGTGGGTTTTTTACAGCCGTTCTTGAGACGAGCCTGGCGGCAAAACGCGGCGGCTTGGCGAGGCTCATGAGGCTCGGCAACGAGCGAGTTATGCTCGTGTTTTGACGGCTCGTATTTTTTTCTCAAGTTCCTCTCGTGCACGCACCCACACCCTGTGTGTGCCCTCGGGAACGCAGCCAAATGTTTAGGAACGAGACGCGCGTCTAAGTATAGAGACAACGCCTCGCTGGCTCGAGAGACCAAGGCGAGAAATCCCGCAATCAACTGCGGACGAGTTGGAACTCTCATATTGGATTTTGGAGTTTCGTTTCGACGCGGCCAAAAACAGGAATGCTTCTCCGACAACGAGAGAAAGCATTTCATTGATTATAGGCAATCTTTCCCAATGAAAAAAAGTACTTAAGTTTCAATACTATCTTTTTAACTCCCGGGTTGATTCCCGATTCCCGATTGATTTGAGCGATTTTTTTGTAGCCAATGTTCTCCAAAACAGTAAATAATTACTTAACAAAATTTTGTACGTCGCTTATGTCACTAGCGCGTACCGTCTTTTTCCATAAATTAAAGTGATAAGTTGTTAATTCGCTTAGATAATTATGGTTTGCAAATAGCGCAAAAAGCCTATTTAAATATAGCGCATATGGCAAAGTGTTTACTTAAAAAAGGATGAAATAAAAATAGTTTTACAAAAATTAAAAAACTCCCGGCTAAAAATAAGCCTAATTAATAAACAAATGGGGTAAATTAAAAATGGTGAAATAATTAAGTAACATATCATATTATATCCTATCATATTATATTCGTGGGGATATTCTTTTGTCATCAAGGGTGAAAATCTCTGGACTATGATATGATATATTACTTAATTATTTTACCATTTTTTATTTACCGCATTTGTTTATTAATTAAGGTTATTTTTTAGTCAGGAGTTTTTTAATTTTCGTGATCATTGAATGATTTAAACCTCAATGAAAAGTGATATCAAATCAAAGAAATCGTCTCTGTTCTTTTCCTTGATTTCACTGAAGAGGCAAAGGCACTTTCCGCACCACACCTCAGAATTTTGAGACGAATTTTTTGCTGAGCTTCTCGTGAAATAAAGCCCAAATTTGGGGAGAACCTGCTTAAGTACGGAAGAAATGGGCTGAGGTACGAGCTCCTCGGAACTCGAAGCCGTTTGTTCGAGAGAACCTGAAAACTAAAAAAGGGAGTATAGGTGCGAGAAAGACAGCGCTATAGGTGTTTAACACTGGATGATAACATGCAACACTTGCTGTCATCAAGTATGTCTTTTCAATGAATTAAGGCAACCATATCATTGAATCAATAAAAACTTTTTTTTTTAAACAATGAGCCTGTTCCTTTATTATATGCTTACTAAGTGAATGTTTCTTTACTATCAATAAAATCGTCTCTTTGAAATTTAAGTGCATTATTTAATTGGAATAGAAAAATATTCGAAATCAATGAATACAAAATAAATGTACCTATTTTTAAGGCGTCAATAGAGTCTTTCCTCTCGGTGCAGCTTCGTGCTTTTCTTGCACTAACAAATTTTTATTTCTTTATCAACCCTTAACGACTCAACCATTTTTTTCAAATTTTTTCAAATTTTGAAGTAAATAATACTTAATTATTTTATGAAATTAAGAGTTTGCCGAATACAGGGCATCTTGCTTTCGGATTGGTACTTTTCTTCGACTGATAAATTCTTCTTTCTTAATACGTGAATATTTTTCCCTTATTTTTTAAACTGAACACTAAATGAGAATTTAACTTTTGAGAAATGTTGCTATTTTTATTCTTAAAGTTAAAGACTTCATTTATGAAATTAAAATCAACGCCGAAATAGAACCTATTAACGACAGAATTCATGGTACCTAAATTAAATTTTCCAGATTTCCATTGTCAACTAAATTCTACGTATAGAATACTACAAATAGTTCGTTTAATACCACATTTAATTACTGCACGTCGAGAAGAAAAACTGTCATCGTTTGAAATAATTGGTATATTATTTTATCCTTGCATTTAACTGCACATATCCAACCACTTGTTCAAGAATAATTGGAAAAAAAATTGACGTTGAGCGCTTGATTTATACGCTCTATAATAATAACCGATTGTCATAAATAGCCTTAATAAATCTATGTAGGTAGCACTAGATATTTTCGTTGAAATGAAGCTCTGATCTCAGATAAAGAAGAACACCAGTGAGTCTGAGCCCTTTATTGCCCTCCATTAGAACAAGCCATTTAATATCTCTGCGGCTCATCCTTGCATTTCCGCATCGATAATACGCACTACTATAGTGCATGAGTGAATGTATATGTTAGGGTTTTTGGAAGCAATTTTTGAAATGTAAATTGAAAAAATCAAACCAAGAAACAATTTAATTAACAATAATAACTTTTCAAAAATCTGATTAACTTAACGAAGTCTTAATCCATACAGAAATGTTCAAGCAGTAGTTTGCAGTAAAAGGATGTTCACGCATCTACCTTTTTCAATTCCGGTCTGAAAAAAAATTTGTCAAAAAAAGATAAGTGAAATATACTTTGGGTCCATGCTTTCAAATATTGATATCTGTTACAGCAATGATGAACTCATAGTATCAAATAAGATTTTTTATAGATTTCCATTGTTAAATGAATTCGATGTATATGTTATTATAGATATACCGTGCACTTAGAACATTTGAAATTACTGCACCTTGTTGTAAAAAAAATTGTCAGCGCTTGAAATGACTGACGTATCCTCATTTTCTTACATTTCACTACACATGTCTACTAAGCTAACAAAATCGAAGAACCGAACAAGTTGAACGTAAAGAACCTAAAGAACCAAAAGAGTCGGACTTAAAGAAACGGAACAGTCGAACTTAACGAACCGAAAAAGTCGAACCTAAAGAATCTAAAGAACCGGAAGAGTCGAACCTAAAGAATCTAAAGAATCAAACCTGAAAAATGTGAAGAGTCGAACCTAAAGAATCTAAAGAATCAAACCTGAAAAATGTGAAGAGTCGAACCTAAAGAATCTAAAGAATCGAACCTAAAGAGTCGATCCAAAGAACCTGCAGAGTCGAACCAAAAGAAGCGGAAGAAGGAAAGACAGTAGGAACAATAATTGACATTGAGCGCTTGAATTATACGGTATATAATAATAGCGGATCGTCATATATAGTCCCAATAAATGTATCTGTATAGTGAGGGATATTCTCGTTGCAGTGAAGAGGTCAGATGATGAAGAAGACCAGTCAGTCTATGTTCGCACTTCATTGCCCTCCATTAAACCGAGCCACTTAATATCTTCGCGCCTCCTTGCATTTCCGCATAGAAAATTCGCACTACTACAGTGCATGGAGGTTCTCTGGCGAATGTGGACTGCAAAAATATTGCGTGACGAATTGCCCCGCCCCGGGCAACCCGTTAACACTCTAGGAAACGTGTGCGTGGTGAACAACTCTTCAGCAGTGCCAAAGTATATGTACATTCTACTCTTTCCTACTGCACGGTAGAAGTATCCATGTAATGTCGCTTTCTGAGGCACTCTCCAACAATACACCAGTTAATTCGCTCGCTTTTCACTCGTCTACTCTCCTCACCAACCATTTCTTCTGTTGGTCTACGACATCTGCTGTTGATTATGTACTTTGTAACGGCTTCAGTCAACTCCATCTTATCATTACATAAACATTGAGTGTATTATTGTCAATTGTTGATATCGCCAGTTTTTATACAGATATTCACTTTTTAAATAATTATTGAAAAAAATGAAATTCCGACAGAATTTGTCAAAAATTTTCTATGAAACTATGAAATTTCATATGAGGCTTTAAAATCTGGAAAAATTACATTTTCACTCAATTCTACTTGAAAATATAGGATTTACACTTGAGAATTTGAAGTTCGAAGAAAAATTTAATTTTTGCAGAATATTCCAACATTTTTCCTTTATGAGATTTTATATGTAAGATTTTGGAAACCGAAACAAAGAATTAATTTTAACAATCCGTGCCTTTTTTTAAAATGGGATTCTTTACTTGAGGTTTTGAAATCCGAAAAAAAAAATTCTGAAAATACGACAAAAAAATTCCGGAAAAAATGGATTTCTATAAATCAGACACCAAAAGCTGAAACATCGAGCGAGCTCAATTTTTCGACACATGTGATAGAAAACTTTTTTTAATGGACTAATTACTTATAATTAGAGAATTTTAAAATAAGTTTCGCAGATTATTAATATAGAACAAGAATTAAGTATCTGATTTTATTATAAATAAATGGGGTCTCGCAAATTACTACAAATTAGATGAATCCACTACAAAATATTGAAAGTATTATGAACTGGTATTATATCGAACCCGTTCAAAAATCGATAATCGTTCATTATTATTAAGCTTATCATATAAATGTATATTTTACTCATGTTCTTTTTGGCTTGTTTGCCATTGTGACTCCTTTGTAAAGTGCCTTGGCCCAGAGCAAAATAATAAAAAAATACATTTAAGATAAAAACAAATATTTCTGTAGCATAGGAGCACGTTTTTATTCGCTCAAAAAAACATTTATATTAATCGCAGCTGTACAAACAAAGTCAGACACATCCATCTAGTTCTTCGGTCTTATTACAAGAGGCACTCTCAAGTTCTCCAGACGCATTTTCGTAATTCGCAAAGTGTCTTGGAATGCATTTTTACGTGTGGCAGCACAGAAACGCTCAAGGGAATTAAGGAGTAGGAGTGTGAATGAACCTTTGCACGAAGTGGAGAACCCTGCAAAATTAATATATTCGGTGAGATCCCGAGAGGGTGCCCACGACGGTATAAAGTCTTTGCTCTTGGAAAGCCCGAAGGGTTGCGAGTGAACGGAGCAGAAGGGATGAGAAGGTATTGTACGAATTTCGGTTAGATTTTCACGCAGTCGCGAACTAAATATAGTAGAGCGCATGAAATCTTTTATTCTATTTTTTCCACTTGGTTTTTATTGAATTTATTATTCATTTCTTTTACATGCAGAAAAGACATTTTGTTTTCGTGCACACGGTATCAAATAACGAAATGAACGTATTCGTTCATTTTTAATTCATATTGTTTTAAATTATTTCGAAATTATTATTTCTTATTACGAATGACAATTTCCGTACAACTGGAGAAAAAAATGTATTTAGGATAATACATGAAAATAACAGTTTCGGGGAAAACTCCCCTGGAAATGATTAACATCGAAAAAAAAATGTCCCGGAAAGAATAATTTCGGAAAATCTACTACAAAAAAAACTCGTCCATGGACGAATTTTTCGGTGAAGAGGGGGAGGGATAAGGTGGCGTTTTGGGTGGAAGTATGTTTTCCGAGGGCTTTTATTTTGGGGAGGGGGTGGATACATTATCCGAGGGCTGGTTTTTATTTTGAGGGAGGGGTGCTACATTATCTGGGGTAGTTCGATATTTACTATGTTTCCCTCGATAATGCTATTGTTAGTGGGGCCTGCCACCTAATAAAATTCTCTAAATTCGATTTAAAGAATTATTTTTCTGGTGACTTTCTTCACGTGACTTAGTTCTCTTGAAGGGCTTGAATCACCTAAAAGAGGTCATGAAAAAATTCTGTAAATAATACATGTCTTCAAAATTTTTTCACATTTAAACTCATCAAGTACATACTAAGCGTTATAATTCTGCAATTTCATAAAGACGTACAGTATACGAAAGTGGTGTGACGAAAAGTGTGAAATTTCTAACCTGTCTTAGCTCTCAGATCAAACTACTAAAAAAATTTTAGTTTTCGATGTCTTCTTTCATTTGTCGAAAAGAGCATTCAAGGATGAATGTAGCAATCCGAAATAAAGTGAAAATTAGGTTGAATGTTGTCAATTATCCAGATTTAGATTTAGATTTAGATTTAGATTTATTTATTGATAAGATCCTGGGATATTGAACCCTCTAAGGACCTGAGCTGATTTACTGAGTTATCAATCAAGAAATATCGATTTACACATTCAAAATAACAGTTTTGACCAAAAAAAAACTTCCAAAAGATTGTTTACACTTATTCTAAAATGTACTCTACGAGAGACGGAATTTGATTAAATTAGTTCACCGGTTTGATCTGAAACAGGTTAAAAATTGAAGTTTTCTCCTCACACAATTTTTGTGCACTGGATGTCTTTACGAAATCGGAAAATGATAATTCCTTGTATGTACTTAATGAGGTTTGAATGTAAAAATTTTCAAAAGGAAAATTTACAGAATTTTTCTCAGGCGTTTTTTCTACGTGACTCAGTCCCCTTAAGAGGATTTGCGGCGTAATAAGGAATTATAAATAGCATAATGTAACTTGAAATGTTTTCCAATTCGCATACACTTCTAAGAACAGGAAAAGATTCACCAACCCCAAAATGTCGTGACTTGTGTGCGAGGAAATATGACTCGAGGAAATGTGACCCTTCTGCGAGGAAATATGGTTAGGCATATGCTGGATGGGGCAGTGAGAATGGGACACACTTGGCTCTCCAGGAAATTAAAAGTCGCGATGAGTTGCATCGGTGGGCCGCTTTAGAAAATGCGTCAATTTGGTGTATACAGCTGCGGGTGAGTAAAGGGCGAGTAAAGGGTGAGTAGGGCGTGAGTAGAGGGTGAAGAGAGGGTGAGTAGAGGGTAAGGTGAGGGTGCGTATAAGGTGACTAGAATGTGACATCGCGCTTTAATTAACGTGGCGCTTGGTTCGGTTCGCGCGCGCGCCCTCTTTATCTCGTCCGCTTATTCTTTTCTCTACCTTGTGGTGAGAAGCTCAGAGAACTTCTCAGTTTACGCACTCTGGTGCCTTTTAGAGATTTACTTAATTCTTTATTTCACTCTCTCTAAGTCGCTTTGTCTTCTTTTCTACTTTTGCTTTATTCCCCGTGGAATTGTGCCCACGGAAAGAAAATCCGTCTTCCGACGTCCAGTTCAACAAACATTGAGAGAATTCTTCCTGCTAAATTCTTATTCTGCTGTCTCGCTTGTCACGCAAATACATACGTGCATTTATATACATATATAGATATGTACTTATAGATATAAATTATATCTTTATGTACAAATATAGATATGTACAATTCCTATAGTGGTGCGCTTTTTAAACTGAGCTGAGCCCAGTCCGTGTGTCCTCCCACGCAAAACTAAGAGGCATAACTCGGGTATTGTTCCTGGGGCGCTCAACGAAGCATTATCATTATTCATAAGCAGTATGTGTATGCGTTCGGGACAACCGAAGCGAATACCCTCACGCGCCTGTAACCGACACTAGCTTATCACATATATGTATATACATTATATACATATGAGGCATTCCACGTCAAATCAGAGGCCATGACCACCCTTATCGATTTTGTTCATTTTTTAATATGGACATATTTAATATGTTATTACCGACCCATAAAGGCCTCGGAATGTTTTTCAAGTTTTCTTACCACCAGTAACATTTTCAAATTCTCGAAAAAACACCAATTTTAAAAACGCCGTTTTTAAAAATCTGAAAGAATTTACACTGATTCTATGATTTAAAATATGATTCTTGGGCGCCATGTGATAATGTGATCTCAATATTTACTCTGTTTTCCACCTTTTTTCCTGTTTTTTTTTCATCACGCAATTTGATTTTTAATTTTTTGAATCAGGTTAACTTTCTTAAATATCAATGGATCTTAAATTTATTGCGGTTCAAAAAATTAAAAATCAAATTGCTGCATGAAAAAAAGAAAATAGAAAAAATGTGGAAAAAATAGTAAATATTGAGATCACACTATCGCAGGCACTCAAAAATCATATTTTAAATCATAGCATCTGTGTGAATTGTTTCAGATTTTTTTAAAAGGGCGTTTTTTGAATTGGTTTTTTCGAAGCTTTGGAAATGTTACTGGTGGTAATAAAATCTGAAACAAATTCCGAGGTCTTTACGGGTCAGTAATAACATTATATTAAAAAATGAACAAAATCGATGAAGGTGAGGGTCATGGCCTGCTGATTTGACCCGGAATGCCCCATATATAGTCATATATGTACAAACGTATACAGGAAAATATTCATACACGTTTGTATACGATACGCATATGTACGCACATACTGCTATCGTCTCGTACTGTTATGTTCATGGAAGGACTATTTTCTCCGCTGACCAGCAACAACAACGCGTACACTCGTATAACTTCAGTATACGTAATACATCGGACACCAATTCGGGTTTGAGGGTCCATTCACAGACTTAGAACAATCAGAGCCAAAAGGGCCAGCTTCACTGTACGGTTTACTGACTCCTATGACTCTCCTGGCCCGAATAATTTAAAGTCCCTCGTTGGACCTAAAGAACCTTAAGAACCTAAAGAATCTATAAAACTTAAGAGTCCAAATTTTTTAATTCCTTCGGTTCTAGGAACAGCGGCAAGATTTTTTAATAATATGGAGAGATATATGCAGAGCGGCGTATCTATATATCCTATGAAAATATTCATACATTTTTGTACACCATACGCATATGTGTTCACATAATGCTTTCATCTCGTTCTGTTATGTTTATGGATAAATCATTTTCTTCGCTGATCGGCAACACAACGCTTACACTTGTAGTACTACAGTATAGAGAATACAGCTTTTAACGGCAGGGGACCGACTCTACACCTCCCAAGTCGACACGAAGACATTTATCCGTCCTTGCGTAAAGCCGACGGTGTTTAGTGCTAGGTATCGAGTTATTTCGCGTTAAGTTGCATGCGTGTAAAGTGATTCTGTGTCGACTATTTGTGTAGACGCAAATGTAGATCTTCGTGTCGACTTGGGAGGTGTAGAGTCGGTCCCCTGCCGCTTTTAACTATAGAAACATCGTATCGTCGTTTCGCCCATTGAAAATATTTTTTCATTATTTCTTTAAGCCAAATAATGAAAAAAATGCCTTAAGTATTTCCTCATTATTTAGAGTAGAAGAATTTGATCCGATTTTCCCAAAGCGATTTATTTTAATGGAAGTTTAAAAAAAATGTAATTGAAGAATACAGCCCCGAAAAAATCTAATAAAATTCGCTGAAGTTTTGACGTATATCCAAATGTTTGAGCAATAGCCTGCAGCGAGCAGATTTTCACGCATCTTACTTTTTTCAATTTCTGTTTTGAAAGAAATTTGTAAAAAAATTGAGTCAAGGTCCGGGATATTTTGAGGATAAGCTTAAACATATTGATTTCTCATAAAGAATTTATGAGAATTTTGTCGGACTTATTCCGGCCCTCAATATGTTTGTTATAAGTAATCATAAAAATAAATAAGGATGCAAAGTAGAACATTGTATGTTGGATCCTTATTAATTTTCATCATTAGCTAAGCTACCTCTATGAGGAAGTTGATTTATTTTATCTACTCAAAATGGAAACTTTTCGAAACATAAAAATTACGAATCAAA
Organism: Tromatobia lineatoria; assembly: GCA_949699805.1. Taxonomy (NCBI): domain Eukaryota; kingdom Metazoa; phylum Arthropoda; class Insecta; order Hymenoptera; family Ichneumonidae; genus Tromatobia; species Tromatobia lineatoria. Next base: position 7,423,647 of record OX453035.1, on the reverse strand, counting down.
CTGACGAAGCAATGTGCAAAGTCGTACTTTGCATTCTTATTTTAAATACATCTGGATACATAAAAAAATATGGCAATTTGAGTCATCAAGAAATAAAATGTGGTTTTGAATAGAATTTAAATCATGTTGAATCCGAATCACCTTATCGATTATCACCAAATTTGATACGTAACAGGGTGCATGTTATTTTTCCTGTGTAGAAAATTACAATTAATTAATTGAAATTTCACCTGAATCGCCATAAAAAATTTCTGACGAAAAATTTCAAAAATTCTGAAATCTCATAAAAACTGAACCTTGGATTCCATATTATGTGGACTACATGCTCACCACATTTCAGACCGATATTCCAAGAAATACAAAAATTACCGGCATTTGAATGATCTTGTAAATATGAAATAGCACACCCAGAGAAATGGGTATGAAAGGCTTATTTGAATCGATTATAGGGTGTATTAAGAGTGAATATAATTTTATTCAGATCAGATAAAGCTTTTTCCGATGAGATGAAATTTTATTTACATAAAATAAAGTTTATTTCGGTCAAATAAAATCCTATTAGGCCGGCCATCAAATAAATAATTTATTCAATGGCCGGCCTAATAGTATTTTATGCAACCGAAACAGACTCTATTTGATGGAAATAAAATTTCATCTGATCGAAATAGACTCTATTCGATTGAAATGAGATTTTATTAATTCCAAATACACCACATAATTGATTCAAATGAACTCATCAGACCCATTTCTCTGGGTACGTGTTCTGGCAATATTTTACGTTCTAGCGACATGTATGAAACACACAACAATCGTGTGACTTGCGCCACCGGGGTACAATAAAAATGTCCTGTGTGCGGTCGATTATTATCGACCGAACACAAATAGATGCACTTGCGATTTTCGCCGCTGGCGGATGCATCGAAAATATCGTGTGTATGCCGGAGACGCACCGGTGTTTATTTTATGTTGTAAATACCGGTCTACTAAGTGTTGCAAAATGATTCGCCAATTTGCGTATACATACTGCATTACAAATATGACAAAACATATCAACATCATCGTTCACTTTTGCTTAACACTTTTTTGCTCATAGTGCGGAAAAAGGTTTTGGAAGTAAAACAAAGTGCTGAGAAATGACCGGTATTATGAATAACCTCTCAGCCCTAAGGCAGAAGAACTCTCAGGCATATTCCGTTTAAGTGTTTATTTATTCAAATTTTTTTACCGAGAAATCAATTAATTTTAATCCAAATTGCATATATTGAAATAAAAACAATGAAAAAAATAAAAAATAGATTACATAACTTTTCTTGACAGACATTTAGAGTAAGAAAAAATATTAGAAAATATGTGGCATGGATGATATGCCGACAAGAAATTTTGATCTGTAGCAATCTTTAAAGTCCAATTCCCCGACACCTCTTCGGCTGTCGTAAACGTCTTTTTTAAAGTGTAAGTTTTGATTGATTATTTTGTTCCCGAGAGAAGGCATTTCGGATTAAACATAGGATTTTGAGCTGGAATTAAAACTTAATTAATCACAAGTCAATATGTGTTAAGTTTTTAGAAAATGAAAATCTTTTTACATATTAAAAATTATATCTTCATTTTACAGCATCAGAAAAAAAATCCCATATTCAATTCAAAATTCCTTCTCTTAGCAACAGAATGATCCATCAAAATCCATTTTCTGCCATTCGGTTTGATCTAAAGCTTACGACAAATGGAAAAAGTTACACTTTTTCCCAAAATCTTATGGTGCACCATATCACGGCACGTAATTGCGCAATAATAGTGCTTGATGTATACTGTAAAAGTGGTTGGAATTAATTCTCTTTGTGAACAGTATGGGTATTTTTAAATTGATGTGTCATATTGACATTTTTTAGCTGACTTGGTCTCCTCAAACGAGCAACATTTGAATTGAATTACGTGTATGATTTAGTGCACTATTTTATGTACCACCCAAGACTGAATGCACTGTTACGACGGAATATGTATACATTTTATTTAAGTCCAGGTAAATTGCACAATTAGATTTTATTTCGTAATTTGTTATTGCTATGCTAATGTATTCGTTCGTGTGTGTGTGTGTTTGTGGCTGAGATGTTCTCTTCCAGCGAGAATGATCTTTTCGAGATTTTGCCCTCCGGGTACTACGTGCACCAGCACCGTCAGAATATATCTTCGCGATCCTCTCAAAGAATCGCCTACGCTTGCGCTGCGAACTCGGATATTTTCTTTTTTTTCGTCCTGTCTCCTCCTCTCTCTCTTTCTCTCTCTCTCGACTGGTCGGCCTTAACGCTCTCGATGGAGACGCCACTTGGCTGTGTTGAGCGCTGCAAGAAGAGCACCGAGTCATCTTGATAGAGGCGATTTATTGCAAGGTCGGGTTGTCCATCCCCGGGCTCAAGATACTTTCTTTCCCCTCTCTCTACCTTCTTTTTCTCTCCCATTTACTCATACGCTCTCCTTCCTACCCTCTCGCTCGCCTCTCGTTACGAGAAGCGTTCAACGAAACTCTCGCGTTCAAGTATTTGCCGGGATCTCCAAAGCGCTTGACCTCTTCGGTCCGTGCAATGTAAAAAAAAAATGCTAAATCTCCGCGCCCCTTGAGTGCAATTTGCGCGAGAGTAAGTACACTCGCGGTGCCAGTTTGCTGTATCAGCTATATATAACCGGTCCGAATGATTATGCATACAATTTCGTGAGTACATTGCTCATTCTAATACCCATGTCGTTAATTTTTTTTGCTTCCTCATGGAGGAAGCTTTGTTTTCATGACAACACGAATTTATTTTTATTTTTATTTTAGAACACGCTATCTGGTTTGCAACGTCCAGAAAAATGGTTTAGCGAAATTGTCCATATGTATGTATTAGGCATTCCATACGAATTCGACCTGGGTCGAACCCTCGACCTCTAGGATTTGGTCGAAAATTTTTTATATGATTGAACCAACTCCGAAAAGTACTGGAAATTTTTCTTAGATTGTCTTTAAATTTTGATTTTTTTTTCAGATTTTTTAAAGCTAACATATCGTTTGCCCACATTTGAAAATCTGAAAAAATTCTCGAAAATTCTGCATAAAATAACAACATTTTTCAGTCTAAAACCAAAGTGGGCCGGGATTCGCTTCTATTTTTTTTCTATAAATAACTATTCAAAAATTTGGAAACGAAAGAGGAAAAGTTATCGAGTTTTTCCAAAATATTGCTCTAAAATATTCAGTTTTTGACAATTTCATACCAACTTTTTTTTTTTTATGACTTACATTTCTATAAATTCATGACTTTGAAATGTATTCAAAATAAAGATGTAAAATAGAACTTTGCACATTGTTTCGTCCATAATTTTCATCTTCCGCGAAGCGTTCTCTATGAAAAATTAAACAATATAATGAGAAAACTTCGTCATCGAAGCGGCATTGCAAGAGGTGAAAATGGATGATAAAGCAATATGCAAGGTGCTACTTTAAAAATAAAAAATTCATGGGGTGACCTCATAAAGACACAGAGGAAACATTTGCTCGTCGGTTTACTCTCGGACTAATAGAAATTGTTGAAAATATCTTGCGCGTTGCTTTTCCGTTGTTCTTCACTGTTTACGAATCTATTTGTATGAGGAAGTATGATCATCAATTTTTTGTTTTTCATAGTAGTCTTATAGTGTGTAGAAAGACAAAAATGATGGGAAAACGAAGGTTTTTTTCAATGTGTATTATAGGAAAAATAATGTATTAACAAAGTAGCTTTAAAAAAAACTGCGAAAATACTTCGAGGTTCTTTTTTTTCAATTTTCGCTTTGAAAAAAATTGGTAAAAAAGTAGAAGTAAGATCTGAGATAATTCAGGCCTAAGCTTAAAAATTTTGATATCCCATACAGAAATTATAAGAATTTTCTCAGATTTCTCGATTTTGGCCCTCAATATGTTATAAATAATCATATGTATATAAATTATTTTAAAAAATCGATGGCTGCTCAATCCATAGTAAACACGGCAGAATCTGTTGTTTGGTGTCGTACAGTTTTTAGCGGTGGAATCGTTGATAATTGTATTACAATACAATTTATGCAGAGAATTGTGATTTAGTGGGGTCGTGAAATTGGTAATTAGTAAACATGTGGACGTGCTTTAATTGAAAATCATTCACCGCTTTCAGTTCAAGTCTATTGAGTCTGTAAATTTAAACTGCGGGACATTTTTTTGAAAAGAAAAAATAGCATCTCGTTGCTCTTCTTTGTACTACACTGAATCCACAGTTACTCCGAATAGCGAGTCCATCAGTTCAAACTTTTTCTCCATCCCAATCATTAAATCCCATTTGACATTCGCATTAGCATAAGCGAGTCCTAATTTTCAAGTTAAACATACTGCTCGCGACTAACTGTAACAGCAAATGTTCCTATCCTTATTTACTCGTTTTTTTTTTCGTTCACTTGGCCTTACTTCAATTTCGTCGTATAACGTACTTACCTGTATGTCCAGGTCTGTACGCTCGTTAGTTAGATAAACGTGAGAAGGGGAACGACCAGAGATTGATATAAGTGAGGTTTACATATGAAGCATTTTATGTCAATTCAGCCACTTTTTCACCGTCGTAGATTTGCTCCACGATTGTTTATATAAAAAATAAAAATAAAAGGGACTCCATGTAATTTTTTGCAGATTTCTTGGTCCAATATTCGAAATATCACCTTTTTTTTTACGTAACCATATCTTAGGAATTAAAAATTAATGAACAAAAATGTCTGCAGATTAAAATTTTAGTTTGATAAGGTTGATTCTAATCTTAAGTTGATTCCATGCGATGTAACGTTAATTAATTTTTTTTCACCCTAGAACCTTGAGCCGTGCCACTCTGGTGATTTCTTAACATTATTGACAGTTATGCAGGAATGCGCTGGAATTTTGTCCAGCTGAATAAGAACATCCGTTTTTTAATAAAAAAATAATTTCCCGATCTTTCGATAGTAAATCAGTGTTCTGGTCAATCCATGAGATTTTTCGGTGGTTAATCAGAGTAACCAGAACGTGGAAATTATTTAAAATGTCCCTATTAAACAGCTAACACAATACTACAACTTTTACGGGGAGCCTTCTTTCAGTAGCTTCAAATTTTCGCCATACGTTGACAAAAAAAAACTTCCTCCATTCAAATATTGGATTGAAAACTCCTTGAAAATTCACCGTGAGACTTCTGTAATGGTACTGCGATATCTCCAATTATGGTTCAGATTTGAGATATCAAAGAAAAAGTGGCCGAGTTGACATAGAATGCTGAACATCCGAATCTTCTATCGACTGCCGCATAGAGGCTGTACTAGATCCACATGTCGAAGACAAACGTAGAGACCGTTTCATTTATTAAATAAATGCATTATGCAGCTACAATCGTCACTTGCAAAAAAAATTCATATTGGTGAAATTTGAATGAGGCTTCAGTTTCGCGTTTCTTGAATCTAGCGATCGCGATCTGACACCCGAGATCTGCTTCGCAAAAATTCCATCATAATAAAACTTGACCGCTAACCATCGCATACAATAACACCTACTGTAAACACTCGCACTGAGAGAAATAGATACTACCCGATAGTAAAAAAATACTATCGAATAGTATATTAGATGCTTCGTATAGGGATCACTCTCTGGAGTGCAACAGTTAGTATAATTATAGTAATGGTTAATATCTGATTGTACCAAGTACATTCCGTATAATAAACCCTTACAATACACACAATACACGGTACTATCCAAATACTACCCGATAGTATATAATATTTAGTATATCGGATATTAAAAATCTTAGTATCTATTTCTCTCAGTGCGGTCACAGCCTATAGACACAAACTTAGAGGCTACATAGACAACAGAGTTTTAAATCCCTATCCATTCATGAGATATAGTTTACAGTGAAATTTGTTTTGAAATTATAATTTCATAATAATAACATGTAGCGACTATAAAACAATGACTTTACTTTTGAGTAGCTGAGAATAACTAATAATATGGCGTCGCGACGCTACCACGTCTCTTGATGCATTAAGAAAATAATTGCAGTTATTTCTCCCATATTTTCCACTATTTCTTCCTATGTCAAAGCGAACTTTAGTACTTTTTTCGATATTCACATTTTTACACGCTATCTTATAATAAGTTCACATTATTATTATGAAATAATAATGACAAAACAAATGGAACCGTAAACTATATCTTTTGAATCAATAGGGATTTACAACTCTGATAGACAGGGATCCTTCTACCCTAGAAAACGTATAGTGCGGGGTATTTCGTTAACCCATTAATCGTGAGTGGAACGTCGTCAAATTCTCGAACGCAATGTATGCATCCACTCCTAATATTGAGAGCTAACCAGATACGGCCCTCTGCTTCGTTCGACCGAATTGACATAAGCCTTCTATGGGTTTATCCGTTGAGATGCGGCGGAGCATCGAGAGCAGCGTACAGTCGGTCCTTTCTGTCGGGCGAGCTTTGCTGACGGTAAACACCGAGAGAGAGAAGGTGTTTCTTGATCCGTGCTAGGATTAGCACGAAAGCGCTTTCGTAGAGACGAGGTGCAATTAACAAAACTCACTATTCTCGCTCTGGGTGCGAGACACGAAAGCCATACGTCAGAACGTGTGAACTGTGATGCTTGGACAGTCGCCCAAACGCTCGGTAGAATAGGTGTAAAGTCCTCTGGATCTGCGGCTTGGCGCCACTTCACCAGGCCACAGAGCCGAATTCTGGCTGCAGCATCACATACATCTGTGTACTTCGTAGCGACGTCATTCTGACCGAATGAGTGTTAGTTGCATTACGTGGCCTACTGACGAACGTGCGATTGACTGATTACCACTCGCACCACTCTCGAGCCTTGGAAATCTCTCATTATCCGGAAAGGGTCGAATTAATCAGTCAGATGAAGTTCACACGTGTTGCATCGATCGACTCTAGAAATTAATCTCTACTAAGTAACACGAGGCGCGATGCGTTTAGTAATTACATTAGAGAGTACATAATATAATTGTATTTAATCACTGCAATATCTTATTTAATAATTCAAACTGAAGATTTTTTGATAATTTTGTTTGTTGATTGCTATAGATACAAAACAAAAGATCATTTCGCTGCGTTAACTGTCCGTGAAACTAATAGATTGGATTTAATTGTTGCATTTAAAGTATTTTCATTAACTTCGTAGTGACGTCATACTGATTGAATGTGTGTTAGTTACATTACGAGACCTACTGTCGAAGATACGATTGACTGATTACCACTCACTTTACTCTCGAAACCGAGAAATCTCTCATTATGCCGAAAGGGTCGAATTAATTAGTGAGATGAGGTTCGCACTTATTGGATCGATCGAATCTGGGAATAGATTGCATCGGTTCCACAAGCAGCAGACGCAAAGCTCTCGAGTAGCTTCTTGGTAAAGTTCTTCATTTAAGCTTGTATTAGATTCGCCGTGATTGCCTTATTGGAGTCAACTGTGCGTCGCTTTGATGTGGAGTGATCCCATCCTCTCATTTACAGATTCCTATTCATGGTCGTGTTGAGTTTATATGGAAGGGCAATTGGTATTAGTCAGATGAACTGGGAGAAAAGCATATCGTTTATTTAACGATTTCATATCGTAAAACGAATACAGGAAGGCTTGCAATGTTCCATGGTTGAAGTGATGATAATATGGTTTAATAAACGATACTTGCAAGGTTATTGGAAACAAAAGTTGAAATCGTATATGCAACAAAACGGCATATTTGAAACTATTAGAATATTTTTTGAAACTATTATCATTTCAATGATTGCTACTATAATTATATTTGCTATAACCATAAAATATAGAGGTTCCTCATGGGAATTATAGTTTATAGTTAGATTATCGTCAGTCCAACTATATTATTTTCAAAATTACCAGCTTTTTCTCTCAGTATAGGCATATATTTTACGTGGTGGTCTGAAAAAAAAGGTTTACGTCATTGTCAAGAGTTGTTTTTTCTACGATAGAGATGGATGCCACGAACTTTAATTGGTTAGAGGTGATAATGTCAAGATCCGCACTTTCCGACGATCTCGATTTTGGAGTATGTAAGTGACTTTTTTATTATTCCGCCACAAATTTTTGTGGCCAAATTAGTTGCCAAAATTCAGACCACAAGAAAAATTTAAAAAAAAATTATAGGAAGGTGTTTAATTATTTCGCTTTGAAACATGTCAAATTATATGCTGAGTTCGAAAGAAGCAGATCTCAGCTGAAAGTGCAGATCTTAAAAATATGTACCTACATATCTTGAAACGTATTTGTATTAGAATGAACATGGGTGGGATTATACGACTTTTCAGCCCATACAACTTCCCATTGGAAAACTCGTCCCGGACAATTCACACTCAGAGAAAAATATCCTAATTTTATTTGAAAAATAGTTAGTCCGACGATAATCTAACTATAATGAATAGTTGCCAAGAGCAACGACTATATTTCGTGGTTATAGCAAATATAAGAAAATAGTTGGATCAACCATTAATATAATTCCCAGGCGGAACGTTTATATTTCATGGTTATAGCAAATATAATTATAATAGCAATTATCAAAATGATAATAGTTTCAAAAACTATTCTAATAGTTCTAAATATGCCGTTTTGTTGCATATACGATTTTAACGTTTGTTTCCAGTAACCTTGCAAGTATCGTTTATTGAACCATATTATCATGGCTTCAACCATAAAACATCGCAAGCATTCCTATATTCGTTTTACCATGTGAAATCGTTAAATATACGATATGCTTTTCTCTCAGTGTAATACCATGAGAGCTTCGAAATTATCGGATATTTCCCGATAGGTTCGTTGCAAGCAAATGAACGAGTCAAGTTTTCCAGGTTCAAAAATCTATATGTGATATACATTTTATACATACATTAAAAAAAAAATATATATGTGATTTTTCTGGAAGACTGAACGAGCTCATTTGTGGGCAGGGAACCTTGAGGGAAATATTAGATTAATTTCGAAGCTCGGGTGGTATTCGGGGAATTACTTTTCCCATCCATATTGCGACCAATGGAATTGCACCATGAGACGAAAATTACGGTTTATGTTTAATAAAACCGTTCGATCGTCACAATTGAATTCAATCTGTCCGTTTGACAGTTGGTTAACGCGGCTGAATGTTCTTTTGTTTTGTATATATAGCAACAGACAAAATTATCAAAAAATTATCAGTATAATTTCGTGTAGATTGTACCACGTGACGTTGAATGATGCAATTCTATTGGTCGAAATTTGGATGGGAAAAATAATCCATTGAATACCAAATATCGATTAAATCGTCCGCAAGACAACGATGCGGAGATTGCAAACTTGCTTACTCCGCATTACCGCAATACGAAGAGTCACACTCGTAAAGTATTAATCAGATAAACAACTAAAATAATAAATCGCTGATCAGTAGCAATGAAAAAAAACAAAAATCCTAACTGAAAATATCCACTGTGATGGCCATCCACGGTTGCCACCCTCAGCATTTATCCGAGACCGTACCGATAATGTATATCTATATATATGTGACGTACGACGAGAGCGCAAGAGATAGAGAAGCGCTGAGCGGCAGCGTTTAACGGGATTACACGGCACATATCGGGGGAAAAGAGGCGGCGTTGGCGGTGGAGGCGCGTCGATGAAATTGCGATGAAGCCGAAACTGCCGGGGTCGTTCACTCAGGCGGCACACGAGCCTATAAAGCGCTACGTATACTCATATGTGTTCCTCTGTGTTATACGAGCGGCGCAACGGAACGAGTGTCACGGTTCGAGTTCGAGTGTACAGTCCTATATGACACGGTACCTACGCATATACATACAGTAATAGTTGTAGCAGGTTAAAAGCACCAGGGCGCAAAGGGTGACAACGCGAGCGGGATTTCGTTCGCCACCCTCAATTCACCGCCTCCTTCCACTCCAGCCCGCTGGCAAATATCGTCACCAGACGACTTTCATTTTCAACTCACTAATTATTCACTCGGCTGTTCAGCGTATTCGCTTGTTTCGCTTCTCTTCCTATATGCCTATACGTATATAGAAATATCCGCGTGCGAAGCTTGCTTTCGGCACGATTTCGCGTACGTACGTTTTCCGCAAATAAAATTCTCCACTGACCGGCGGAGCCACGGACAACCGGACGCCGAGACCGCGGGGCACACACGTCCGCACATACATTTTCGGCTGTGCTTTCGATTCTTCTCCCCTTTAACTCTGGTTCACTCGTTATTTGCGCATCCTATCTTTTTCTCTGCCTGCATCAAACATTTCTAGTCCTCACTTTATCTGACTGTATTAAAAGGCGGTTAAATTAGCCGACATTATGGATTTTCAGGATCTCCTTTTACGATCGATTTATGATTACGATATAGGTTTTTTTTATTGGCCCACAGGTAATTTGAATTTCCAAACAGATGTCGAAATCAATTTGGTCGAGCTGATTCTCTCATGATATTCTTCATTTCAGTAGTAAGTCATATATTCATTTTGCCTACAGGTCAAGTTGAAAAATCTGTGTCACTATAAATGTTTATTTCTGAGGATAAAGTGCATTATATTTATGGCCCTAAACCAGGTTATACTAAAAACGGGGTGCATGTAACTCGATTGGGAGAGAGTTTCCGGTAATACGATATTATAGAGAACACGTGTGTCCAGCGTGAGTGCTATGGTAAATTAATGGACGATGGTTTTCCTTCTTTGGCGATATAGGGGTGACGTAGTTGTAGACTATACATCGCCGTTATCCATCTTTCTCGCTTTTCGGGCGAGTACCACCAAAACCGACTACGAGTAAGGGCTATAGGCTCCCTCGTCGCATTAAAAGCGATAATTTTCCGTAATGCTAAAACGGCTGGCCTCGTTATTATTAATTGGCTGTTGGTTGACCGCCTATTCCCAACTCCGCTGGTGCGCTATGTGTATGTGCAATAACCCTATGGAGGGTGATCGGACCTGGCCGATGATTGGGCAAGGTTTGGTGTGGAGGTTTCCAATATTGGCATATGTGATTGGTCCGATTCTTGGATGTTATATGTAGCATAATGTATAAAGTATACATATAGCATATAGTATATAATGTTGATGGCTATACGATGGCTTATTAAGATCGGTCTACAAATGGTAGCCAATGTGAATTCACTATCGAGTATACTAACTAGGGTGTGTAAAAAAATGTATATATATATTTTCTTCTCTCTTTTTCTAACGCAAAACCATGTATTTTGACCTAAATACACACCTCCCATGCAGAAAACGCGCCTAAATAAATATATATATTTTTAAATCGATAGTTCATGTAATAAAAAGACCTCAATTGAGGCACCTCTAAACCTTATTTGCCAGAAAATTCCTTTGGCACACTTGGTTGTTAGGTCAACCCCTCAAGTTTAAGCCATGACGACCGATGAAAAGTGCGATAATTAGTAGTAAGAATCAGCAAAAGAAAAAATCGGTATTTCTCTGGTTATCGAAGAAAAGTAAAATAATCCGGAGATTATCGCACTTTTCTTTGGTTTTCATGGCTTAAACTCAAAAGGTTGACCTAATAATGGAGTGTGCCAAAGGAATTTCCTGACAATTAATGTTTAGATGTGCCTCAATGGAGGTCTTTTTATTATATGGAATTTCAAATAAATAAAAAATATTCATATATTTAGGCACCTTTTCTGCATGGGAGGTGTGTTCTGAGGTCAGAATACATCATTTTGCCGTAAAAAAACAAAGAACAAAAAATATGATGTTTTTTTAACATACCCTAATACTTTCATAGGCCAAGCATTGGTTCTAATGTTCGGCCGATATTTGATTGGTACTAGCTACCGATTATCGAGCCGTAGCCGATGCTTGGACAAAGCTTGATGGTGAGACTGCGAACATTGGTATCCGAGGTTCATCCGATCTCTGGCTCGAGTCTCGGATGACCTCTGTAGCTCGATAATATCATCTGATACTGGCCATACTAAAGCTTATTGAAATCAGCCTACAAATGGTCGCCAACTTAAGCCCACTATAGAGTACTTACATAGGCTGGGAGTTGGTTCCAGTATTCAGCTAATACTTGATTGGCGTTAGCTGCCGATCACGGAGAAAACGGTTTTGCTATGCCAGAAAATCTTTTGTTAAAATAGTGATAACATTGCGGTATCTGCTAGGTTAAACTTTTTTTTCTTACTCGATTAACATATTTTTTTGTTAGAAAAACAAATTTTTTTGCTAGTACCACAAAATTGTTCGCTAGGTCAGCCGATACTTCAATGTTGTCACTATTTGAACAAACGATTTTCTGGCATAGCAAAACCGTTTTCTCCGTGATAATCAAGCTTTAGCCGATGATTAGGCAAGGCTCGATGTCAACACTCCCAACACTGGCTTGGTTCTTTGTCTGTGTCTTAGATCTGTTGCCTGATATTGGCATCTGATATTTACTGGTCCTGGTTTACTAAGGACGGCTGAAAAATAATCACTAACGTGAGCCAATTATGTTATTTTGACATAGACCAGTGATTCCAATATTCGGTCCAGAATTGATTAGTACTTGCCACCGGTATTCACTAAAATTTTAACAAGACTGTCAATAAATAATACTTATATAGGCCTGCGCAAAGATATCGCAAATAAATTTGTGTGTAAGGAACAAAAATTACATGAAGTTAAATGGGCTAAAAGTACGGGTATTATGTCGACCTGGAAAAAAAAAAATAGTGATTACAATGATTTTGTCGCTATTTTGTTTTGTAATTAACAAATATCGTTCTTCATCTATTGCGAGCGTGTATGCAATGCAAAGCTTCTGTCCTCGTTAGCACGCTCTTCTTGAGTTTCAGATAATATTCAGACACTTATCCAGCCATCCGACACCTAAGCTCGATAACGGTACGGATTTTTGTCGCAGGCGACGCACTCGTTCATTCTCGCCTCTCGTCAATCGGCAGACCGACACCGGAAACCCGTTTGGCCGTTCAACGCAGGAGCCCGTTTGTTTTTTTCTCTCTTTCTCTTTCTCTGTTTCACTCACTCCGGCAGCACAGCTATGTGTATAGGCTACGAGCTTACCCGGGGGTCGTGTAATAATGTTAACAGAGTCCAGCGATAAGCCATTGGACACCCGCGTGACATATACATAGACATACTAGTCACTTGATGCCTAGTCTCTCTAGTCGTGTCTTGATATCTCCGAGCCATATCAAATCCCAAAAAAAATTAAAATAAAACAACGACTTATATGTAAAGTCCGTTTTGTATACGGCGCTCAAAGAATTTATCAACGGTCATTTCTCTTTTATTTGTAAGTAAACATCCAACAAAATGGTTACAATGAATGAGCTTTAGGTCAGTTGTAGAGGATATTTTCATCAGTATATTTTTTAAATAATTTTTTCTCTCATAATAGCCTGTTGATTTTCTTGAAAAATGCCTATAATCTTTCTGTATCATCTGCTTGATGTTTTGCTCTATTGTTTTGTATGTAATGGTCACAACGAGGCCTAAAGTGGTTAACAATGGTACCCTACCTATTAATCACATTGGAATTTCCTGTTGTAGTTTCCAGCCTGATGTCAAGTAATTTCATTGCTAAGTATAATAGTGTAAGAATTAACTACGATGTTCTTGTGGGTCACGTGCTTCGCGCACTTAATTAAATTGAAAACTTAAAAAAAAATTGGTGAAGCTTGCTCCTCCGGCATGAATAATTTTGAGAACCTGAAAAACTTGAAGAACCTCATGAACCTGAAGAACCTAAAGAACTTAGAAGCTCGAATTTTTTTTTGTAATATAAGGTCTTTTTGTAATATAAGGTCTTTTTGTAATATAGAGACATTATATAAAAAAAGTAGTCACATTGACTATGAAAATCTACCACGGATTCCCCAAATATGCAGTCACGCTACGATAAACACGAAGCAAAATAGATAAAACCTCGAGATGATTGGTACATTTCAATTGCAAACAGGCGTATTGGATACTGAAGTTGCTTAATAAAACCGAATAGTCCAACTGGGACATCCTAAAATGAATATATATTCATTCTTGAAAAAGTTTCAATCTCTTAGCAAGCCCTGGTGAAGGTTTCTTTTTTTTTACTACTTTTTCTCGGTTCCTTTTTTCTTTCATTTCCGTGCAGTCGTTATTGAGTCCCTGAGGAGGAGGAGGAGAATAGACTGAAGTCCGGAGTAAACCGTCGCGCAGCTTATACCAGTGTACAGGCGTACAACGTCTCTTTAGGCTTACGTCGTGTGCGATAGCAATAGCTTCGTCTGTGAATGATTTCGTGGCGACGTTGACGACGACGAGCCGTTAGTGCCATTCGGCCTCGGCCATCGATCGCTCCCTACGGAGACGTAGACGTGCAACCACGACATATATCTTCGGGGAGATCCGTATAAATGTGGGGTGACGCAACGTCTTTTTTCTTCGTGCATTATTTATCTAACGCACCGATGGAGGGTGACAACAAACAGTAATGATAATAATTTTCCTTACTTTATAACACTCCCATTCGCTAACCCGAGCTCGTAAAGCTACAAACGTTGGCGTCAGGAGGGTGTAGACTAGAGAAAAAGCATAGCGAATTCGGAAAACGACTAATATAGAAATAGATATGTATATTAGGGTCGGTAAAAAAATCGATGTTTTTTTTTAAATCCGACACACGGAAAGTAGTTGCTTAGTATCTGTAGAAAGTACTTACCAGGTATGAGCTCTTAATATTAATGGGAAGATCATGCTCATCATCGGTTTGCATTTTCAATTTAGTCTTATATAAAAATTATCATGTCTTATCACCAACAGACTATAATACCAGTACCATCGTTTATATTTATAAAAAATTGAACGCTCTACAACAATGGTATCTTATACTTTTTTGATTAATCTAAGCATTCAAAAGATATTCAAGGTCAAAGATTGAAGGATTTTAAGGAAAAGTAACTTTTTGTTTGGAACTTTGTAACTTACTGTAAATAATGATTGTCAATTGAGTTTCTATTATTCTCATAGGAAATTGAACGCTTTACAAAAAAGGTCTCTAATGGTTTATCGATTACTCTAACCGTTTAGAAGATATTCGCATTAGAATATCAATGCATACTGCTATTCATAGTTTCTTAATGATTATTTTCAATTAATCCGTTTAGTTTATAAATTTTGAGATAATTTATAAAATTTTCATTTTATCTTGATGGAATGTCAGTTTCCAAGTTATGTCTCATCTTTTGTTTGAGAATATATTTCTTTGAACTAATTTTTTAACTACAAAAAGAGAGATTTACTTTCTATAATTTCACTCTTATCACATATTAGGATCATTATTTAATATTTTTCATCGGATTTTTCAAAAATGTAATAGTCATTTTGAGATTGAACGGGTGAGCAAATTTTAGGGGTCGATGTCTTATTTCATCTGTCAAAGCATGCGTTCTAGATTCGTTTTTTTATTCTCATGCGTGAAAGGGATTAAGTTCCATTTCACCCTTGATTAAATCAAATAGCTTGTTCGGAAGATAATTGGAAGTAGCACTGAATTAATATTTGATATTGAATGAACTGAACATGAACGTAGACAATTCCTCCACTCAGTACTAGTTTCAAGATGAAACCGCAGATAAAGCTGCAGAGCAGGTGGTAAGCTTTATCCTGTGAACTGAGTAATAGGAGACGAGAAAAACGTTGGGTGCCACATGCTATCTACCAAGCCCAGGCATAGTTTTCTTCGTGTCAGACGCTCTAGTGCCTCCAGCTCTATATGTTGACTCGTATAGATACAAATCCACCTGCACTTTAGGGTCTGCAATTATGCGCGAGTTAACTTTGCGCTGCTACGCTGCCTCCGAATAGGGTAAATAGTGCCTACGTGGGCTAGAAAATTGTAGTGAAGTGCCAAGTAACTTCCATTCATTCGGTATGAGACCACACAAAACATAGTATCTAAGAATTTTACGAGCCGAAAATACCGGCTGGGAAAACCTCATTGTAAATACCAACTCCATAAACAATATGCTCAATAATTAAGAATGTAGAAGCCGAGGAAACGCAGTAAGCTCTTTGAAATAAGATGTCCAATTTATGCACTGCCTATACGAAGAAGTAGTGTAAATTATAGAGTTCAGAGTGTTAGATATCTTGATGTACGTCAACATGTCCTTCGTCGTTCTCTGACGCTTGTCTGACTCGCGTGCACGAGAGCGTCAAAAGATTGACAGATATTCATCCAAGATCACGAGACAGCAAACGGTAACTAAGTGTTACGTTATAATATGTCTCGAGAATTGGAGACCAGTGCGGGAGTATGACTTGTCTCCTTAATTAAGCCATCTTGTGGTGAGTGGTTTCAACTACCGAGTCTCGGTGGAGGTCATATTGTAAGCCTCGTAAACAATCGTTGAAATCCAGGTGGAAGAAGAAAGCCAAGAGGAGATTTAAAAAACGAGAGTGTCGAGGGGTACAGAATATTTCGTGGTTTCTCTTCGCTATGTTGGAGTGGGAATAAATGAAGCTACAGCATGAGACAGAGCCTGCATGGAAGCTGAAACAGAAAGGATGAAGAGGTAGAGCAGAAGCCGAAGAAGAACCAAGAAGAAAAGGGCTACAGCGCCGCTATATATACTGCACATCTCGTCGTGTTTGTTCCTTTGGATTCTTTGGACGGTTAAAGAGGTGGGCCCGGGACTGGGAAACCTGTCATAATATACGCCTTAACGGAGGCTTATTACCAGCAACATCAACGCGCGTGGCAAAAGATAAAAGCCGAGGCGCCCAAGCTTCTCTCCCATGCCTTTTTCCCTTCACTCTTCCCGCAGCTTCGACCCAACGGAGCAGAAAGGTGATCGTCATGCGTGGGTTTCAGGTGAGTCGATCCTGCAGCGCGTGAATGTTCGTGAAGATGACGGCCCCAGGCACTTGGTGCCTCGGATTGTAGAAGACATTGCTTCGGGCAACAGAAAGAGTTGGAGAAAGATAGAGAACATTACGAAGAACAAGAAATTTAACTAGGAGGCTAGTGTGCTTCAAAGCCGCAAGATGAAGTGCGTCTGGTGATCGAGAGAAGGACGCTGTGCGACCTTCGCCCTCATCCACTCAATTCTGACATTCACTGTTCTAATTACCAATCGCATTATGCTGATGATAATCGACTTTGGCTCCTAACGCTACCTTTTTTCATCCGAGAAGGCTTCCCGACAAGAACATGAAAAGCATGTCATAACACTCGATCAATCCAGCTTCAATGAAAAATTTCCAGAGCCCTTTAAGTCACATTGCGACGATAGAGATCCATGGAGACCTTCAAACGTCAAAAAGCATAGAGTTGAAATGGCCATTTGTTGAATGTATCAGGATAGTCGTGGAATCTCTTCATAGCCGGCTATTTCTTTATCGTAATCGAAGAGGACGTTGCCTGACGCCTGTTTCTATCTATACTGATTCTGAGGGATTTTCATGCGGGACGACTTCCCAACAAGGACATGTAGAGCGTGTCTTAACATTCGAACAATACTGCTCTGATAAAAAATGTCCACAGCCCTTTACGTCACATTACGATATTTAGAGATCCTTCAAGACCTTTTAATGTCAAAAAGCATAGATCTGAAATCGCCATTTGTTAAAAGTGTCGGAATATACGTAAGTTTCGGACTATTTATTCATCGTCATCATAACGGACGTTGTACTTTCTTAACTTTTCTAATGCCCAGAGCCCTTAACGTCCTATAACGACATTTAGAGCCCCATCGAGACGTTTCAACGTGAAAAAGCATATCGCCATTTGTTGAAAGTATCGGAATAGACGTGAAGTTCCGACTATTTCTTCACCATCATCATAAAGGACGATGTCTTTTTCCACCTATACCTCAATCAATTCAGTTCCAATAAAAGAATGCCCAGAGCCCTTAACGTCCCATAACGACATTTATAGATCCATCGAGACGTTTCAGCGACAAACATCCTAGATGTGAAATCGCCATTTATTGAAAGTATCGGAATAGACGTGGAGTCCTGGATATTTCTTCAACCTCATCACAGAGGACGTTCCAGGACGTCTATTTCCGCCTATACCCGCTTTCTGGGTGTTAATGGTACTCGAGGTCGCGGGACCATCCATCAACCTCGTCGTTGCTCCCCAGAGCTCGTTGCACAGCGCTACCAAAGCATATCGCCCATGAGCCTGTTCTGTCGGCCCTCGTGGCGTTCATACTCCACAATCTTCCTGCCCCAGCAGCCAGATAGCTTCCTAGCTCTATGTGGAGTCTCCGGGTCTCTCGAGCACACAATGCATCTCTCTGTTCGCGATGCACTCGTGAATCTATTAGTGCGAGAGAACGATGGGTTATTCCCGAGTGATGGGAAAGGGCAATATGTAGGTATAGTCCGTAATACTGTTGGATGATCGGAACTGAGAAGGCAACGAAGCCCGGAGTATGTTCGAGTGAACCGATAGGCTATGAACTAGTGAGTTGAAGCTAAGGAATAGTACAAACGTACACAGAAAGCCAGGAGCTCCAGGAGAAACTGCAGGCGGTGATGAAATTGATAGGTGTACCACTATCCCAAGCTCGCCAGACTTCTCATTCCTATCTTCTTCGCGCTGCTTATTTATTTGCGACGGTATCAAGTCGACGGGGAGTACATTCAGAGTAGAACTCAAAGAGGCTTTGCAGCTGCTTGCAGCAGAGTCCAATCCTGGATATATGTTCAAGTCCTAGTTGTATAACGTGTTCATCAATCAGTCCTGACATATGCAACCCAGTTCTTTTGCCCCTTCACCGCATCGCTCTTTATCTATTTCCTAATGCATTTCCCAGCAGATCACAAAAATTCGATCAATCGATGCAACATCGTTATGAAGTTCTCTTTCATCAAAGGCAGCGAACTGACGTCTTCGAATCCATATCCTTTTCTCACAATATCCGACACAGCGGAATATAATATATACGTCGAAAAGCTCTGTGTACTTGAGGAATTTGTGAAAGAAATGTGCGGAATAACGAGTGCTCCGTCAAAGACATCTTTCTTATGCGTTTGTTCTTGCTTGCATCTATGAGTTTCTTTGGAAAGTATACTTTTACCAACTAAAACGAAAATGTCCACCCTTAGTATCTCTTTGGGCTTGTAGAAATCGTAGATCATACCGCAAGGCAGTTAGTACACGTTTGAAAACAAAGACCGGCATTGTTCAGGTTCTTGCTTACATCTCTGACAACTTGAAGAAGATTCTGCAGATAAGCTGCATTTCTCAGTGTTAAGAGAGCACAATAGCGATAAAAATGATCTCATACGACAGTTATCACCCATTTTAAGGTGCCGTAGAATTTGAAGTGATGCATTAAGGCCAAACTCTATTAATTAATAATTTCAACCTTCCAGAGAAAATTTCAGAGGTGTCTCACAAAAACTCATTTCATCGTCTCTAAATGTAAGAATGACGTTATTATGAGTCTTTTCGACATAAAGACAAGCCAGAATTATCGTTTTAGTTCATTTCTCGTAACCCTCTTGACTTTGATCTAATGGTTGAACCTGAAATGTTGAATAGTCCATCTGAGGTCGTCCCCAGAGTCCCAGTTCTGTGAAAACCCGTAACTCAAAACGTGCAGAAACATATTCGGCGAATTTTACGGGGTTTGATGTTCGTGACTATGTGTCATTATATCGTACGCACCTTGTATATGCGTCCCGAGCGCCTCGTCGTCGTGTTTCTCCTCAGGGCTGTGGGTAGAAGAGGGGCTAGTGCTTCGTCTGAACCCTGTCATTTTTTACATGCGCATTCCATGGCGCCGCGACCCAACGGCGTCTCCTACATTGGTGCCATGCGAGACCACCCGTCTCCTTACCAAGGGGTGCATCTACAAGCTGCGATTCCGTGCACATATACGCAGGCTTTACTGTGCTACGTGACAGTGTAAGGACAGCTATGTGAGAATGTAAGCGGTGCACGTTATGGCTTCCCATAACTACTACTTTGCAAGGGGCACCGTGTAGACTGGTCATGATACTACGATGGAAAGACTATGCGCGTCGAGCGTCGAGATACGATCGCGTTAATGTCTATACAGTCACATGTCAGCTCGTTGCGAAGATATCCAACAGTATCTCACCGCAGTATACGGAAAAGTTGTGCCATTCACTATGGTTAGTGTGCCTCATGGCACATACGCATCGTGCCACCTTGTGGATGCCTTATGACGAGGAAACTTAGACTCAAGCAGACTTAGACCAGACATGGGTTGATAAAAGGTTTTGCGAAAGTCTCCGAATTTTTTGGCGTGATGCGAACGTCCAAGAACATGATGACGGAGGTTATAAACTGATCGGGGCGGATTTCGGGTCATGCAAAGTTCAAGGACCTATTCGGTTTGCTATTTTAGTAGAAATACCAAAATGATAAGTGTATTGATAAACTTTCACATACCGGTTCAACTTATATCTGGGAAAATCATCGCTGTTGAAAATATATTGTAGCGAAAAACCTTGTCCTGATTCAGACATAGTTTTATTATTATTGTGACAGGTGATGTGATGTGAACATAGAGGCCCGGGTAGAAAAGACGCCGTGTCCAGAATGGAATTCAGAGTAGAATCCAAGCTGGATTGTGAGCAATCCAGGATGGAGTCTGAAATGGACAATGAGATCGGATCAAAACCCATTCTCTATCCTGGACTACCCGGATTCCATTCTGGACTTATTATTTTCACGCAAAGGAAGCAATCCATCAGTACCTCAACGGAATATACGAGAAAGTTTCATTATCCACCCTATGAGAAAGAGTCTTAGACTTCACCAGACTCACACCAGACATGAACCGATGAAGGATCTCGCAAAAGCCTTTGAATTTTTCGTCGTCCGTGAACTCAAAGCATTCCGTCCCAAAAAATGATAACGTTGGTTACCAACTGCACCGATAAAAAGAATTGGTAATACCAACCGAATCTGCGGTTACGGGTGGCGAAACAAATATTTCTTCGAATCAACCAAACATTTCTTTCGCCACGCGTAACCGCAGATTCGGTTGGTATTATCAATTCTTTTTATCGGTGTGGGCGGCTTTTGGGTCACGCAAATGCGAAGGGTCTTTTGTTAGTAGGAATACAAAATTAATGTATCAATGACCTTTAAAATAACTGTTCAATATACAAGTCAAAAAATTACTATCGGAAACTTTTAACGGCGACAAAACTTGTCGTAATTCAGAAATACTTTCATTACCCTGGTGATAGGTATGTGTACGAATAAAGAGGAAGGTAGTGAACGAACGCAATATGGTATCACTTGGATATCGCATCCAATCGTAATATACTCAAGTACACGATATAGCGTATATCGTATTGCTTATTACAGTAGGTATACGTTCCAAGGGAATCGCGACTGCGGACTCTCATGCGGGGATATAAAATTAACTCGCGCTGAGATGAGGAAGAATCTCGTTATCCCTTGGTGCCCATTTCCCTTGTCTGTAAGTACATTGCACTTATTATATGGCGGTATGGTAGCTGTTGCTGCGGCAGTTGCCTCGGGCGATTCATGACTTAATGCCTTAAGCACGGCTATATCCTCTATCCCGGAGAATAAGAAGAGTCTTGCTTCCACCAGTGCCAGTCTTTCCCGGATATTAAATCAGCCACCTGACTTACGACGTTGCGGACGCGTCTTATCGCACCAACTCGTGTCCCCACCAACCTCACGCTCCTGGTTCCGTCGCTGTTGGGAAAAAACATCCTTGAGATACGGCGTTGACTACTCGCGAGATAACGCTCCTCCAGTTTCTTGCCAAAGAATGTTGTCTCTTCTCGGGAGCCCGGAAGGAATCGCAGAGAAACCTCCGGTGGTTAACCTGACTCCTTTTGTGCGAAATACGAAACGCGACGTGAACGGTTGTATCACGTCCCAATTTATTTAGTGCTGGCTCTCGTATGGCGAGAAATAATTGATTTTCTTATCAGGCTCTAAGCTAGGTTAAACGACTTTTTTGGTTCGGCCAACAAACTTTTCTGTCTCTTTAGATGTTGGCAGCTAACTAATTGATCTGTTGGCTTAATCAAATGATTTGTCGCCACAATCAACTGATTGGTGACGAACTAGATTATTGGCTCAACCAATTTCAACGGTTATAGCCTATCCAACCAGTTCTATCAGTTGGATTCAATATTATTCTGATGAATCGGCTCCAAAAGATGGTCATGGTTTGCGGTGTTTCGATAGTGCGACAAAGATGAACTTACACTACACCGTACGAAATTTTTGTTACTTTACAATCTCGACCTGTGCTAGAGGTGATTTTTTTGCAATATCGATAGCCATGCACGAGTAATCTGTAATTTTGCCTGACACATGAAAATATCCGTTTCTTAATCAGAAAAGAAATTCTCCCGTTTTTTTAAATAACGAAGCAGTGTTATCAGGCCGGAAACATTATTTTGAATGTCTCATCCAAAAGCTAACAAACAACTAGAATTTTTATATGCAGACATTTTTTTCCAGTAACTTTCAGTTTCCAAGATATGGTCACATGACAAAAATAAACGGCGATTCTTCGAATATTGCAACCATTTTTTTTTAAATTCACATAGAGTACCTTTTGATGATACTTTGATATCGTCAGTTCGGGGCAGATCTCAGAAACAAGGTCGAAAAAAAGTCTTCACAATATTCATACATATATGAGGCATTCCACATGACTTAGGCCACCCAAAAAAAAAATCGATAAACTGTCCAAAAATCAGGTTCAGTGGTTATAATAGATACATCAAATTTTAATTTTTTTGCAATTTTTTCTGGCGAAATATGCTATATTTTTCATTTTCCATTTAACCTATGATATCTCGGGAATGATTAATCGTATCGACATCTGAAAAAAACGAAAATGTGAGTTTTTTATGGCCCACAAGAAAATAATTAATTCAGTAGTATTAATTTTGTAGTAAAATATAGTCTGAAATTACACAATTCATTCTAAATTAATTATTTTCTTGTGAGCCATAAAAAACGAACATTTTCGTTTTTTTTAGATGTCGATACGATTAATCGTTCCCGAGATATAATAGGTTAAATGAAAAATGAAGAATGTGGCATATTTCGACAGAAATTTTCTTTATTTTAAATTAAAATTTGGTGTATCTATTATAACTACCAAACCTTATATATGGACATTTTTCCGAATTGTTTTTTTTTTGGGTTTGCTGAAGTCATGTGGAATGCCTCATATGCAATAATTGGCATACAAAACCAGGATCGTCTTAAACGTCCCGCCATTGGTACATGTACTTTTTCTGCGTCCCTCCAGTTTCTCGGCAAAGGATGTTGTTTGTCCTCGCGAGCACGGAAACCGTCGCAGAACACCCTCCGGTGGTGAACGTACTCCCCTTGCAAGAAATGCGAAACGCGCCGTGAACGGTTGTATCACACCCAAGTATACTTGGCGCAGGGTCGACTGCAGTGCTAACTCTCACGATTTCCCAGACGTACAACACTCGGACTTACGCGCCCTCTGCCCGTGTATCCTCAAGGCTATACGGAAACGCACAGTTCATTTTTAATGCATCAACCCGAGAACCTACAATCGCACTCAGCTTTGCACGCACCTCTATCGCGTGCTGAATGCAATAGTAATGAATTTTTTCACATTCGCGAGTCCATTATCAACCCCCAAGAAACGATAGTACTTTTGCTTTGTTTATTTAGCGAATTGTTTCGAGGAAAAATATAGCGCACGATTTTTTTTATGTATGAGACCGATTTTTTTTTGGACTTGAGATAGTTCATTAGAATGTCGAAATTTAAACTCGCGAGATTAGTAATTTTAAAAGAATAAACGATATTCAAATGATTTTGTATTTATGATATTAACATAAAACCGTAGGTTTAAAATATACAGGTTCATTTCTTTCATTTTAAGAAAAGAAAGACTTTGACACAATTACGAATAACTGACAGTTCGTTATTTTAGAATAATATTAAAGTTCGAATTTGTTTATTATTTTCTTAAATTGAAAAAAAAGGTTTTCAAATAATATGTAGGTACGAATCAATTTGTTATTTTCAAAATAAAAAATAAAAAACTTTTTCAAATAATATGTAAGTCCGAATTGATTTATTCTTTTCTAAAATAAAAGAAACGTTTTTGTACGAATGCGGGACGTTAAAATGTCGAATCACCATTGGACGTTAGAATTTGCCATAGCAATAGGTGTCTAAATAATTCGAATGCCTCGATCTACCAGTACTTTAAGGGTGCACTGAGTTGTGCAACGCTCGCCAAACGTGGTACACCACGATTTTTATACGTTCCGCCTTTTTTCACCACCTCTGCTGCACACCGTCTATATTGAGCACACGGTGAGCTCGTAAAAGTGTCTGCGAAATAGCTGGAGGGAGTCTGGAGAACTCAACTGCTGGAGAAGAGCACCCGTTGTACTGCAGTCCCAGGAAAAACATGTTTGCCGCGTCCAAACAGTCTCGTTCTCGGCTATGTTCCGGCTACCTTTACCGGTGGCACTCACATGTGTGCTCCAATGCTGCACTTCTTCCTGCTCTCGTTTCATAGCTTTCCACGTTTGCTCATACGTCGCGACTAGGACTCAAGCGTCGGGGAAGCCCCGAGGGGCTGTTGGATTTCACGTATTCACTCGTGCATATAAGTCTGCAGGATTTGCAATTTCGCGTCGCGCCATAGCCAATACCATAGCCTCGAAACATTATCAACGTTTTTACATGACTTACACCATGTCCACCGCCAAAAGCACTGACAATAAAGTCGAACCTTGCACATTGCTTCCTTATTATTTCAGATGAAAAATGTATTTCAAGGTAATTGCTGCAATCATTTCAGGATATTACCATTCCTGTACTGCTGTTTCATTACGAATTACAAATCCTAAATGAAGCTTTTTGTTATAAAGAATTTGTTATGAGAGCTAAAAAAATCATACTTCGTTTTATAATATTTTATTTTAAAAAAGTATAAAAAAGTGAAGGAGGGAGATTCTCTATTTGTTTTTCAATGTATTGAGCATGTCTTTATTTCATCAAGGTATTTTTCGTGACATTTATATGCTATTTGTTTTCGGCAATTTAAAGAGAATTATACGTAAAATTGTTTCGTAAAAGTTTCTTGAAATAGTTTTAAAATACATCATTAATTACAGATTTTTGTAATATCATTTTTACATACTAACTAACACAAGAAAATTTGCAAACTAACGACACAACACTAACATCGAAACACTAACGTCACAACTCTAACGTCACAGCACTAACGTTACAACAATAGCCAAAACCTTCATCCAATGTTACAACACTAACGTCACGCCGGTAATAATCGTGATGAGAAAGTCACGTGTTACGTCACTCCAATACTGATTTTTTTTCTTTCAACCAAACAAGAAGAGAGACTACGGCAAAACACCTTGCCAATCTCCTGGCACTTCACAAGGTAAAACAAAATTCTTATGTAGATAATAAAAATCCTGAAAAAATGTTGAATAAATATCCTTGAATTATTATCAAGTTTTTTACTCGTTTTACTCTAATACAAAAATGCCTCTAGTCGTATTGACAAAAAATGTGAAGTAGTCTACTTAATTTTTAGTTGCCTTACCACAATTTTTTTCTGAATTTGTTGATTGTTTCAAAT
The DNA here is from genome assembly GCA_949699805.1 of Tromatobia lineatoria. NCBI lineage: Eukaryota > Metazoa > Arthropoda > Insecta > Hymenoptera > Ichneumonidae > Tromatobia > Tromatobia lineatoria. The sequence continues at coordinate 7,397,982 of OX453035.1, read as the reverse complement.
CGTGGCTTACACATCATCATGTGCTCGTAACATCTGGGCATATATTCGATTATTAAAGAAATTTACAAAATGAATGAGTTGTTTTTAGTACTTAATAGCTGATAAGTCAATATTTTGAAAAGGATAATGGTTTGCATATTTTATTGTTTTTCTCTCTAAGTAATATTATTTCGTTGTTGCGTTTCTCATGCACAATAATTTACCGCATCTAAATTCCTTATCGCTCTGAAATAATTCAAGCATTGCGAATATCGTTGTGTATGGAAGAAAAGGTTCTATTTTACGATTTTGAAAACATATTACTGACAGTTCCACAAGATCAGCTTGGAGAAACTCTTCAAAATAGCTTTCCTCGTCTACTCCCTCAAAATAGCAATACCAGAATCTACCAAAAATTGTTGTAAGGAAGCATCTGTTTCCGTTAAAAATTCTCTGACTAATCTCATATAAAAAAATATATAATTCAGTTCCGCACAAGTAAAATTACAAAAATGTTCGTTTATCTACTTTGGAAAATCATTCATTCTAACTTTATGGGATTATAGCTGATGAAAATTAATATTTTCTAGCAAATCACAAATCAACTTCTCAATGAGTCAACATTTTTATTTTCTTTAAAGTTGACCATCATAAAAAGTCTACGCCGCCGATCATCGTTAATTATCCTAATTATTTTCTTCGATCTACAAAAGAATAAAGCTACGAGAAAACCTTTTTTCAATCTCTCAGCGCTTATTCACACGGTAAACAAAATTCAGCCTTGTGAGAAAATATATGATATCAATTCTGGTGAGATGTTAAATGAATAACACAATAAAAACAAGTTGCGCCGGTTTAAATAACAAGAATTCTAATAATAACTGTCGCTTTGATAAATTCGTCAACTATATCCCAACTCGCTGAAATGATATTTCTCGAAAATCACCAGAATGAAAAGTGTGGCTTGGTTATAAACTGAAAATTGTCAGTTCAGCATTCTCTGTGCATTATTGTCAGCAATTTTCCATGTTAATACGCTACGTGTATATAAATTTAATTTCTCGTCTCGTTTAGCAATTGCGTGAACGCGAGAGTAGCGCGTCTACAATTTTCCGCGCACTATGCGTCCAAAGTATATATTCCCATTGTGTCGGAGTATAAAATGGTCGCTGCAACGTCGATGTATTTCAATGTTCAGGGAACATGCCGCTCGTGACTATATATTGCTCGAACGTTGTATAAAGCTACGAGCTCGACGCGATTCTGCTCCATTTGAATTGTAAACCCGTGTGCGCGACTCGATCTCTACGAGTTATATCGGCCATTACTCATTCCTCGAATGCGTTGTGTGTATGCTATGACGAAGTGTATAGGGAGAACGATTCTCGTGCGGACGCCTCGACTAGGCCACCCCGTTGTCGACCGCAGCAACGCCGTAGCCACGGGACACGCAAATCCCTTCGGACATACGTGGATACGTCCCTTATCTACCCTTATTCAACGCACATCCAGAGCAGCACTCGCCCGTTCATCGCGGCTCACGATAACGATTAGACGCCCAATTGGAGAAGTGAAATGTGCGCTATTTGGATGGAATAGTCCGTGGCCACCCATAATTGAATTGAGCTCCACCGACTGACAGTTCATTAATTCAATCGCTACCACTGAGCGGAATAATCGCAAGCTTATTTTTCCAGTACAGTTTGAGAATGAGGAATTGTAAAAAGGCAATTAAGGTAACATTCGAGATGTCCATTGCTTAATGGGATGGGATAGTCAAAATAGCGCATGGCCAAAAGAGCGTATGGCTAAAGTAGCGATCTGCAAAATAATGAACGTCTGAATCTAGAACAGTCGTCATTCGTAAATTTGCTATTTTAGCCATTCACTATTTTGATTGACGTCCAATCGGATGGGGCGATTTCAGATATAATAGACATCTGAATCTAGAATGACCATTATTATGGAATTCCATATTTTAGCCGTTTTCAAACTTGAAACTCACCCTACAATATAATTAAAATAGTAAATGCCTATACATCGGATTTCATAATGATCACCATTCGAAATCCAGAGTTCATTATTTTCGTCGCAATTTAAGTGATTTACTATTTTGACCCCCCACTCGAGGAAAGTGAGGCATGAATGAATGAATATGAAAATAATGAAAACGTCAAATATCGATCCAATTTTTATCTTTCAATTTGTCATTCTCGATCTGCGAAAAAAATGCTTGCGATTATCCGATCACTGGTAGCGATTAAACTAATGAATTGTCAGTCGGTGGAGCTTAATTCAATTATGGGTGTCCATGAACCATTCCATCCAAATAGTGTTCATTTTACTTACTTACTTACCGAAAAATCGCAGGCTTATTCTTCCCTCAATTCAAGAATTACACATCAAAAGAAGGGAATCAAGTCGGCATTAGAGATTTTTATTGTTTCATGCCTCACTTATTATCTTACTTGCGTCACTTGTCTCTTAAAACCTTCAACACATTTTACAATTGAAATAATTTGATATCATACAATTAATCAATCAACGTAATCCAATGTAACTTATTGATTTTCATCGATTTGAATGTTAAGACATTGAAACAATTCATGCATTGATAATCGTATCATGCTAATAGATTAAAAATATTCTCACCTTTCTCGTTCAAAAACTTCCATAATGTAAAAAAAATTGCTATTAACTGTAAATTTTCAATACTGGTGAATAAAACCATAACGATTTCCTTGAACTCAATGCATTTCCTACCCCATACATAATTAAAGGTAGAACAGCGAACCCTTATCGCTAACACAAACACCGCCAACGGTGTTACCCAAAATCTTCGTTATGTATTATGTCGAAGTTCTTCATTCCGTGAAAGAGATCTCAACAATTGATTATACTTTCCCAGAAGGTCTATTGAACTTTATTACAAGTTCAGTTCAGAGTAAGTCGTGATGCAACAGTGTTGCATCACGTTGTAGCGTTGACTTTACTTCATCATATCGTTTTTCTAGCTCCCCTACAGACTCACCGTCTTCCCTAAGAACTTTCTACCCTTAGTAGAATTTTCTACCTCTTGGCTGAGGATTACAAGTGCTTTCCATTATTTCTCAAACATTTAATACCACTCTTTTCTCATATCGTACTTTGATTAGCAAACGGGAGCTCACGCAGATGCAAAAAAGTTCCTGCGCAATATCTGCATCTAATCGTGGAGTGGCTTAATGAAGCGAAGCATGACAGAGAAAGCACTTAGTAGTGCGGAAACGCGCCAAAGTATACATACCAGCTCGCGCTATCTAAATCCTTGGAAAAGGAAATTCTGAACGACGATTACAAACTTGCCTTAGTCTCTCCCCTTCAGCTTATAAGACGATAAAGTATATTTAAGATTCCATCAAGGATCGGTGAACACTGGACATGAACTTCTCTATTCTCAGGTTCGCTTTAAACTCAGTTAAGCCTTTATAGATTTTTTGTCGCGATTTAAAAAAACCTTTTTACATTTTACCTTTAGTTAATACATCTTTTATTTATTCACCTTTTGTCTCATGTTGATCAAGTAAAGTTGAAACTGATTAAAAATGTGTGGCGCGGTCGCAACTCTTGTTTTAAAAAAATGTATACACTATCTTAGAAAGTGTAACAAAATTTACCGTCTTTCAACCTAAGCTGAATTTTTTCAAACAATTTCTCAACGATTTCAGTTTGTACTTTAAGGACATACATCGTATATAATAGAACCAATATCGGAAAAAGACTTTACTAGATCAGCTTAGATGCTTTGCAAAATTGCTAGTTCCAATTATGAAGTTATTTATTTGAGCTTACAAAAACAATTTTTCTCATTGTTACATTATTTATCTACAAACAATCTAAAGATTTTTCAATTCCGACAAAAGTATAATTTCGGTACTACATAATTGTATAACAGAGAATAGATTATTTTTTATTTTAACTTGTTATGGTCTTTCGATCTGGTGCTGATGTCGATTGGCATTCGCATTCGTGACAGCAAAAACAGGAGCGCGCATGGCTATTGATTTACGTTTTTTTCGCGTCGTAAAGTTTCCGCCCCCTTGCTAGCTCTGAAACATGAGTAAACTACCCGCTGTACTAGTTATTCGTGCCAAGTAAATTTATTACAAATCAACTTGCAGCCGAGCGTCATTCACCCAGGAAATATAGGTTTCTGCTTGCATGCTGTTACGCGGAGCGTGTGGAACATCAGATCCTGAAGTGTGGCACGCAAAGCTCCTGATCATCGTACTCTCTTCAAGGAGATTACATGTTTTGTGACTCCTAAAACTTTTGTGCAATATACGCAAGATTTGCAATTGATTTCCCTGTTGATTAAAATTACAGAACCGTTCAACCACAAACCATCGAATATCCATTTACTGAGATAACAAAGCCCGTGGTCTGTTTTAAATGGAATTTATCAAATCAACTTAGAATCAGTACGATTGAGGCATAGCCGTTCCGGCCTGGTCCTTTTGGCGTAAGGTTGTTCGGATCCGATACTGTATACGACGCTGGGTCGTTTCGGTGCGAGACGTTTTGGTGCGGGATTTTCGGTATGAGATGTTTCGGTGCGAGAGGTTTCAGTGCAGAACTTTTCAGTGCGAGACGTTTCGGTGCGAGACGTTTCCGTGCGAGACGTTTCCGTGCGAGAGGTCTTGGTGCAAGACGTTTCGGTGGGAGGAATTTCGGAGCGAGACTTTTCGGTGCGAGAGGTTTCGGTGCAAGGCGTTTTGGTGCGAGGCGTTTTGGTGCGAGGCGTTTTGGTGCGAGAGGTTCCAGTGCAGAACGTTTCGGTGGTGGACGTTTCGGTGCGAGACTTTTCGGTGCGAGAAGTTTCAGTACGGCACGTTCCAATACGAGACGTTCTGGTGCGAGACGTTCTCGTGCGAGAAGTTTCAGTGCGAAACGTTTTGGCGTGGGACGTTTCGGTGCAAGACGTTTCTATGTGAGACCTATCCGTGCGGGACGATTCAGCGCGCGATGTTTCAGCCCGAGACTTTTGAGCGCGGGACGTTTCGGTGCGAGACGTTTTTCGGCGTAAATTGTTTCGACAATTGGATACATTTATTTCAGCGGTGTAAAATTTACTGCTCCTTTTTCAATTTTCCTACCATAATTTTTGTTTTATCTTCTCGGAATTCTAGCGTGTGCGTGAGACGTCAATAGCATAATGCGATACGGAGTTTGTCGATAACCAAGCAAAGTTGAACATTCAATCCATTGTAAAGTTGCCAGATGCGATCGTATTTTAGTTTGCGTGTAGCGAGTATTGCGGATTGAGCACCGCTGAAAGGTAGCCCGAGGGTGGCCATTAGTTATACACGAGGTTCAACTCAGAGTCGGACGACGAGACTCTATATATCGTCGGCGGAGAGCTTTCTCACTCTTAACGTATCTCACGCTTACTATAGACACGTAGTGTACGCATACAGCCGAAAGGAGAAACTGCCCATCCCCCTTTTTACCGTCGGGTGTGCCGAGGGTATAACGCGTGCTTGACTCGGAACGCGAATCCTCCGCAGCGTCAGAAGCATTGTAGCATCATCGCCAAGTCTCGAACGAGCCCATGTCGACGAAATCAAGTATCCACGCAGAGGGCGTGTCCACCGAGCATCGACACCTCTTTGCACGTGCCAAATTTTTTAAGGCCTCCAAGGCACCGTCCAACCGACACTTCCACTACATAATTTGATTGCCTGTCTGCAGTATATACTCAGGTACACTCTTCGAGACGCGTTAAGTGGCAATTATTTAACGATTATCGTTCTCAATTATAGACAAAAAAGAATTTTAAAGAAACTGACATGAGTTACTTCAGAATTTTTTCGCCCAATTTGTAAATCGGTATTCGCGCGATTCAATTATTATTGACAAAATGCAATTTTTGTTTTATAGGCGGTATAACTCTGGTTCGAATGATTATTCAGATAATGGAAATGATACGAATGATTCAAACTATTCAAGTAATTTGAACGATGATGGAAATTACTGTGATGAAAATAACAGTACAAACTGCAGGGTGCTTAAGGATTAAATGTAGCCAGCAGACTTAACTTTGACTATCACGCACAATAATGTATAACTAGAGTCACGCATTCCATTCTAGAAAAAGTACATCTGTAAGCCGTAATATCTACCAACAAAACTCACAAAAATTTACTAATATATATGGTGCTCTCCGTTAAAATACAGCTTTCTATAATATATTCAGAAACTGCACGGTGATGGATAGAAAAATAAACAATGAGTCCATCTGCATGGATTCAATATAAAATGATGTGATAACGGATTTAGCCATTCGGTATTCAATTTTAACACTCTTCGCAGACATTTCGTCCGAAATTCTCTTTTTTGGTCCGACTGGCCATAAACCTTTTTTCGGACATTTTTTTTTTCATAATCACTTTGTTCCCCAAATCGCCGTAACACTTTTAGAGATATCTTTAACCAAGTTCACTTTGTTCTCCGAATCGCCGTTACGATTTTTGAGAAAATTTCTTTTCTCAATAATCGTAACGAAAAAGAGTGGATATGGACTTTTTGTTCACATCCACTCTTTTTCCTTGCATGACCATAACGAATTTTGAAGACATTTTATCCAAATTCACTTTATTTCCTCGGACAGTCGTAACGGTTGTCGAGGACATTTTGTCCGTATTCATTTGTTCGCATTATCGTGACAATTTTTATACCACTTCAAGTCAGTTAAACTGGTGTTAGCTCTTCTTCTCAATCCACCAAAACTCCCCAAAGGACTTGAGTTTCAATCTCCCAGTTTCTGATGCCCGAAGGGATGCGGTATCTATCCGGAATACCTTCTTGTAACTTGAATCGCGTTCCCTACGGCATAGCTTCCAATTAAGACATCCTACCTGCAACCAATGGCTGATGTCATGTCATTGGAACAACTCTGCTCCGAACTACTGCAAGGCGATATTGTCGCAGTTCAAAGAAACGAGGTGCGACTATCTATCGACATCTGCCGTTGGTCAGACCAGAGACATCTGTACTTCAAGTAAATGGATTGAATCCCCTGTGGAACGGTCCATGATGTCGATAGTCCAATTTCTTATTAGTATCCGCAAACTTCCTAGCGTTTCCACAATTTCCAAGCCCCCGATAAACTACTGCAATACTGAAGATGACAGAAAGAGAAATTACGTCAAACAATATTATTTCAGGCTTATCTAGGGAGATTGAAATTTACTCGAATGTACGTCACATGCTGCATGTCATTAGCAGTGAACAATAATCCAAGCCAATTTAATTGGATTGAAACGGATCTATGATTCAACCGTAAATCCATTCTGGCAGCATAACCGATTAATTGAAAGAGGGACAGGGAAAAACAGATCTAGGGTCAAGCGTCCACTGACCTTTTCGATATCGCAACGCGACCTCAATGTACCGGATACATACGATCGGACATGTAACCTATGTGGTTACCGACACGGACTCTGTAATAAGGTCTATAGACTCTCGTATCTACGTAGTGTCTATAGTTCCATCTAGATAAAGTTCTGTTATGTCTATAGAATGAAGAAGATGTGGCTGTGACCCGGAATTCCCGGAAAGGGGTAGGAATTGAAGTACAGAAATTTTTATCATTATTTTCTTTTTACTTCACCGAGAATTGCTGATTTCCTGTTAGGTGCTAGAATATTTAGAGAGTTTGCATATTAGATGCTGAAGAGTAGAGTTTTCACTACTTCATCATATACGCGTGTTTGTTGCTGCTCAATGTTAAAACAGATAAGATGTGGCCGTAGGAATATAATATGAAAGACAGCAAACGACGTAGGGTGGAAAATCCATTGAGAAGCTACTCGGTAGCAATATAGGTAGCTAGTAAATGCAGCCTATTGGTCTTCGGCACTCTCTCCCGGCGGCAATATTGCAGTGAGAACGGACATGTGCCTTACCTCGTAAGTACCTTCGATATCACTCGATGCTACGGGATATAGGTACGCTCCAACGTTTGAGGAGGCTAGCAATGCGATACATCGAGACGTCCAAGTAGCACATGGTATTACTGCGAAGAGTATAGCTTTCCGTGCAACTCGAGCGAATTGCAATTGCTCTCTCCCTTCTCTACGTGACGACAGAGTTCGGCCTCGTTGACCTGGAGAGGAAATGAGAGTCAGAGAAATTGCTGCAATTGGAGATATCGATGAATCGCCCAAACAATTCCTTGCGATGAAGTATGTTTATTTTTTTACAACAAAAAAGCCTTGAACACGATCGACGACTCTTTTTTCTTCAATGTAGATCGAATGATTTGCTCGCAGCTTTCTGAATATTTGTGTCACCATCGACAAAAGTCCTGAAGCCTGAATCCGGAACAAGATGGAGCAATATAGCTTGCATAACCCGGCTTCATTCAAGTTGCAGTGATTCATTTTTAAAAAAACCCCGGTAACATCACTTTTTCTTGGTATGAGCGGAATCATGGAGTTCTGACGCTTCCGCAACGTAGTTTTTATTCCGCGAAAGTTCACTAAATGTATATGAATTTCTCATTTAAAGTTGCAATTCGGGACTTTACCCATAAGAGGGTATACGTTTAACCACAAATTCAAAGTCAAATTTCTCAGTTATTCCGTCGGTGACAGCTGCTTAAACTTTGTCATCACGTCCAGAATTGCTTGAACCATAACCTATACATTTTTCAAGCGTTGAAGTTCAAACTTTGATTCTGACATGACCTCCTTAAAATGTACACAGCACATCAAGATCGAAAAACTGGAGCCATTTTATGAAAAAATTACGATAATACAACAATTTTCGATTTTTTAGATACTCTCAGTTTCGTGTAGAAAATACGTGAAAAATTCGTGAAAAGTCCAAGTCGAAAATGCAGTAATTACGTACGTGGCAAGTACGAGAAAGATGGTATTTCAAATTTTTCCTGGTAAAGCTTGTACGAAATTCATATTTCAGTCGGTTGCGTTCAAAGTTCGTGTCATTGACGAAGTACATAAAGAGTTCGTGACAAGTCCGCATTTGAAATTTTCGTGTATGAAGTTCGTGCCGAAAAGTACAGGAGACGTACGTGAAATGACTTAGGGCGGAAAAGAAAGGTGGATGAAGTTTGTACTTTCTTTTTCTTGATCGTCGGATCGCTAGAGCCGTTCACAGGTGCATCGCCCGAACACTACAATAAATCGTGGAATACTTGGAGTAAGACAAGGATCGTGGTGGCTGAATTGAGGCCTTAGGCGACAATGCAAAGCTATCGAAAAGAGAACTCTAAAAATGTGTTCTCCTCGTTCGGACGATGAACCATAAATAATATCGTGAATATAGCAGAAAACAGCTAGCAATTTTAGCACGTCATAAATTTCTTTCTCGAAATATACCGAACGTTCACGTGGCAGATGCTATATATTCAAACTCGAACCTTGGAAAAAAAGATAGTACTCCTCACCTTGTCCGTATTGGTCCATATTCTCTTGTGGTCCCACATCAAATTCCTTAACACTAAATTTCCATGGTCATTGTTTTCTTATCAACCTCATTTAACTCAACGAATCTGGTATTTCGGTTATAAATCGCCTAATAGCCATTCAATAGAAACATCTTAGGGTTTTGGGGAAATCTTGGACATCGTTCATGGACACTCAAGCTAAGCAAAATACTTTCACCCCATTTTCTATCTCACACCAGTTCCAATTTGGTGTTATTTTCAATCGTACGCCATTTTCAATTGAACACTATTCTCAATTCAATGCCATTTTTTCTTTCGGGCCATTTCCATCTTTATGAATTATATATTATTTCATATTTCAAATTTACGCAGTTTCTAATTTTATGTAATTTTTAGTTATACATCATTTTCAATTTTACGTCATTTTGAATTTTACATCTTTTTTTATTTGACGTCATTTTCAAATTTACGTCATTTTCAATTTTACGTCATTTTCAATTTTACGTCATTTTCAATTTTACGTCATTGTCAATTTTACGTCGTTTTCAATTTTACGGCTTGTTCAATTTTACGTCATATTCAATTACACGTCATTTCAATTATACGTCATTTCAATTATACGTCATTTCAATTATACGTCATTTCAATTATACGTCATTTCAATTATACGTCATTTCAATTATACGTCATTTCAATTATACGTCATTTCAATTATACGTCATTTCAATTATACGTCATTTCAATTATACATCATTTCAATTATACGTCATTTTAATCATAGGTTATTTCAATTATACGTCACTTTACATTTCAATTTATATGATCCCATATTCATATTGCAGTATTCAGATATTCTGGTCGCAGTAAATAGCTGAAGAAGGTTGTCACCTTCGGATGCCAATAATGTTAACCACAAAGCGGCGGAGGGAGGGGGGGGGGCGGACGCTGTCTGGCGACCCAGGAAAACCCAGCGTAATTAGATTTCTCCTGGTCCCGAAATCGCCAAGTTACATGAATAAGGGCAGAGACCTACTACCTCACTACTTTGTCGTCTCGGAACCGAAATAGCCAATGAATAGTGCCAATTGACATATAATACCGAGCGTTTGAGATACTGTTAAAAGCTTTTTTTGCCGGTTAACGACAACTATGCCACAACCAGCAAACCAATTTTCTTTCTATAACCGAGTCCAGGTTCATTCATCGAATTTTGCATAACTATTCGGGCGGAAGTAAGGACGTATTGCTCGGCCGAGAACTATATGTAAATTCTTTATAATCTTAAACCGATAACGATTGCTTTTCACTAAGTTCGCTGAACGATGAACAAAGCACTCGACCCAGTTTTATTCATCGCACATGAAAATGACATTTTCAATTCATCACCCGTGCAATTAATAACCTAACTCTATAGGATCGTTACTTTATCGCGTTTGAGTTACTCGCTATATACGAAAAATAATATGCTGGTCATGCGCGAAGAGAAATTGAAAATGTGTCCATAATAACTCTCTTCCAGTATTTTAATCGACCAGAATAAAAGTAGACACATTTATGGCGGCGTATCGATTTCTTCGAACTTCTTTCGGTTGCCATTCTACAAAATCGTAGTTACATACGTTGCATTAAAATATTGTGACAAAAATTGTACGTGTAATTCATATTTTCGATTCTGCCCGGGGAATTAAAGTCCACAATCCGTGCGCCGAATTTATCAATCGACGTCGATATTTACCTCCGGTAAATATATGAAACGGTATTATTCTACAAATATTTCAAATTGTAAACTGACGAATAAAAATAAGCGTCATGCCTTAAATTGTATGAAAAACCATCAATTTCAGTACAAAAATGTTTATATCGGTTACAAATATGAATAAAGTAAAATTGTTTCACAATTTACTTCTCAATTTCAAAATAACATTCTACAATTGCAAAATTTCAACCATCCGACAAATTTTTTAACGCTGTTGGAAAGTTTTTAAATTGTACAATGACCTAAATTTAACGTATGATATTTCAGATAATGCTAGGAGAATTACGCTTGCATGCACATTATCATACACTTACATGTATGTTTTTGCAGTTTAAAAATTGATATCATTAAAGTATTTCATTGCTTTTCAATGTTGTTGACAAAAAAATCTTACACTATGAACTTTGTTCACCAACGCCAGGTTAATATTGCGTAATCCCAATGAAATTGGAAATTCTTGCTCGACGCTAATAAAGTGGTGCTTGTCCATGTGATACATAAATCACATGTGCATCGTTAAATTCACAAAATTGGGGGATGAGTTGTCCCCTTTAATTAATGTGTCGATTCGTGTGCGAGCTAATAATTATATTGCAGTCGATACAGCGAAAAGTTGCCGCAAGAGCGTGGGCCAGTTATTATAACCGCAATTCCACCGAGAGATCTCGAAAATTCGATATTCCAATATTACGTGTTGTAGGAATATATATATCCAATTAATTTTATAGCTGTCATTGTGGCGAACTCGCTGAGTACTGCGGTCATCACTAGTGTCTTCAATGAATATAGAATTCCAATCAATAATTCAAATTTGCAGAACACGAATGCACTGCATAATACGCAGAAAGAAATTTTTTATATTATTAAAGCACTGTGGGTGGACGTATTATGTTGAGTACAAACATCTGTTTTGGACTGTCTGTCAGAGGGAAATTACGCTGAAGCACCTGCCAAGGGCCGAGAGTTTGATTTTGAAAATGATAGTTCCCCTAGCTTCGAGCCTCTCGATCGACGGATATTATACATATGAAGAAAAATATTAACCATCCAATGGACCTGTGAACCTTGGGACTTGACGGTGTAACTTTAATAAAAAATGATTCTCTAACAATTTCATTGTTCTATCTTTATGTATTTAATTTATTTTTCCTCCCAATTGATTGTTATTACTATTTTTCATGACTACGCTGAAAAGACTACACCCCCCTCCTGTAACGCGAGTGGAAAGTTGTCGATTTTTGACTAGCGGGACGTAAAGTAAACCAATAAGAAGAAAAGTAACTCAGCGGAAAGAAAGGCAACACCGTGGAACGAAAAGTAACGAAGAATGCATGACAGTGACATAGTCGGAAGAAAAGCAATACATCATGGCAAAAAGTAACACATCTGGGAGAAAAATAGAGGAGCGGGAGAAAAATGAGATCTACCAGGAAGAGAAGTAACGTAGCGTGACGAAAAGTAACCTAGAATGAAGAAAAGTAACACAGTGGGTATAAAAGTTACGCAGCAAACAAACAAAAAGTTATGTAGCGAGAGGAAAATTAACGTAAAGGGAAGAAAAGTTACGCTTTTGGAAAAAAGCGTTACTTTTTGGCTTGGGAAATAATGTAACGCACCGGAGAACAAGTTACGGATCGAAAAAAAATGTTACGCAGCGGGAAGAAAAGTGCTGCAGTAGGTAAAAAAGTGGCTGCACCAGGCAGAAAAGTACTTTTCTGAGTAGTAATTAAAACCGTACTATACCTGCTCACTCATCACCAGTTTAATAAAAGAAATACTTCCGCTCTTGTTGCAAGTAAGGAATAAGGTTTTTTGAACGAAATCGGTAAAAACAGGTATCGTGTGCTACAAGGGAGAAAGTGCGTGACTTTCATCTCGGGTGATTTGGTACGACTTCTTTGTCAAACATTCGCATTCAATTTATCTGGGCATTTTTTTATGTTCCAATACTTTAATCAGGTGGCATGATGAATGATCGATTCATTCGGAAAGTTATTAACCGAAAATCAAAGAGCGCGAAAAACAGCAATGCAACGTATAAGTTTCATTTTGTTTGATCAACTTTTACTTTGCAGATGCGATGTGAAAAATTTCGCTTCTTCCTTTTCTGCATTCTATTTTAATACTGTCGAACCATTATCTCAACCTTTTGTTCTTGAGAGGCCACTCGCTTTTGCACTTTGTTGAAAATTCCGGATGTCAGTAAGGACGAGTTCGTCGCAGGTGAAATGCGGGTTGGCATTCTTCGAGCGATGCTTAGTCCGCTGTAATTCCAGGGGTGAACAAAAGACCAAATCTTCACGTCCTGTGGAATATATAATAATATTCAGAGTCAATTTTTCTGAAGAAAGGGGTAAAAGAATGAAGGTAAATAACAATGTTCAATGATCTTCTTTAATATTTAATATAAACATTGAAAAGTTATATGCTAAAATCATATTTTTTGTGACAATAATTGTATAAAAAAAACTCAATTTTCTCTTTTTTGTTGTTGTGAAACCACTAAGTAATAATTAGTCGTTTCGATTTTCATCAGCTCTTATCGTTAATTTTTATTGTCTATAACGTGATATAATTTTTTTCTTTAGAATATGTGTTTTTAAGAAATGCTTAGTCATTTGCAAGAAAAATATAAAAGCTGTAGTCAATACTGCGTTATGGCTATTGTTCCACATTTTCCTAAAAAATAACCCCATTCAGTTAAATAGTTTTTTTATAACTGAAGATATGTTCAATTTCATTTAGTATTTGATTCAAACGAAATCGGTGAATTGTTTCGGTCTTTACGTGATATCGAGTTTTTCAAAAAAATTAGTTTTTCGCTCTGGCTTTTGCGAAACTTCCGGAAGTAAGTAAAAAAAATTCTACCTTCTCACAATTTGATCGAAATTGTTTGGAACAGTCTTTTGTATTTTTATGTAACGTCGTTGGCTTTTCTTTTTAACTACACGTATCAATAATCGTCTTAACAGAAATTTCCGTATCCTATGTTTTTCACACTAAGAGGTAGAGCGATCAATAGTAGAGTAATAAGTAGGCCCTACTAGCGCAGTGACGTCGTAATTAAAGGCGTGCGCTATTTGGAAAAACTGCGCGCGTTGTTTTCGTTCAATAATCATTTGTGCGTTTTTATTTTGGTCGTTTTTTGCGTTTTTCGTTTGCATTCGAGCCCAACAACGTTCTGGGTGCTGAAACGAGTACGAATTAATGCTAAAATGACAACATTCTATGCCTGCAACACGTGTGCGAAGTTGTCGTTTCTTGGCTGATGGGACGAAAAGTAACGGAGCACAAAAACAAACTTAGTAGGAAGAACAATGCTGCAGCGGGAAGAAAAAAGTTACAATGGGAGAAAAAGTGTAAGGGAGGATAAAGTAGTGGGCAGAACAGTGCTGCAAAAAATTGTACCTAATCAAAATATGATTTGGAACAGTCTTTTGTAGTCGTTTTTCTTATAATAAGGAAGCAATGTACAAGATTCTCCTTTTCAACCTTTTTCGATTATTCATTTATACAATATTATACAAACTATTTGAATATACAGTACTTGATCACAGTTTGTATTTTCTTTCACGAGTAGATAGAGCAATCAATAGCAGAGTAATAATTTTGCCCTACTAGCACAGTGACGAAAAATGGAATTCCATGGACTCGTTACTCCGTGTCTACTTGACACATCGTAATTAGTGCCGGATGATGTTTGGACAAGTTACGCGCGTTTTATTGGTCGAATTATTTTCCGTGAGTTTTTTTTCGTCATTTTTTTTTCGTTTGCATTTGAGGCTAAACATATTCCGGGTGCTAAAACGAGTACGAATAAACGTCGTGGCTCCCATAACTTCGTAAATCTATCTATCGTACTCTCGTTACATCGAATCCACGAGCCCAAGTTGGTTTACCGCATGCGTAACGGTGATAGATCGATAAGATCTGAAACTAGTCGCAATCGATCCATGTCCAACCGATTTGCTCGTTTCGTCTACTGTTAACTCAACTAAACCGTGTAGGCGTTTCGCACTGATTACATCGTTTATTTATGATTACATTACTCTTTCATATCGAATATTATTCGACCAATAAATCCCCTGATAAGAAGCTCTGTAACGATTTAATTCTATAAGAATATTAAATGAGCAGTTAGCTTCATTAAAAGAGAGCTCTACACTACAAACTAAAGCAATAATATTGGGATATTTGTTGCTTGTATCAAAAATAATTCCATAAAAAAGTCACTAAATATTTGCGTGGAAGACGAAATAAATCAACAAGTAAACAATAAATATTTGGCATACTCAAATCGTTCCACGAATATAAATAACGCATATACATTTAATTCTTCAAACCATAAATCGAACCTCAATATTTCGGAAATGCAATCAAAGTATGTCATAAAATATAAAAAATATACACAGATTGGTTGCAATCAAATATTAGCCTATACAATATATTTATATTGTCAAAAGTTTTTTTGAAAAATTCGATGTTCTTATTTTTTCACAAGAAACTGAGTCACCTCAAAAAAAAGACATACGAAAAAAAATTGGGTTAAGATAAAAATAGCGAATGATCAAAAAAAGTAGTTGGCTAAGATTGCTAATTTCAGAATAATGAGTGTCTGCATCTGGAATTAACATCATCAAAAAAGTCACTACTTCAGCCTTTCGCTATATTGGGGTAGAAATAGCGAAAGACCAAAATCGCCAATACCTGCACTAGCGAAATTCATAATCACGGAAATTATAGATCGAAACGTCCATTATTTTGATATTCGTAACTGTATGGATTTGGTATTTTCGTCCCGCAATATTTTGACTCTGACCAAAAATTCTGTGGGAATGTTAAAAAAATCTCAGTTTTGAATATTATTATTTACATACCAAGCATTATATTCCTGAAAATTTGTAAAGATATATATACTGTCACCAAAATAGAGCGAGGAAAACAAATAAAATTCCTTACTTGTCATAGCTTTCATACCAAACCGGTAAACAAAATTTAGTGTTCAATGTTCAATTTGGTCTATTGAAGAGTGTATTCTAGTTTGAGGGTAGGAATTTTTGTTTCAGGCTTTTATGACGAAGCTATGATTTTGAATTTATTAATAAATATTCGTCTATTAAAAACTCACTATATAATTAGTTATATTAAATGGAATTTCTACTGCATTAAAGATTGATGCATTTAAAATAAAATGCTCTCTTTGAAAAATAAAGAAGCCATGAAATGTTAAAATTTATTCACTGGTTTGGTCTGAAACTTAGGACAAGTAAAAAATCTTACCTTTAACCTCACACTTTTTGGGACAATGTACGTCATCGTAGAATTACAGAATCGTAATGTTGATATCTACATACTTTGGAACGTTGCAATATAAAAATTTAAATAGAAGGGTATCATCTACAGAATTTTTTTTCGTATGGTTATTTTTCGGGTATTCGGTCCCCTTAAATAAATTTAAAATGTTATTTCTAGATCCAAAATTCTCGTCTCAAAAGCCAATCGAATTTTCGATGGAATCCATCGGGTTAATGAAAAAACAAGATGTCGGAAAACCGCACGGATATGGTCGAGCTTATAGATATGCGACTCGCGGTTATGCACCAGGTGTTGGCGTTTACGGGACGTACGTGGTTTCTGTCGTCCAGTGTGTCCCTTGGGTCGGAGACGTGATCTTACGTGAGTTCGGGGTGCAATGTCGTCGAAGTCCGGGAGCTTGTGTGCGTTTGCCTTTTATCCTGTCAGGGCTCTAACGACCCGAGAAAAATAAACGAATAATGGAACAGGTGGGAATATCCGAGGTACAAAAGAGGCAGTCTCGTTTGGTATTCCACGCTCGTGGGCAGGCGGTCCCACTCTTTCTCCTCTCTTTCTGATCCCTCTTCGGGACCTGACCTATCGTCCGATGACCGCAGAGAAATATCTCACTTCTTAATACTATGTTTTCTACATCAATCTCAAATTCCAAGAAGAGAATTTTGAAAGTCTGACCAGAAAAATATTACATTTAACACATTTACCAAGATTACTGAAAAATGACTTAAGTGTTTACACTGCGACATGAAGGACAGATTATGTGCAGAATTAATAATGTACGAAAAGTAAGAGGACTTGAGTATGATTTATTAGATATCAGATGATTATTTTTTGAAAATCGAGATCGGGATCTTCATGATTTTGGGTGTCCAGGTTGATATTTTTACAGCTTTTGAGGTTCAGGTCAATCGGTTCTTAATCTTAGGTGTCCAGTTCGATATCTTCATAGTTTTCAATGGCTATGTTGATGTTTTTACAGTTGTTGAGTTCCAGGTCGATTGCTCCTTAATTTTAGGTGTCCAGTTCGATATCTTTATAGTTTCCCATTGCTATGTTGATTTTTTATAGCTTTTGAGGTCCAGGTCGATAGTTCCCTAACTTTAGGTGTCTAGGTCGATATCTACATAGGTTTCAGTGGCCAGATCAATATGTTAATTGTTTTTTAATGTCGGGATACATTTCTCTACAGCTTTTAATGTCCACTTACATATTCCTGTGATTTTCGATGTCTGGATCTTAGATCTTAGATAAGTCTTAACCAACCTGGATACCGAATATCGAGGCTTAATCAACCTGGACCTCAAAAACTGAACAGAAATATAGCTGCGCAGTTGAAACTATAAAACGTCCGGTCTGGACCACGGAAACTATCAACATATCGATCAGGCCGACTAGAACTATGAAGTGATCGATCAGGACATCAAAAATTATGATAATATCGACCACGACATTGAGAATTATAATAATATTGAGCAGGACATCAAAAACTATGATAATATTAACCAAGACATCAGAAACTACGATGAAATCGACCGGAACATAAAAAACTATGTGACATATCGACCGAGAGTCCGAAATCTAACAATTCGGTCCAATACATTTTACCATCATACAGTCTATATTACAGTATAGATCACACTTATTAAGATTATTTTTTTCACATTGTTTTTAATACTATTTCGATAAAACTTTGCCTTTTGCGCGTTTATGAATCCGTTCAGTCATAAATAATAATTTGCCGTTACCGCTAGGCATAAAACGGACCGCCTAAGAACGTAGACCTTGGTATTGAAAAAAAAATTTCCGAGTCGAATAGATTTTCACGAGCGTGGCTTTAGGGGACGGTGTGAAAATCACGTAAACGGCATAGTGTCTCGATGCCCATAAATATGGCGAACGGTCGTCTCTCCATTCTATCTGAGCTCTTATCCGTGTCGCGCCACATTATGTGAATCTCCGACCCCTTTGTTTGCTCTGTGAGTTGCCCTCGCCGTGCCGTCATAATACGCGAGTATATGTTTTGTACATACACTGCGGCGTTGTCTCGAGCGATGATGAGGCGAACAAGACGAGTCCATAAATGCAAGGGTTGTTCCAGACCCACTGTTTATGCCTCATAACGTGAAGTATAGCAGCACCTCAAGAATCGTTCATTGACTCGGTTCTCGACAGCGAAAAATAATTCAGATAAACGTCTGTTAGCATAGAAGATAAATTGAAAAAAAAAAAACAAGTGAGATACCGGAAACGACTCGATGACTAGAAAACTGATGATAAATATGAGGACCAATTAATTTATTCACCTTTCATTTCCATCGCTTGAAAATAACTTGTTACTTGGGCAACCATTATTTCATTTTTGTCTTCTTCGTTCGGGCCACTCGGCATCTTTCTTATTTTTATCACAAGCATGCAATATGAGAGACAAATGCTGTTTTAAGATGAACAGATGTGTACGGCTGCCTAAATATTTATAAAACCGTCCAAGTCCGCCAGACTTACTTGAATAATCCAATTTCCTTTCTCATAATATGAAAGAATCTACGTCGGAAATACAAATCCATTCAATACTCCCGAGATTCACTGAGATTCGAGGTAAAACTGAGTAAACTGAGAAAGCAAAGGGTGAAAGAACATGTCGTCAACGAACGCGTGGGCAGGCTATTCGCACAATGGCAGGTTTCCATAGCTATGGGTCGAAGTTGATGGTGCCTGGGTGCCGAGAACCGGAGAAGCCTCTAACTCACGTACAAAAGACAATCATAGCGAAACCCTTTGGGCCAATATTGACGCAGGCTGCTATCGCAATAATGGAAGCGACGGAAGAAGTAGGGGGACTACGATGAGGGCGATGGGCGCCGCATGTCGGACTCTGTACGGCACGGTTCGAGTGAGGTTGATGTCTGTAATGGCGCTATACGGTCTCTCTTCGTCTAATTTCGGCATATAAATGCCATGCCGAAATTAGACGAAGAGAGATATCATATAGAGGTTTCTATAGGCTGCCCATGAACGAGACAAGTGAGGCACTCAATGAGAGGGCATACTCGCCAAGATTCCTTGTCATTCTTGTGCACAATTGCACACTGTTACTCGAGGGTGAGAGAGAGAGAAAGGGAGAGACTGCAGAAACACCCGTCAATCGCTTTTGGACAACATTGAAGGGCCGCCGATTCACCATCGTCCACGATGCATCCGGTACGATGCAGGCCATGATCGTATAAGTCAAAGTTTCTCTCCTCCTCGAGATTCAACTCGTTGATTCACGTGCCACGTCATCCTGTCCGTCGATTCGTTGATGTTTACTTTACCGACCTATACGCTTGGAACGAAATAAGAAGAAGGCAATGGGGAAACTGGATATTAACAACATTCCCTTGCGGGCGGACGGCAGATCGCCAATTGAGGAGGAATATGGATCTTTGCGTTAAATGTAAATAAATATTCATAATTTTGGATAGGGCTGTGGCTGACGATTTATATATTGTACACGAGTATAATCACAATGGATTTTGGTAAATGACGCTTATCTGACAAATACCATAGCTTTTCGCCTTGGAAATGGCTCAAGACCAGCTTATATACTAGCACAGTTCATGGGCAAAATTTGCAATTTCTTGTGGTTTTCGGAAACATTTGTGACATAGAAACCGCATTGAATTGCTGATCACCGCTAAATGCATTCTGCTGTCTTTTGCCCGGCGGGAAGTCCGGAATAATTACAGGAACTAAGTACATCTCGATTTTACCATATGATATCGTGTACTCAAGTACATCGCGGTTTCCGCTGTCTACTACGCTATCACTTTGCCAACCATATTCGGTTAGTTTAGTTTAATTTGTATGTATGTAGTCCATTAAGTTAGAATGCAATGTTTTCTTCTCCTCCGTTCTGCAAAATATAATAAGAGTAATTGTCAAATCTGAAAAAAACTACATTGGTTCTGCAACAAGAACAAAAAATCGGCCATTGGGGAGGAGAATGGTTTTTCGCATCAAATGTAGATCGACAGTCCCAAACCGGATTCTTGTAAAAAAACGTTTGTTTTACGAAGTTCAGGGATCATCGCCTTGAAATATTATCTAAAACCAGCGCATATATTTCCGAAATCTGTGTGAAACATTTGTGTCAGCAAATCCTCATGGTTTCTGAGAACATTCGTGCCATAGAAACCGCATTGATCGGCTGATCACCGCTGAACGCATAACTCCAGCGGTCATCCTTTTAGTTATTGAACAAATGACCACAGCTCAATTGGACTACATAACACGATGCATTAAAACACACTGCGGGTTTTGCCATCTATTA
Organism: Tromatobia lineatoria; assembly: GCA_949699805.1. Classification (NCBI taxonomy): domain Eukaryota; kingdom Metazoa; phylum Arthropoda; class Insecta; order Hymenoptera; family Ichneumonidae; genus Tromatobia; species Tromatobia lineatoria. The sequence continues at coordinate 7,377,174 of OX453035.1, read as the reverse complement.
ATCTATCACTCCAGCAACCGCATCCGGTTAATTCAATCAACTTGACCAAATAAAATTCGGTTGATTTGAATTCAAAATTGTTTTCTTTATCCGGAATTGGAATCCCAGCTGACCGTTACGAAAAGATGTTATTTCCACACAAAAATGTTGAATCTTTAGGCTCAGATGCTTCTCTATTCCGCTTTAGCGGCACCCTTCGTATATCGCAACTGTCACTCGATTTCCGCGGTATCCGCGAGCGTCGTGGAGCTTCGTCGCTGCGATTCATGTGCTAGCGCGTATATTTCACGTTTTATCTCCGGCAACGCGTCTCCGCCCTCTTCTCCATAGCGGATACATCGAGTGCCGTTCGCGTCCGTCGTTTCGCTTTGAAATATGAATTTGTTTTCGAAAAATAGGGGTGCAGATCGGAAGAGCGCCAGGGCAAGCACAGTAGTTGTAACACGGTAAAAGAGAGAGCCTGGCGCAGCCGGTATCACCCGTCTCGTTCCCACAAAAGCGTTTTCAAGCCCCTGCGTTTCTCAGGCTCCCTCTCCTCGCTCTTGTCTCTGTTTCCCGTTTGCCGCACTTATCGCCGCTCTTCCTCCTCTACCTTTCATTTTATATTACACGAAGAGAAGTGCTTCGACATATCGTCAAGTGGCTCACGAGTGGAGAACGAGCCCCTATGCTGCACAAGCGAGTTCCGCGGCGCCCAAGCTCAAGCCACCACCGTTTTTATTCTCTCGCAGAGCTCCGCTGTTTTCCACCCTCATATCCTCGCCTGCTATAATATGCATATAGTATCACATCCCGCTACTACCCAAGACCTGTTATACATCTTTTCATCCATCTCTCTTATTTCGTTTTTTCATTTCATTTTCTTTAGTCCCTTAGCCCTGGCAAACATTTGCCAATGAAACGTACAAAATTCATTTCAATAATGGAAACGTGTGTCTAACAAATTTAAATCACTCGTGGATAATTTCAACACCACGACGAGAGGGATTTCCCATTCTCATTCCAGCACTTTGCGAGTCGAGCGAACCACGGCCGTTCTTCCACCCCTTTTCCCCTTCGCTGGCGTATACCAATTTTCTGTTCCCCCTGCACACATACATTCCAGCCTCGTGCCTATCACAGTTCATCTCTGTCTTCCTCCCGCTCTTCTTCGACTTCCCTCCCACACTTCATGGCTCACACCAAAATCCTCGCACAAATTGCGAGGCTGGTACCTACAATGGGAACGCCGCAGTACGTTGGTACCTCGTAGTCGTGTGTTTGTACGTGTACGCCGGGATACCTATTGCTCAGCGCGTAGATACACCTATACCTTTCTCCGTGTCCTGGCCTACCGCGCCGGCTTTCAATTGTTCCATTTGAATTTTTTACCTGCTTTTTTTCTGACTCCACTCTCTTTGCCGGGAGTTACTAGCTATAGGCGTGTTCATGTAGAAGTATCGGTGGTGGTCATAGGTTGGCTGGTTGTATGCGGTAGGGGAAGCACCGCAACGACCCCCCACGGTGTCCATTCAAACCCTGTTTTCGCAGTTTCCCCAGAACGAGATATACATATATATGCACGAGTATATCATCCCAAGCCAAGAGCGCGGGTTAGTTGCCTCAGGCGGTTCGTTCCAGCGAGCCCCTTCCCACTTCTCTCCCTATTCCGACCCCGTTTAGCGCAATCCGCCTGAATAGTGATTAAAAGTGGTCCGACGTCCGATCCAGAGCGCTCGGGCGGAACGTCCAGTCAATGCATAATAACGACGTGGATATATGTATAGTCTTCGGATGTTCGTATCGTGTGCGCTCCACTACCAATCCCGCAGAGACTATAGTGTGCAATGCATTCTGGTACCTTTTCCACCCACATACCAAGCGTGGGCTACACGCGGTTACGCAGGTGCGTTCGTCCAGACTTACTTATAGTTAATGTCTACCGTAGAGGCACTCGTAAGTCATCTTCCCACTTTGACACTCCCGTTGTATTTTAAACTAGATGCTTATCCTTGAACGAACGTCTGCAAATGAAGGTTTCAATCGATTTACAGTCTCTTTTGGGTTTGTATCGTTTTTGTACGTGGCAATGGGAAGGAATCGAATGATATAGCCTAATAATCAACTTTGGTGATCGCAAGATTCATATAAAGCATTGCGGATTTGTTCAAGGCAACAATGCAACAATGACGACCCTATTGTTAAGGTTTCTTACCCATTATCCAATAACTGCCTGAAACTCTTCTATCTTGTTTCTAAAGAGTTAAAGTCTGATTGAAAAGTAGTGAGAGTAAACAAATTGAAGTTTTGAAAAGTTTATGTTCGATAATAGGGAGCGAAGGAAGGAAAAATTATGTTTGAAAAAAGTTTATGTTCGATGACAGTGAGCGAAGAATAGACAGATTATGTTTTGGAAAAGTGAAAGCTTGATCGCAAAAGTCGGAAGAAAAAAATGTCAAAGGTTTACAAAACTCCATCTTTGTTTTATTTATTGTCTTGAATTACTCTGAAAATAGAAGAAAAAAGAACAAAAAGCTCTACTGACTACTAACGTTGAATATGTCTTCGGGGTTCGAGTCTTTCAATGCGAAAGGGGTGCAGAATGGAAAGCAGAATGTAAAGCAACGAAAAACGAGACACTGGAAAGAGAGTTTTGATAGCGGTTAGTCAAGGTATGATCGAGGGACATCGTGTATCGGTATTGTGTAATATACCGTATATATACCGATGCATACATTTGCGGAAGAGACAGGAGGAAGCATACAACCGAGTGTGGAGTTGGGGGTAGCGAGTGACAATATTACCATAATATTGGATCGGAAATATGAGAATATAAGGTTCTACGTTCCGTGATCGCGGTGAGTGGAGAAGGTGAAGTGACAGCGTTGCCGATAATGCATAAAAGATAAGTGAAGGCGATGTAGGTGATGGGGAGGATATGCGCGTACGAAAGATCGTGTCGACTTGGAAGGGACAAACCGGAGCTGAAAGTTACACTCACTTCGCTCCTCGTCGCACATCTACCTTCTTGAATATCTATCTTCCCTTTCAACTTCATGTACTTTTACTTTTATTTATTCTCGGTACAATTCGGCTTTACTTTCTCCCTTCGGTCTGTCTCATCTCCCATCTGCCTTTTAACTTTGCCTTCTTATTCTACTAGTTTTACTTCCCGTTTCTTATTTCGCCACTCGAGTCATCGCGCAGCATCCTCTTTCACCGACGACTCTCACTGCAGGTTTCCTTCCCTCCCAACGAACCAGCCCGAGACGCGCGGTCCCGTCTGCCCAGAAACTCGCTCCATACTACTTCCCTGGACTTAGAGTAGCAGAGAGGGCTCGAAACTTGGCTCCGAAACTCTTCTCGTTGGATCCTCGCACCCCTTCCAACTCCTTCTTGCCCAGTCGTCTACTTTCGTCTCTCCCACTCCTGCGTTTCAAAGTTATTCCGAAGAATTATTGAAAGTCTTCGGCTTCTGGCTACTCCTGCCAGAATGGCTCAGAGTTTCACGAAACGAACGAAAGATCGAGTAGGAAACCCTCACTATTTTTCAGACGATGAGAAGGAAGGTCCAGACACCGACAACTCTACACCAGACTCTCATTATATCCAACTTTAGTGGACAGAAGTTGAAGAGTGAAGAGCTGTCGATACATCATTAATTGGTTATATTCTCGCTGGATATCACGATCCACTGTACGTCAATGAACACCAATGAAGTTCTGAGCCCCTTACAGTTTCTAATATGGACGAGGAGGCCATTTCAGACTATGGTGATTTCTATTACACAATAACAAAGTAGATACGTCTTCTCCAGGGTACGCACGTGCCTTTCACCTTTATACGTGGAGACCATCGCATAAGTCCCTTTTTGATTCGTGATCTATGTCAAGATGTGTTCCCACGAAATTCCAAATGTTTTCGACGGAACAAACGAAAGATTAACGTGAAATCCTTTACCGTTTTCCTGCTGCGGCGAACGAAGATCCAGTTGGTACGTCCAACTTTAGTAAACAAAAGTTAAAGAGCGAAGAGTTGTCGATGATCATCGATTACGGTCATGCTGGCTAGTTTTTCTTGCTAAATATTACAATCCACGGTATGTTGGTGATGACCCGTAGAGTTCTTAGTACTTTAGAGTTTCTTATATGAATAGGGAAGCCATACCAGTTTGTGCTATTTTCTCGAAGACAAAAATACGGAATGGTGCAATTGCAACACCAGACTATGTTAATTCCTATTGCATAATAACAAAGTAGACAACCCTTTTCTAGTTTACCCGCCCACTTCCTTTCTACGCTGAGACCAGTGCTGAAGTCTCTTCTTGATCTTTGGTTCATATCACAATGTATTTCTGCAGCCGTTTCCAAATTACCAGGTGAAATTTAGAAGTGGCACGACAAGGGATTTAAAGATGACACCACGTCGAATTGAAAAGTCACAGTTGAGTAAATTGTTATCCACATATTAATATATCTACTGTCAGAAGATCTCAGTGTTCCGAGAAACAAGCGAAAAATTAGTAAACAGAAGTTGAAGAGCGAGGAGTCGTCGATGTTTATCGATTGGTCATTCTGGCTAGTTTTCCTTGCTAGATATCACAACCCACGGTACGTTGGTGATGACCCGTGACGTTCTTAACCTCTTAAAGTTTCTAATATGAATAGGGAAGCCATACCAGTTCGTACTACTTTCTCGGAGACGAGAATCCGGAACCGTGGAATCGCAACACCAGACTATGTTGATTTCTATTACACAATAGCAAAGTAGATAAGTCTTCTCCAGTTCACCCACCTGCCCACTGCCTTTCCACATTGAGACCATTGCAGAAATCTGTTGGCCACTCTTACCTGTACCTGCGCCACTACCACGAGACCACTTCCGGTTTAATGAATGGGATCTTAATGGATACCGCCTTGTTTACGATTCAAGTTTGCCCGGTTAATTACCGACAGAGGGAGAAAGATAGTAGAACACCGAGGAAGGATCTGAACTCTCCCGCATGCTCGTCGACTGTCCTCTTCGCTCTTTCGGTCCAGCGTCGACTTCACGTCGTTCTAGCTCGCTGCGCCTGGTTACCTTCGGTATTGCCCGCCCATATAATAAGCAAGTTTCGCATGGTTACCCCTTCCCCGAGCAGGGCTCCATCGGAAAAGGTCTCCGTAATATATAACTACAGTCCTTAAGTATACCTATACACTCACGAGCCGCAATTTTTATCCAGTCTGTATCTATAAGCCTGTACCATTTACTTGAAGGTAGAATGTATGATTCCCCAAATTAACAATTGGCAACTCTCCAGATTTTTTGAACTCGATTGCCGGGTATTGTTGAATATGATAGGGATTCTCGTTTACCGGTGACTTCCTTCCTCTTTCACATGATCGCACCGGTAAATATCGCAATCCAGAAAATCAACTGGATAAAGATATCCGGTCGAGAGTTCTCCAAGAAGAGAGTCAGAATGCGCTAAGAAGGAGTCGAATTTTCCGAGTTTGCAGGTTTTATCAGGAGTAAGATGATGCCCTGAGGATGAGCAATCCTCCACAGACTTGGCTCACTGGCTTAGTCGGTAACCCCCCCCCCCCCCCCCCCTCTTCCCCGGGTCACAGAAGAGAAAGCGGAAGAGGAAAGCACAAAGCCGATATCGCCTAATGCCTCGAAATCTGTTCCAACGCTATTGTCTCTCGGTTTTGTCCACTGCTTCGACATTAAAGCGATTGCTGAAATCGCTGTTCTCTTCTTTTTGATTTTGCATCTTTGGTCTATCGTCGTTTTACCTCGAACAACGGAAATCTGATGATCCGCTACTCAGCCAGGATTTGAAATACTGTTACAGAGAATTATCAAAAAAATCTCGGCATAGGGTTCTGCAAGAAAATAACGTCGATGGAACTCGTCGAAATCGTTCAGAAAATACTGGAAAGCGTCTGAGGTATTTAAAAAATCTTTTGAATGACGCGTGTTTCATCAATTATATCCAAAATTATCCTAGAGTATAACCGTAAACGCTCCAAAAAAATATCAACAATCCTTCTTTCCATTTTTCCGATGGATGGAGATCTTGCAGATCTTTTTTCTGCCAAGCCTTTTTTTGCTGTAAAACTCCCCTTCCAAAATAGTTCATACCAGCACTTTTCCCCATACGTACACCTGGAAGGACATCTTCCTGGAACATTTTTCTGAACTCTCGCTATCAGATCTAATTCGTCCTGGCCCATTTCTTCGACTTCCTCTGGCAGAACCGAATCCTTCCCAATCGTTTCCTAACACTATCCCTCTCAAGATTATGTCTACCTGACACTTTCCCGACACTATTCTTTCTGGAACTACGACCTTCTAGCATACTTCTCTAACTCTCCTTCCCAAAACTAAATCTTTTCGCTCTTTCCTTGATTCTCCTTCGTGAAGGTCAGTCTTCCACACACTTTCCCGTGGAAACTCTCACTTCGTATTGCGTCGTCCTGGCATATTTCTCCGATTTTCCTTAGTAAAACTGAGTCCTTCCAACAATTTTTTCCACACTATCCTTTCTAGAACTAAGTCTTTCTCATACTTTCCTGATACTATCCCTCTTAGAATCACGTCTTTCTTGCATTCTTTCGCAACTCTACTTGCCGAAACTTGATCAATTGTTCATTCCTCAATTCTCTTTTGTGCTCTCGAGTCTTTCTGGTACTTTCTACTGAAAATTTTCGCCTTCTATTACATAATTGTGACACATTTTGTTGAACTCTTGGTCCTGTAATACTTCTTTGCATTTCCCCGGTAGAACTAAATCTTCCCGACACTTCTTACGACGCAATCCCTCTAAAACTGAGTCTTCCCGGTACTTTTCCGACACTATCCATCCTAGAACTACATCTTCCTGGTACTCTTCCCTAAGCCTCCTTTTCAACAGTAAATCTTACTTTCCTTCCTTTGATTCTTCTTCATGGAACTCCGTCTTTTTGGCACTTTCGATGAAAAAAGTCCCGCCTTCAACGACATCTTCCTGGCACATTTCCCTTAACTCTAGCTCATGAAACTGAATCACCCTGACACGTTTGTTCCACTTTTCCTGATAGAACTAAATGTTTTCAACATGGGCCCATTCAACAAAAATGGGTTTATGTTAGTATTAATCCAACAAGTGTTCCGTGTCTCGTTGTATAATGCGTGTATCTCTCTATCACTCTATAATATAAAAAGATCTCGCCGCCGGGTAGGATATAGAGGGCATTTCATGTCAGGAGGGCTATATATATATATACCTATATGTACCTATATATATACCTATATATATCACAAACCGCTAGACGCCGAGCCCGAATTATTATAAGTCCCTCAATGCGAGCGCGCGAAGCGCGCGAGCCACAATAACATCCTAGTATGTATATAATTGTTTATATATATATGCATATACGCAAATGGGAGTCTACGCAACGATTCATAACCCGGCGCATGCCATAATAGGTATAGGTACATAACTACTGTGTACATATACGTGCATTATGCCATTAGTTTCGGGTGTTTGAGCGCATCCTCTGCCTTCCCAAACACTAGACAACTGGAGCAGTCCATGTGTCCCAAGGGCTGCATAGTTTACTCGCACCTTTCCCACGGGCCAGTGAACGCCCGTAGCATCGGTGCAGCCCTTCCAACGAGCGTTCTGTTCAGCACATCGAGCTTCACTCCTGCGCGTTATTACGATTATGTATACAGAGGGATCAGAGTACCTCGAGTACACGAAAATCATCGGTCCATACAATGTATAACTATCGCATTTCGGACAGCCGGCTTCCATTGCAATACACGCCTCGCTTCTCGCACAATGGGTATAACGTATAGTAGGTATCATAACGCTTCAAGTGGCAATGCTATGGGCTACGCGGGCTCTTCACGTCTTGGGCTGTACGCGAGAACGAAAGGCTTAGCGGTGCATGCTAAAATTATTCTCCCTATTTGCTTGTGTCTGAGGTTTATTCCGTACAGAATGATTCAGAATTTTTGTACTAGCAGTTGCTATTATCGATATGTTGATTTCTAGCTTACTAATGAAATTTTAACTGGTGTTCGATCTTAACAAAACACCAAATCACATTTATTTTTCATAAGCTGTACATTTGAAGATTTTCACGACTTTGGTGCGAATGATGATCCTGAAAAATATGTGAAATAGATTGGAAAATTAAAAAAATCATTGTAGTAACTCTCACATTACACATATATCCTCAAATCAATTATTAGAAGCTAATAAAAATATTGTCGATGCTGTTTTCATGATTCTATGATTTACCGTGGGCAGTTCAAGTTCATATTTGGGACGTTAAAAGTTCCGAGATGTTCATAGTAAGCTTTCGGGAAGTTCATGTGGACTAATACTTTGATTCCCGTCAATGATGAATTTGAAGAAAAACATAACAATACCTTATTTATAGCGAGGCAATGGCCGGACGAAGTTTGGTTAAGCTTATGAGGGTTAAATATCGCAGCAATTTTCGAGGTGTAGAAACACAGCTTATACCGCTGGATCGGCCTGTATAGAGAAGGGTTCTATGGTGGACGGGTATCCAGGAATACAGGAGCAGCTCCGTTGGCTCTTCGCGCGGAACACGGTTGCAGCGTGTTTGCAGTGTTCAGAATGGACGAGAGGAGAGCCCATTGTCCCGGGCAAGCTTGTTTCTATGCAGATGAGATACACAGAGAGGCCGTCGACGCTGTCGTAGCCACGAAGCCTTGGCTGACCGCGCGAGGGAGAGTGGGACTAGAGAGCCCCGTTGAAGGCCCACGTCGCCCTTTTGCGCTGCACATTTCCCTTCTTCTTTCGTGCCTCGAAACCAAAGCCGAACGCGTCGCAATGGCACGTCCCATGGTACAAGCGCGTTATATCCCCACGTACATAGTCCATTCTCCTCTCTTTAACAGGTCCTCTTCGTCTACTCGGTGGTGTCCTTCAGCGAAAAAGACGTCCGCGCAGGCTTTTCCGCAACCAAAATAAACTCGACAGCCAACACGCGCCAACGGACGACAGGCGACTAGCAAGCCTTTCGCATTGCGATCGTACATCGGCAGCCACACCTCGTAAAATGAGCATTATTCTAGTTGAATTGTTTTATAGCTTAGGGTACAGTAAGCTGCGCAGGTCCCACTTATGCCTCTTATCTTGCCCACATCTTGTTTTAGCCTTGCTGTCTCCTCAACCTTACCTTGCTCTCACGTTGCCTGCACCTTACTCTTGCCTTTTTCTCACCGTGTTCTTACTTCGCTCCCACCTTGTTTTCAAATTGCTCTCATTTCGCTCCCACGATGATCTTACATTGCTCTTATGATGTTCTCACCATTGTGTCTCTTTGCTTTTACTGTTTCTTTTTCAACTTGCTCTCACCTTGCCCTCACCCTGGCTCCAACTTGGTTTTTAAACTTTTTCGAAAGTCGATACTATCGGGTTTGCTAATAATTATCTTTTCACTTATCATTCCATTACCTTGGGTACCTCAGAAGCCATGTTACCCTCACTCAATAAGGTGAGAATAAGGTCAGATGGCGGATGACACTTTTGTGCCTCGAAACCAAAGCCGAGTGCTCCACAATGACACGTCATATGCTACACGCACGTTATATATGCAGCGACGTTCATTCTTCTTTCGTTAACGGGTCCTCTTCGTCAACTCGGTGTTCTTCTTCAGCGAGAAATGCAGCGCAGTCTTTTCCATAACCAGCATCAACTCGGCAGAAAAAAACCCGCAAACTGACGACAGACAGCTAGCAAGCTTTTCGCATTGCGGTGGCACACCGGCAGTCGTAAATAGTGTAGCGTTATTCTAGCCAAGCTGTTTTCTAGCTTTGCGCTCGCTGCTGTGGGAAAGCTTGAGATATAGTCGCGTTGAATAAACTCAAGTCTAAGAAAAATGATGGAGGTAAAAGTGGCGCAGATTGCCAGTTGGCTGCAAAACAGAAGCTAGACTTGACACTTGGGACTTCCGTTACCTATGTATGCAGCTTGAAATAAACCGTAGAGAAAACTAACACAAAATAGGAAAGATGCGCTACATGTCTCTTGAGTATTTTTTCATATTCCTTAGTCAGCACTTTGACATAAAAATAAATACCAAGAGCTGCATCACTTTTTTTAATTTTCATTCAAAATTTCAGCTCCGTCGCTGTAAATTTGTTTGAGTTGGCGTGTGTATAGGCGTTTTTCGAAATCTTTAAAATCTCATAAAAAACCAGATGCGTCGACCGATTCTTATAAAATCAATATCACATAAAAATGTTCCAGTACTCTAAATGTCATTAAATTTTGGGCTTATTGGGTTGACTAGTTCACGAGTAATTGTGATTTGATCATGATTTCGACCTTTTAACACACACCCGATATTTTTTCCGAACGATATTTCTCACCACTTTAGACCACTTTAAGAGGCAGTGGTATACCACCAGAAATTTCGACGCGCAATGCTAAACGCCTATAGGTCTGTCTCTCTCTAACATAGCTCAGTCTCTCTCGCACTGTTTTTCTTTTAATTCTTAACAATAAACGGCTATGTTGAATGAGGAGCCAGAAGCTTAGCCCAATTCTACGGTCCTCCTGCGTATCCTCTAAAAATCCGGACCCTATCTGTCGTATCGTTTGGGACAAACAGCTTTAGAAATTTCTGCGGGGGGGAGGGGGAGTACCGCTGCTCCTTAAATGTACTGATACGAAAATTCTTTTTTAGGAAAAGAATTCTTCCGCTATGGCGAAGCCATTAAATGAGTGAAAAATATTATTCCATTTAGTATTCGCTTTTCGTCGCTTAAATCGCTCAGAACTTCGATTGTTTGGTTATCATTTTCTATTACGGTAGCAGCTCTAGAGACATTCCCGGGATTCCTTTTATTCGATTTTGCAACAGAAAAGAGTGCCACTCTACACCACATGATAGAATCGGCCAGATTGAAAAGACGCGTGAGTCCATTAAGACAGCCCTGGGTCGGAAATACACGAACCGTCGTATATATGTATATCCGAGCAACAAAAAGTCCGCGAAGCGATGTACACGCGGGTTGTGTATTCAATCATCGATAGGACGTATCTCGGAAACGGCGGCACGTCGCGGATGCCTCGGGAGATTGAATTTCTTCTGGGTACTTCCGGCATCTCGGTCGTTCTGTGCAGCTACTTTTCTTGCGCAGTATATTTCTACTTTGCATGACTTTGCGCTCTATCTATCACCTTAACATAATGAAAAACGCGTCTCTTACACTGAAAAATCTTTTATGGCGGAAAATAACGTTTCTTTTTCAGCAACGGAACGAAAAAAACCAAAACGCAATTTACGACATATCAACCATTTGATTATTCATCGAGTTGCTTCTACTTTGAAAATTCAAAACGATGGCCTGCTCCGGTTTTACCTTCACAATCAGAGCTCAGACGTGAACACTTGAATTTTCGTTCTCCAAGGAAAACTCTGGACGGTCATACATACGTAGAGTGCATATTATATGCTTTACAGTATACATACGTTCTTTGAGGTGTCTGAGAGTATATATATATATATATATATAAACAAGGGCTTGGCTACGGCCGAGCCCATAAAACCTGGGAAACTCCTTCTACGAGCGCACTATACCTACTGCACGAATAAAATGTGTATACAGAGTGGACTCGTCTCGATTTCTCTCGAGAATCTCGTTTCAAGAGGGCATGCCTTGCTCACTCTCTCTCTCTCTCTCTTTCTCGCTTTCGACCCTTCTGCGTTGTACCTTTGCGTTGTACATGTGCACGGTGTATTTTGTTTATGTACTGTAGCTATTTTGCTGCTTGTTCGTCTTCTCACCAGGTCTTTCAAAAGCTGTCGTTCAACATGACCCCTCTCGAATACCTCTTTTTTGCTCCGTGTTTTTTTTTCTCGTACGCCATTGCCCCTCATCGAAATCATGAAAGCACGTATACACGCTCACATGAAATCTGAAAAAAAAACGGAGATTTTTAGTACTAGGAGGGAATTGAGGTGGAAGAGAAATTTATAATATATCGAAACTATGTACTTTAGTACTGCGAACTTTGGTTAAGAATTTGTTATTATTAATCAGTGGGAAAAAACGGTTCCGGATGAAATAATATTTCTATGCATTATATGACTTTGAATTTTTCGATAAATGTCTGTGTGGTCTCTAGCTGCCGTGATATTTTAACCAATAATTCAAACAGTTTTTAACAAATAGAGCAATGGAAAATAACGATCGGTATTAAATATAAGCGAAATCTATGGAGTGCTTCAGATTTTATAAGGATTTGAAATTTTAAGAAATTCGTATTGTCGCTTTAACTCAACTTAACTTCGATCAACCCTGCTCAAATGTTTCGGAAAGATGAATTATTATGAAGCTATAGTGGATATTTGATTTAGTAAAGATCGGTAGAGAGGTTCGGATTTCCTAGGATTTTCAATTTACGAAAAATTGACATTATATTTATATTTTAAATTAGTTTCGACAATTCAGTTTAAATGCTACACAACGTTCCAAGTTCAAATTTCGTTTACATACAGATGATTTGTTTTGGTGGGGATTTTTTAATTTTTCCCTTCTAAGAAAAACTTTACTAGTAGATTTTCAAATGTAACTACACGCTTTAGTGCTAAAACCGGTGTATTTTTTTTAGCTTACATGCTAAATAGTTCTTCACAAATAAGTCAATGAAAAATGACGGTTGGGATTGAATTTCAGCGAAGTCCATAAAGCGCTTCAGATTTTACAGAACTTCAACGTTGTTGTTATAATTCGAAACAACTTCGAAAAGATGTTGTTATTATTTAAATCAACTTCGACAAGACGTTGTTATTATTTAAATCAACTTCGACAAGACATTGTTATTATTTACATCAACTTCGACAAGACGTTGTTATTATTCAAATCGACTTCAACTAATTGACGTTGATGTGAAAATTTACAGTACATCGACTAATTGACGTTGCTGTTATAATCCAAATCATCATCGATATGTTCAGCTCAAATTTCATACAACATTCCAGGTTCCAATTAGCTTCGCGTACGGATTTTTTTTAGTCGAAATTCTTTAGTTCTTCGGTGCACCAAGACAAAATATTTTATTAATTGTCTGCAATCTTCGCCAATGGAAAGAAATACTTGTGTTTCAATACTATTATTTCATTGAATGGTCTCAAACTCAATGAAAAGTGGTGACTTTTTATCAAAGAAATCGTCTCGGTTCTTTTTATTGATTTCACTAAAGCGGTAGCGGCACTTTTCCACCATACCTCATAATTTTCAGACCTATTTTTTCCTGAACTACTCGAAACATAAAGCTCTAAGCTTGAGAAAACGAGCTCAAGTATGGCAAGAATCCACTAATATACGGGCTCCTTAAAACTTAAAGCCGTTTGTTCAGGACAACATGAAAGTGAGAATAGTGAGATTAGGTGCGAGAGAAACAGCTCGATAGATGTTTAACATTGAACAATAAGATTCCCAGCACACGCTACCGTCAAGTAAGTCATTTCAATAAATCGAGAAGACCGTTTCTTTAAATCATTGAAAACTTTTAAACTCAACAAAGAATTAACAAAATTAACGATGAATAACAATACTCAGAATATATAACACACATGCATAATAAATTACAATCACACGAAGTAATATGCAAAATTTCAACACTATTTCATGAGAATTTAATCAGAGGTCAACATAAAATTGAGAATATAGTTTAACAAATCATAAATAGTCACATCTAACAATAAGAATGTAATTTAGCCGATCGCAAATATCCAACCGAAATAATAAAAAAAAGTAATTAAAAAACACTATCTTTTAGAATAAGCCCGATGCACACTGAGCAGCATACCGCTATCATCACACAGTCTTGTTCGATCATTCTCGAGAAAATCGAAGAAACCGGCCTCTCCGGTTTATCTAATGCAAAAAAAGCGACATTATCAACACGTTAAATTCATTCAAACGAACAATAAACCGGTAAATACTTATCACTTACATTTAATACTGAAAATTACATCTAAAATAACAATAAAAATGCTTTAAAAAACCGACAAGAAAATCATTACCTCACATTCTTCATAATTGTCTCATCACTCAGGCTCTGAATAGTTTGACCGGAGAACCCATGAAGGTTGAAAACTAACGACATCGAAATTTGGGATCAACATTCTCTGACTCAATGCTTCTCAACAAAAGTATTGACAGATATGCCTTCAAGAGGAAACAATGATTGATTTCAAAATTTGCTGAGAAAAACGTACAAAATTATAAGTAAGACCGTCACACATGAGAAGACAATAAATTTCTAGAACCATCAAAATCGCAAACACGTAAATTAAAACAACATATTTTATGTTATGATGAATCTATGTTTACACAATTACATTTATCTCACAAAGTGTATTTCATCCAAGTAAACACTTTCTGAAAAACATCCGGATCCGGATAGAAACGTAATGTAGACTGAACTCTTTATAATACGGCCGACGAAAGCCGCAGCTCCTCACATAACCTTTGTAAACACCGACCATACAACCCATTCAATATAAATAAATCTTTTCTTCAACAAAATTTCAGTATTCATTATATGTTCACTAACTAAATATTTCTTTACACGCAATAAAATGTACTTTTCGAATTTCAACTGCACTATTCCATTGAATTCAAAGAAATATTTCGTTGAAATCAATAATAACAAAATCAACCCACTCATTTCTTCGGCATCAATGAAATTTTTTCCTTCGGTAGGCGATAAAATCTGTACAAATATATTCACAGATGTAATTACCCGCTTTTGTGCTGAAAACGTTGCTCGACAGTTTCCAACATTATTTGTAACGAGAATGAAACGCTGTAGTCGAGGAGTTGAAGTGGAAATGCGATGACAAGGACGACGAGGTCGACGACAATGCTGACAATATTGAGTATGACGAGAAGTTGGAGCGTAGCCACTGTGGTCAGCGTGCTCGTGGATTTCCTGTTCCTGGAGCTACATGCACGTCTCGCGCTCTATTACCAGACGATTTCCTATTTCTGCTGCAATACAGTGCACGCTTCGCTCGCTGGCATTGCGCGGTAATACCTTTGTCCGACGGACACTCATGCTCGAGCTATCTCGTATTATCGTCGTCGTTTGGGTCCCTATCTCTCCTGTCTCATCTGTCATATTCGTAAATTTGCATGCGTGTATCGCAGTATTGCTATACGAGGAACCGAGGCAACTCGATGGTTTCTGCATTGACCAGCGCGAGCGCATCTCCCGCGTAATCACATAATTCTCGGTGTCCGTCGGGACTTCGAGAGCAATTACATAATTACACTTTCCCTGCGCATCTCTCTTGCGTTGCGACGCTGTAATATTCGCCCTCGGGATAGAGTTGCTCTTATGAATGATTGCCACCTTCGTGAAGACTTGGTGAGATTTTAAAGCTCGATTTTGCCGCTTGAGATAGAAATTTCCTCGCGCGGTTCTGACGATCTTTAAAAATATCCGACGTACTTTTTCGACAAATTTTCGTCGCAATGAATTCATATTTATTATAGACATTTTTTTTAATGCTCGCTTTATGATGAACAAAAAATTTACGTTTTCGAAATAAATAAAAAAACGTTTGCTCAAAATTTGGTGATAATACTTAAAATTCTATACAAATGATAGAATGAAGCCTGTTATTGTGTGCATTCATTTCGAATTATTTTTCATTTCTTTGAGCCGACTGTAACATGTCTTTTTCAAAAAGAATATCGGTCATTATTATTGAGTAACATTTGGTTTTTTTTATAACTGGCATGGCTACCTTATCTTGTAAAAAAAATATATATTTTCCAACATTGAACATCTATTCATTTTTATCTGAAATATAAATGATTTTCACTAGAAATATTGGACTAATCCATTTATTTATTCTTTCTGTTACAGGTAAGTTACATTCCGGAAATATGATCTATGAGCAATTTCAACCGAGCGATGTTCGTAAGTATTGCATGCAAAGTATTTACGTATGACAAGAATTTTTATTACAATGTGGACAATACTTATTTAAGCTTGTTCAACATTGAATTGCTTCAATCAAGTGGATTTAACTGAATTATTTCAGTTGCAATAATTCGATCCCATTTATAAAGATATTTAGGCTTCAATTCTAATATTTATGATAGTTGAATCGACATTGATAGTTTATATAGGTGCGCAGCGTATGAAAACCCATTTAAATAAAAATATATGATGCGTTCCGTTCCGATTCAACCTGGGTCTGACCCTTGACCTCTCCGATTTGGCACCTATTTTTCGTAAAATTGGTTAGAACCTTAAGTGCAATAGATTTTTTTTTCAAATGTTTTCTATGCAATTTTTTTAAATATTTTTTTCAAGTGATATATCGAATTCCATATTGTAAAAATGTAAAAAAATTGTAAAAAATACTTTGTTAAATATGAAAATTTTCGAGCTTATAAGACTATAGTCAAAGTGCGCACGATTTTTCATTACATAAGCTTTAGTTTATTTAAAAAGTTATTGAAAAATCGAAAAATAAAATTAATCTACTGCAGGTGATTGGTCAAAAGTTTACCTACAAAAAACCGGATTTTACAGAATTTCATAAAATTTTTCCGAACTGGACTCTATTCTCGCACCATACAAGCCACATTCTAGTACCAGCATGCCATAATTTGAAAACTTAAACAAATTCTGAATCTTGTATATATACAGAAATGTTTATCGTCTAAAGTAGATCGATTTTTTCTGTTTTTTATCTTTCGTTTATTTTTAAAATAAAAAAACCTTGGCAGCTTCAAAGTTTAAGAATATGAATTCATCTTGCCCACTTTGACTCTACGCTATAAAATTTTTATCATCAACAGAATATGTTTCCCAATATTTTGAGATTTTCAAATTACGGCATTTGATATGTCACTTTGAAAAAAATTCGAAAAATAAATTTGCATAGAAATAATTACAATAAAACCTATCCTACAAAAAGTTACGAGCCAAATCGAGGTGGTCGAGGGTAAAACCCAGGTCAAATAGAGATGGAATGTCCCATATACTTATTCCAAATAAAACACTAATAGGCTCACGGACAAATAGAAAATTCATTTATTTCAACTAAATTTATTTGAAATGTAATAAATAAAATGAATCTAATAAAGTTTAATAAACCTTTCATCTGGATGCATACTGTATTTTTTTAGACGAAAGCAGTCAATGCAGCTTTTTTGTAAAATTTTATGCAGATAATTATTCGTGAGTCTCCTCGCACGATTTGCCAAGCGCACTATTCGCGTCCCACTTAATCATGAAAACATTAAATCGTGAGGAGTTCTCATCCCCTCGTGCGGACTGCTCATGTGCTAAAGCGCACGCGCTGGAAAGAGGCTTTTTCGCCGGAGGTCTAATAAATGTAAACCACCATCCCATTGTTACGAAGGTCCATTCAAAAGTTTCGTATGGCTGACGAGAGCCCTCGGGGAAGCTGGCGTCCGGCTGGATACACTCACATCCTCACTTTTTCTCGTTCCAGCCCGTGAAGAGATTTTTCAACAGACACGGTCTCGGCCATTTCAGCGATAGAGACATGCTGAATGAGAATGTCGATATCTAAACATTATCTCACCCCTGTAAATTTTCATTGCATATTTTTCGAGTCACGGCCTCAAACAATAAAAATCTAGTTATAGGAGCACAGGATCGCTAATTTTTTGTACTCATCTTGAGGCCTTTAGAAAGTGATATTCGTTCATGATATACATGGTTCTCGCATAAAAATCATATTATCATTTTAACTAAAAATCATTTATTTAGTGCGGATTAATTGTAGAAACTATCTTTGATTGCGTTTTACAAGAGTAAATTTAACATAAGAATTTTTCTAATTCAATTTCACTCAACTCGTATGCAGAAAATGAAGGTGTGACTGGTAATGACTCTACTAACTCAAAATATAATTTCGATAAATTAGAAACAATAATAGTTGGAATTTATCATGCAAATTTATAAACCTGACATTCTCGAACCTGACGTGTCGTGATAAGAGTAACGTACTCACATGGAATTCAATAATCTTACTTGGATCGTTTGGCTGGGTAAAGATGGGGAAAACCTGATATTTTTTCTCCACGCAGCAATATTCGTCCATGTCGTCGATCGTTGCGGGCATAATAATTGACTCTCCGGCGTAAATTTTACTTTATTTAATTTGTGATGAATCTACCTTCATGTGCATCCAATTCATCTGGCTCAATTACCTTGTGCTCGTATTCCTGATCCCTATGACGGTGGATGTCAGGTTCACCATCGAAGCCGCGTTACAGATGTTCACAGGATAACCGCTAAATTTTCGGACATGTTTGGCGATTGCAATTAGATACATTATTTTTATTGCACCGTATCAGTAGTTCATGATTTTTTCCTTATCATTCTGAAGGTGCATATCAATGCTACACCCGTACAAAGTGACGCGAAAGTCAGAGTTACACGCGAAAACATTGATAATTTCCGCATTTGGAGCAGCATAAAACAGTCTATTGGTGCATTATTTTTTTTTTTTTTTTTTTGGATAGATTATACTTCGTAGATCTTAGAAAAAGTTTGATCCTCGCGTAATTCATTCTGTGTAAATTACTATCCCGTTCCGCAGTCGAGTTACATGAAAATCAAAGGTCTGTGAGATACGCCCATATTTCTAGGGTGGTCTTTAAACGACATATTTTCGAATTCTAATTGTGTCGCCCCTCAAATCGGTTCGAAATACATAATGAACAATCCTCAAAATTTTTCAGATTTTTTTTTCGCATTTAACCTTCCCCCACGGGAGGTAAAGATTTACATTTCAAGTACATGGAGTTTTTCAATCGTTGCAGTCAATATTTTATTATGGGACTCCTCATCAGTGGAAAAGTTCGAAATTTCAATGAATTACTTTAGGTGCATACTACCATGTGAGAAAAAAGTACCACCTCCTACTCTTAAATTATTGTACGGATTATCGCTTTTGTAATGACGGTTTCAAGTTTTTCATTGAAAATTCATAGGACTTATCAAGCTCAGCAGGCACTATATTTTTGTAGAAGTAGTTACGTGCCTAAAAGTTCAAAATTCGCATAAAATCTCCGAACAAACTACTATACGGGAAAAAATTCACGACTCTCCCTTAAGTCAATTTTTTTTACGGATTAAAAGTTAGATATGATCAAATTTTCATTACTTCCTGTAACCGTGAAATCCTGTAAAAATCAAGCGCATCAAAGATTGCAAATTTATCAGTCATAGTGATAAATATTTCATAATGTCACGACGGGCACGAAGGGGGAGGGTGTTAGATTTCCCGCCACGAACATGTATGGTTTTTGCACCACAGAAATATTTTTAAAATTGCATGCGATCTTTTTTCATAACGGATTTTTATAAAAATATCTTCATTCAAACATATGAGGTTGTAGAAAGGAAGTACAATTGACTGCTAAGATGGATGAACTTCATACATAAAACTTTTCAGAACTGCTATATAAAATTTACATTGTTTTTCAACAGAACTGTGGAAAATTTCTTTAGGAAAAACAATATACGATATAAGGAGAAAATGAAATGGTAACAATTTGTTAACAATGCGTATAACGCATTAAACTCATTACAAAAGTTATTCTCATCAGATAAATATTTGTATTATACGACATACATTCATATTAATCTTGAAGTAATTGGTAACAATGAGTATAATGCGCGTTTGTTCGATATTAGTGCTAATAGCATTAGTAAATCCGTGTTTCCTGTTCTTCAGTAATCGTCACATGCGAGAAATATAAAAGAGCGATGCAGATTTCTAGGCACCGAGGCAAAAAAGCTACAGAAATTAATATGAATCTTCAAAATGTTAACAATTGTTAACAATGAGTATAACGCCTTAAACTCATTACAAAAGTTATTCTCATCAGATTAATATTTGTATTATACGACATACATTCATATTAATCTTGAAGTAATTGGCAACAATGAGTATAATGCGCGTTTGTTCGATATTAATGCTAATAGCATTAGTGAATCCGTGTTTCCGGTTCTTCAGTAATCGTCACATGCGAGAAATAGAAAAGAGCGATGCAGATTTCTAGGCAGTGAGGCAAAAAAGCAACAAAAAAGCTAAAAAAAAGCCCCATCGAGACTTCCAGCATTTTACGAGGAGCGAGCCTTTCGTCATATACATAGTCGGGTCGACGCATGGGAGCGAAGAACAGACCGCAAGTCGAGCGATCGTAAACATAATTAGTGTCTCCCCCGAGAATTCTAAAACAGCCTCCTCAACCATTCACTTTTTTTTTTCAACTCTTATTTACACAAAATTTAGAGGCTATAATGCCATGCCTAATTCCCTTAATTAAAATTCTAAAGCTAACCGCACACGGTGCTCGAGACCTGGAAATAAAAGTGTGATAAGTCGCCCCCACAACTGCGAAGGGAAAGAGAAAAAGAGACATTCTGAACTGCAACCGTACATTTTCTACGTACATACTCACCGAAGCTGTCGAGCGTTCTAGAAGACGAGTTTTTCAGTCCCATCTGCTTGAGAACTCGCTCTTAATCATGCAGCAGCATCGTCTGCTTCAGTCCTGGTTTCATTAAGCATTCATAGAATCTGACTTATAAAATTGGGAAAATGCTCCTTATAAAACATTTGAATATTAATTTTGACAGTCTCGACGAAGGTGTATTAAGATACATACGAAGAAATGGAATTATATACAAACATTTTTCGAAAATAGATATGCCATGAATTTGAATGACCTTATACTATTCTGTCAAGAATAATTGGTGTGGATATGGCTCATGCAAAGTTGGAGCTATGTTGGGATGCAATCATGCTTTCGGGAACTTTGGAAATGTAGTTATAGAATACTTTTGGCTTATGGTTACCAGCATGAGACTTTCTTCCAAATATACAAGTTTAGTCGTGTGGAATTGACAAAACCGTTTCCTTGAATCGAGGAAACCATTTCTTTAAATAAAGAAAATCGGTTTATCGATCCAAGAAAACCGTCTCTTTGTATCAAGGAAACCGGTCGATTGAATTATAGGAATTGTTCCATTGAATCAATCAAACCGTTACTTTGAATAAAGAAAACGGTTTTTTGAATAAATAAAATCGTTACTTTAATAAAGAAAACGGTTTTTTGAATATATGAAATCGTTTGATTGAATCGAGGAAACTGTCTTCAAATCAAGAAAACCGTTTCCTTGAATCAATGCAATGTTCTCTTCACATGCAACGGAATTTTTTTATTCAAATTTTTACGAAGTTTCCTCGTCGCCAATTGGGGCCATTGTCAAAATTTATAAACAGCTCTTATCCGAATTACGCAATTTTAATAATTTTATGAAAATACATGTCTCCTTTAAACATGATTATAAAATTGTCGTCAATTTCATTTTTAACAACGAATATCGACTTTTTCGTATACTTAACTACTATTAAAGAACCATCCTCAGGATTAACTGTGCATTTATCATACAACGGTGAAGTCAGTCGAAACGTCATTAAACTAAATGCAACTAGTTCCTCTAGATCTGATTCTATGCACAAGATGCAATATTATCTCGTCTCGAACCTGGAACGTAATTCGATGCCGCTAACGGTCAGAACTAATCTAAAGCCTCGTCTCTCTTACTCGAGTTCACGGAGAAATGAGTCCTCTCGCCCTAACGTACCAGAGTCCGTTTACCGAACGTAACCTACTGAGTTAAAACTTATTCGTCGTCCGGTTATCGCCAGGTGGGGGCGTTCTCGTCGTACCGGGAGTTAATTCGACATCGGGAGTGGCAGGTCAAGCAACATCCTTTTTCCCTTCAGGGACTGAAACTGGTAGAGAACCTGAGAGACTTGTGACGTCGTTTGGGTCAGTTTCTTATCGCAACAGCGAGGCAACATGAGACGGCACCTTTCTACGTGCTGCTGGGTAAAATCGTCGGAGATAAAGATTAAACCCAAGAGAGAAAGGCAATAACAGGAAGAAATAAAGCCTAATGGGACTCCCCACCGGCGATGATTCCGGTAAATCTATTCTATGTTCTGGTATGCCGAAACAACGTCACAATCGTCCGGTAGTAGAAATGCTACTGACACCTCGGAAGATTAGGCGAACTCCCAGTGCTTCTCTATGCCTTCTTTTCTCACACACTTCATGTTCTGAGTTTCTAAAGGGAATTTTGGTTCGTCATCTGGAGGGTTTGAGGGTCTTTGCGTACACAAGTAGTTAGTCGAACCAATTAATCATCAACTTACCCTTCGGTTATTTTTTTTTTTGTTTTTTTGTTTCCGTATGATATTGATTCCGGTTAGAAACGTTAGAGTGACTGACTTCGTGATTCAAAATATAATTTTTTTAAGGGGATGCAGGACTAGATTTTCTTACCAACTGTGGTCGATAAAAAAGTACGGTTTCGTAGTTCATAAACTACGCTATGATAGTCTTAAATTGCACAGGGTTATAATATCAGGATAGGCACATTTGCAGCCACTCGGATTCTGGGTGAAAACGCTTGGAAAATGAAAAAAATCGCAACATTGCACTATCAGAAATTTTCGTACGAAAATTAATATAAAGTATTAGAAGTTTTTTTGCAGATGCTCGTATATTAAATGTAATATACCAATTGTAAGTAATATACAAAAAAATGTTTATAAAATTAATATGCAGTATACTAAAAACTTCATAATTATGGTGTTAATGTGTTTTTTGAAATTTTACAATATATTCGTATATTAAATCAAAAGTAATAAACTGTATCTGCGAAAAAACTTCCAATACATATATTCATTTTTGAAACATTTTTAACAGTGTGAAAACCTACCAAAAGCAATATGGCCGCTCGAACAGTCAACACCAACTCTATCGTTCTATATAAACATTCATAGGTATCACATTCTTTAAAGTCGATTATACGCCCATTCTCTGGCCTTTTCAGCATAATCTACGAACGTCGAAGCATCAATTACATAATAAAAGCCATCCACACAAAACTGTAACTACGTTTACGCGGTTCAATCGGACAAAAATCCTTCCAAGCGAGCAGACTGCGAAAACGTAGTCACAAGTTTGTGTTGATTCCTTTTGTGTAATTTTTGTTTCGACGCCCATGAATTATGCAAAAAACGCTAAAGAATTTACGTACATTCGACCTTAACGTATGTAAGTTCCAAAATCTTTCATATCTTACCAAACAACTGATGCTGTCGGATCCTGGTGGCCATTTTGATTTTGAGATGTTCAGAAAATATATGTTTTTTTCATTTATTGTCGGTTATCATCCAATATTCGAATATACGTCCATTCGTATACACTAATATTACCGTCGTGTGCTATTTGAAGCATGTGAGTAGCGTATTTACTGAGAATAATGGTAACTACCAAGAAGCGCGTTTTTACCGACCAAAGTCGGTAATAAAATCTACTCCCGCATCCCCTTAACGCGTGGATGGAAACTTAATATTAAATATTTTTTCTTACCTTTCAAATTATCCACGTTGCAATTGGTTTTTTTTTTGGTTACATTTACATTTAATAATATAATATAATAATAACAAATTTTCATTTATTGGTCATTGCAAAAACCAATGAATTAAATTTTTTTTAAAGTATTAGAGATATGATAATCCTGAATACAACACACACACACGCACACGCACACGCACACGCACACGCACACGCACACGCACACGCACACGCACACGCACACGCACACGCACACGCACACGCACACGCACACGCACACGCACACGCACACGC